>JAEMWC010000009.1:762500-947500 GCA_016490735.1 Pachyseris speciosa
ACCTCACCGCACACGAGAGGAAACGGCTGAGCCATCTGCTTCGCGAGGCATTTTTCTCAGCTGTTTCCTCACGTGTGCGGTGGGCCTTAGGTATTTATATCGATGATCACTGATCCTGGCATGATCATATAGCATGAAGTTAGCAAGTGCGTTAAAATTATGATTAAGATAAAGCGTTACCTAGGTAATCACTGTTTAACTAATATTTATTATTGTCTTATTTACTCTTATCTTTTGTATTGTTGCTTATTTTTGGGTAATAACCACAAAAACCCATTATTGCAGATTATAAGACTCCAAAACAAAAACAATTAGAATTATTAATTAAAGATCATATTACTCCACATTATGTTAACTTAGGTTTATTGAAATCTCGTGCCATTGTTAAAATGTATACTTGTTTATCTCTATATGATCACCTTTGTGATGACAAGCCTTGTAATTTCTCGATATCCCTAGTTTCTGAGCAATGTAATTATTCCATACGGACTGCAACTTCTCAACAATTATTCCTTCCTCACTTTAGGACAAATATAAGAAAATTTTGCCCTACTGTTATTGGCAAATATTTTTGGAATGATCTTCCTTTTTCTATTTGCAATATTCCATCAAAAATCCTTTTTAAAAAAGCAATTTTCAAATATTATTTTGCTCAGTACAAATCTCCTTGATGATGTATCCTTGTGTGTGTGTGTGTGTGTGTATGTGCTTATGCTTATATGTTTTCTGTAATAAGCTATAGATATTAGGGCCGTTTATACGAGAGAATATAAGCCGCGGCTTACTCTAGCCACGGCTTACATAAGACGCGAACACTCCGTATAAATGGTACAAAATCTACGTTCACGGCTTTCTCAAGCTGCGGCTTATCCTGACCTAGGAGTTTTTACTCCTATAAATGCTTCCTTTCGCGTCTTATGTAAGTCGCGGGTTATTTTCTCTCATATAAACAGCCCTATTAAGCCTAAAAGCGGAGCTCCAAAAGCATTCTTTTCCTACTGGCATGTACATATAGTCTGCTTGTCATATCACCCATCTGACCTCACTCAAGCTACAGACCTAATACTGTAAAAAATAGTATGGAAAGGTAATCTGAGCCAGTGGCATAGTGGATTTGTACCCCCCGCAGATTTGCACCCTCCAGGTCAGATCTGCTTGTGGATTAGATTTGGACCTCCTAGTCCAGAACTGCTAGCAGATATGAACCCCCTTTTACGGATTTGGACCCCCATCCCTCCTAAAACCAAGCGTTCTATTGAGTAAGGTAATAAAAACACCTTTGCAAATTGAGTTTGGAGATGTTAAAAAGCAAAATAAAAATATTGAGGTAGGTTTCTTTTTTTATTTTAAAAAAATCTTTAATACTTTATGTAAAAAAGAACCTGCAACGCTAGTTTGCATCTATACATTTTTTGAAACAAAACATTTCTTAACATCTTAGAGCAATACCTAAGGACAGGTCTGTTTCCCCGTTCAACTGTAGGCTACTTAGTTATGGTTTAGAGCCACTAGAAATTGGTGGAGAAGCCTGGTGAATGCTATTTTGAATCAGTATCCGACATCTGATATATAGTGATTCAGATCATCACTTGATAATGAATGCAATTTCAGTTATCCAAAGCCTCCCATAAGACAGTTGGAAATCAGAAATTGTGTATCCTCTGGATATATGTATGCCTCAAAACAATTATGAAAGAAAGATACATGGAAATCAATAAAAATATTTAGATGATATGCATTAAGAGCAAGATATTTCTTTTGATCAGTTACTTCTTGACCTTGCTATCGCAAAAAACTGCTTGCTGACATTAAGCTCATCAATCAATGCACCTACAGTGTTTTCAAAAAGAAATCCAGCTGCTCTTCTGGCCAGCCAAGTGCAAGACTAAGCAACTTGATAATAAAATATTGGGCATTTGGTTGATATCACTATCAAGGTAATTAACAATGTAGTATGAGGATTTAAGGTAATGATTTACTAAAGCAAAAGTGCTGGAAATCCGTGTTAGCCATCTTAACTTGATTTTCTATTTTGCAAGAAAGGTAAGGACTAGTCCCACATTTCTCCATGTACATTTGAAATTGCACAACATACTTCATCAAACATCAAAAATCCCATTAAACATTAGTGCTAAATGTCATCCCAACATACCACAAGATTGGTGTGACCAGCTATGAATAAAATTAATTGAAAGACTGCATGCAGGAGAACGAAGTCCAAAGGATGTGTACATTGATGAGAAAGAGCTTACTTTAAACTTAATTTTAAGTTTTAAGTGTAATAATATTTTGTCATGTGAATACATCTAAGTTGATACAAAAAAAGTGCATGAATGGAGAATAATTGGGAGAAAGTAAATTCCCATACAAAGAATATTATCTAATACAGTAATAGCCCATGTATAAGAACCTGGGTTTTAAGAACGTGTTAGGCTAAAATTATCATTTTAAGCCCCTCCACATAAGAACCTATTAAGGCTTTTATTTTAAGTAAGGTTCTTATCAGTGGGGTTGCTGTAAAAGTGTAAAGGTAGAAACTGCTGAATGAGTTTCTTTGTTATGTTTTGTTAAGGACATATACTGTACCTGCAGTGAACTGCCTATAGGCATTTCTCTATGGTACAAATAATGATTTAAACTGTATTATGAGATGAAATTTATCATACATATATATATATATATATATATATATATATATATATATATTGTATATTCAGATAAAATTCATATGAAAATATAAGAACCTATTTTAAGAACCTTGGTAGCATAAATTTGCTTTAAGTACCATATTTATATAAGAACCTATTTAGGCTAAATTGGAAAATTCAGGTTCTTATATGTGGGCTATTACTGTATTATACATTCTAAAAACTAAGAGGTGAAATTTAAACGTGGCCCAAAGCTAACCTAATCAAATTAAATCAAATAATTGTCTCTTATAAGTCACCCCTGCTTTGAGATTGACACTAAAAATAAAGAAGTAAAATTGAAATAGAGTCCAAAGCTAACCTTATTAAATTACATACTTGTCACTTACAAGCTACATCTGATTTAAAATTGACACAAATAATGTAATAGATAGGACTTAAAACTGCTTAAAGAAGGGGCATGCATGATATTCGATGGAACACCATTCCAGTCTGGTATGTAGCGATTATGAAAAGAAAAGCTGAAGGCCATATATATATATATTTAGCCAGGCCAAGCCTAGAATCGGAGCTGCACACTCTCACCGAGCAACTTCGCATGGCTTTATTTGGGCCAGTTTAATTTGTGTCCAAAACAGTTGAGCAGCAGCAGCAAACGTTTGCAAAAAAATAATGACATTCGTGAGTCCTAACTACTTTTAGATGAAAGCGTAACGGAATTCAAAGCGGATAAAAAAACACTGCAAGCGAACAAAGTACGATGCGAGTGTTTTGCTGGAAGAAGGAGAAGGTGGAGAAATTAAACAAGACTAGCTTGTAATAAAAAATAGCTTGTACTGATTAATCTACAAAAATCGGAATTTATTTTGACATAAATGCTCGTAGAAAAGGCAATAAAGGGTAAACTGATCGTTAAGAGAAGTCAACAGGAATTGACCGCGGTTCAGAAACAACAAAACAACAAACATAAGTATTACAAGAAAACAAAGCAAAATACGAATAATATTTCTTCGAAGATTCTTGGAGAAGGTGGAGAAATTAGACAAGTAACAAAAATTGCTTAGCAATTTTGACATAAATGTCCGTAGAAAAGACAAAAAAGAGGTCCACACCTGATCGTTTAGAGCAGTGCTAGTCAACAGGAATCACTGAGGCAGCAATCACTCGGAAGGCGACAGAGCTGAATAATAGCGCCATTTCCCACAAAATCTTTCCTTGGCTGACACAAAACGCTAAAGAGCTTTGATAGTTTTACTGGTACTTCCCATGTCTTCCGAAGAACCTTCTTCAATTAATGATTCTCAGTGGCAAAGCGTCATCCAGTTAACGAATTAATTCGAAGAAAGTGCTTGCCAAACCACACCAGCATTTCTCTCGCAGACCCGTCCACTATAAAATTTATCAAAGCTAGCCCAGCCATTCAACCCATTTCGGTGTTTTTAACATCCAGACGCTGATTCTTACCGGTTCAAACGAAACTTAATATTGTTGTTTATAGGCCGCTTTCGACGAAGATCTCTAAAACGTTTTTCAAATGACGAGTGAAGCGCGCTGGTCTTTGACATTTTTGACAGCATTTTGACAATTTTATGTCAGATTTTGAGACGCATTTGATCGGCTTTTTTTTCTGTTTTGTAATTTTGTTTTAATCGAGCTTGAGTTTCCGCCTTTAATCCTTAATTTTACGAGGACTCATTGTGATTACGTGTTATTAAGATAAGGGCAAAAGTTTCTTAACGGTGTTGAGGTACTAAGATCTAAAAACAGTCAGCCAAGCCGAGTAAAAACACTCGTTCGCTTGCAAAGAAAACAACGTAACAAAAAAAAACAAACAATTCAACTACGTCTTTGCGTCCAAAACGAGTACAGATGATTGTTATTTATATCCATTCCAGAGAAAAAAATACAAGTTTCATTCCTGAACAAAAGTAACAACGATTAAACCAAATGTTAAGCTTCTATTTATTTAATTTACCTCACTGTCCTGCGCTTGTAGTAGAGGTTTCTACCACTTGAAAATTCGTAAGCTTCAGTAAAGTAAAAAATAGCATCCGCAAAAATAGCAAACGGTTTGTCCAAAGAAAGAGATTTTTCCACGGAGTTTAAGCTACTCGTTCCTGTCATTAACACAGGTAAACTGTTAAGTGATCTTTCTTAGTGAGATGCAAGATGCCGTGGTAAAGTGAAAGCCCTTGAAGCGTTGAATTATACTGTTTTCAACCGCACAATCGATCCAAGTTTGAAGCTTTTCTTGAGAAAAATCGCTCTTCCTTTCATCACTTGAAAATTCACCTTCCGGAGTATCTTTTGACAAGTTCTTGATTTTTATGCTTTTTACGCGAATTTAAAGACAAACCGATCGAAGAAGATGAAGTTGTTTTGCTCAAAATGAAGAAACCAAGTGAATGCGAAATTACGAGCCGCAGAAAGCGCGCGAAAAATTAAGCCTCGGTTTGGGTGTCCCACACCTGGCTTGAGCCTGCGATCAAATCGAAAGCAAGTACCTGGTCAGCGGTCAACTTAAAAAAAAAAACAGCTGACCTCGATGAGGTCTTAACTTGAGCCCGCGATATGGTCCCGTGACACTGGTCAGCGGATACCTTGCTTTAACAGGTGTCAATTGGCTAGAAGATGGATGTCCAGTATCAAAGACGTACGCTGTAAAGTAGCTGGTCAGCTGCTGGGCCAGGTGGAGTATGGCCGCCATGTTGGATTATTATGATTATTATTAGGATATTATTAGTTATTGGGCAACTCCACCGTCGTCGTGCGTACACGCCCACGAGCAATACCGCTAGCCATTTTTACCATGAGAAAAGCAGTTGACGGAGCTCCGTTAATAATTAAATATCATTTAGGGCACTAATTAGTTCTTACTATATCTGGCCATCTCCATTCTATTTTCTTTACCATGTATTTATTATAAAAGTGATTATTATTGTAATTTGAATGGAGAAAACAATAAATGAAATGAAAATACTACCTTAAAGGAAGTCGTAGCATTTATGTAACTTTTGCAAGTTAATCATTTTAATACGGTCGCTACTCATTCGCTTCAACATTGTAAAGGAAACCAGCGTGGCTTCACAAAAGAGAAAAGGCAGTGAAGAAGTGGGTGTCGAGAAAGGCGATTGCGTACTGTTGATGCTATTACCGATACGGAACCAGGAGAAGACGACAACGCTAAAATCAAACAACCAAATCAAAAGAAAAATCCGTCAGGTCTTTAAAGTGCTACTACGGTCAGAAAATCACTCGCCTTTTTTCTTCAAATTTCGAAAGTGTGTTTGCTTAACAACCAACTCGCGAAATTTCAAGCTTTAATTTTGAAGAAGTCAGTTTTTTATTTGACTGAAATATTTCTATTTAGTGATCCGTCATTACTAACTTCAAAATCTTGAGAGAACTGGATCCAGGACAAAATGACGTAGAAAGCTCACAAGAGTAAGAATGCAGTGTGCGTAAACCCGGCTGATGTAGTATGCAGCACGGGAATTTTGAGCTTTCAGACTCTCAAACTCGTGTTTTGCATACTTAATAAGCTGCATTCACACACTGCAATTTTAAACCAGTGAGTAAATGACGTCATTTTATCCTGTATCAAGCTCTCCGAGGCCTAATCGGTCAGTTATGAACGTGAGTAATGGCGGACCGTTAAATTAAAAAGTTGTACTCAAAGTAAACAGTCTTCTGCTTGAAATTAAAGCTTGAAATTTCGTGAGTCGGGTGTTAACTTACTTTCGAAATTTGAAGAAAAAAGACAAGTGATTTTCTGATCGTAGTAGCACTTAAACGAAAAAAGCAAAAGACGTCAGGTGTCGAAGCGCCGTAACAATTACCGAAATCAAGCGAAAGTAAAATTCATAGTTCAGATTTTCCATGTTTACAAGGAAGTTTCCCGTCAAAAGAGGTCAACGTTTATCTTGCCCTTGGATAATTTGCAGTGTGTAACCGCAAACGTGGAATCGATCATAACCCAAGGTAAACCCAACATAAGCCATAACCCCAAGGCTCCCCACAGGTAAGAGGTCTAGTGTAACCGATCCTAATATCAGGAAGATAGCTTACTTTTATTTTAAAATGGTTGACATTTAAGCTTAACTGTGTAAACTTCAGCAGACTCCATGACCGGTGATGCTTGACTACTGCGCTAAGAAGTGTGATGCTTGACTACTGCGCTAAAAGTGTACAAACCAACGGGGTATACGTTGTGAAAAGATTACACACAGCTTCTCTGAGATCTAAGACCCATTGATTCAAAGCGAGAAAATTCGCCAAAATTACGAACAGCCTGCTGGGGATGACCTCATTTGCGCATGCTTAAGTGGTTCCTAGTTCCCCTCGATGACACCAACAAATTCTTGTGGAAGAAAAGGTTTAGGAAAACAAACATTTCACCATGATTTACGCCCTTGTACTCCTTAAACTGCAAATAACTGGAGAACGTTGCAGTCGAAATTTGTGACTCAAAAAAGAGAGTAAAATAAAACTACTTTACTCAAGGAACAAGTTGGCTTAACGCATTTTAACCATGGCGTTTTTACTGTGTATAGGAAACAAATAGAAAATGTATAAAAATCCTAATTTAACCTAGCTGTTGTTTAAAGTAAATGTAAAACCTTAGACCTATAAACTTGGTTTTGTAGCAACTTCCGCTCTAAAGTATTTTTACTTCCATGTTTGACTTACAGCCAGATTACTCAAATCGTTATTTTACTCAAAATCGTTATTTTACTCAGTGTGTTTGGTAAAAAGCTTTACTCAGAGTTTTGTGTGATCAGAAAAAACACCTATTCAATCAGAAAGCGAGAATTTACTCAAATCTTTGAGCACATTTGAGTCATACTTAGCTTTCTCAAAATATTGAGTCACTTAAAGTCATCATGTTGCCTAAAAAATCTAACTCATGTTGTGAGTAATCTAACTCAAAATGTTGAGTAAAATGCTTACTTTACTCAGAAAGTGAGTCATCTTTACTCATAATCAAAAATACCTTGTTAACTTGAACTAATTAAAAACAACAACAACAAAAACAAAACTGTTGTTCCATTTTGCTCATATCGCTTCTCAACGCGTGAGGTGTCCCCGTAAAAGCGGAAACATGTAATCATAGCCCCATCTCATCTTTCCACGGAAGCATAATATTGTGGCCATTTTTTTTTCAGTAGCAACGGATTTTTGACAAATTCCATCTCCCAGATCAAATTTTATTCACTCTGCCAAACTGTTCGCTTTTATGGTGAGGCGGACCGTTCAAAAAATGAAACGCTGTTATATTTCTCAACATTTTCAGTGGAGAATGGCTACAATCATACCTCTTTTTTTTCCGAAGACTCAGTGTAAGATTTCTTTATTGTTACTAATTACAGACCAGCCTGAGTTTACAACTCACCCTCAGAGTGTGACAGTAAGAGAAAGAAATAACGTCACATTATCCTGTAACGCCACTGGAAACCCAGAGCCGACTATTTCATGGACCAAAAATGGAACAGCTATAAATACAAATGCAAATCCCAGGATCACTTTATCATTACAAAACAAGCAATTTAGTATAACGAGTGTGAGTAGAACAGACAGCGGGCAATACCGATGCATTGCAAACAACAGTATTGGGTCTACAGTCACCTCCAATGCTTCTACAGTCGATGTGCAGTGTAAGTACAGTGTTGTCTTTTGTATATATTATATACTATTAAAGATAGCGATTGCTCGGTGAGTAGTTATTAGATTGTATAACAGTGTTACATATTATTAGATTTTTATTGTCTATCTATTCCCTTTTAAAAGGAAACCGAAAGAAAGAAGAAAAGAAATGTGTTGTTTTTATTTTGCTCATATCGTTTCTACTTTTTGTTTTTTCAGTAGGAAGGCATTCCTATTATAGTTACACTGCCAAACTGTTCGCTTTTATGGTGAGGCGTACCGTTGCAAAAATAAAAGGCAATTATATTGCTCAACATTTTTTTAGTGGACAGTCGCTACAATCATGGTTTTTTTAGGAGACCGAGTGTAACTACTTTGTTGTTACTAATTACAGACCAGCCTGAATTTACAACTCACCCAAAAAGTGTAGCAGTAACAGAAGGAGATAACGTCACATTATCCTGTAACGCCACTGGAAACCCAGAACCAACTTTTTCATGGACCAAAGATGGAACAGCTGTAAATACAAATGCAAATCCCAGGATCACTTTATCATTACAAAACAAGCAATTAACTATAACGAGTGTGAGTAGAACAGACGGCGGACAATACCGATGTATTGCAGACAACAGTATTGGGTCGGCAGTCACCTCCAATGCTTCTACGGTCGATGTGCTGTGTACGTATAATGTTATTTTATGTGTAATTTAAAGATAGCGGTGGCTCGGGAAATAATTCCTCGATTGCATAACATTTACTGATCGTTGGATTGTTTTTTTATCGTCTATTCCTTTCTGAGAGGAAGCAGAAGAACAAAAAAAAAAAAAAAAGTGTTGTTTCATTTCTTCTTATCGTTTCTTAAAGCTTAAGGTAGAGTGTCCTCGTCAAAGCTGAAACATGTAATCATAGTCCCAACTCATCTTTCCATGGAAGCATAATGTTGTGGCAAGTTTTTTCAGTAGGAACGGATTTCAAATAAATTCCATGTGTCTGATCCTATAATATTCGCCCTGCCTGACTGTTCGCTTTTTTGGAGGGTGCTTTAAAAATGAAAGGCAGTTTTATTGCTTAACAATTTCAGTGGCGAGTTGCTACAATCATTGTTTTCTAGAACACTGAGTGTAAGATTCCTTTATTGTTACTAATTACAGACCAACCGGAGTTTACAACTCACCCTCAGAGTGTGACTGTAAGAGAAGGAAATAGCGTCACATTATCCTGTAACGCAACTGGAAACCCAGAGCCGAGTTTTTCATGGACCAAAGATGGAACAGCTGTAAATACAAATGCCAATCCCAGGATCACTTTATCATTACAAAACAAGCTACTGAGTATAACGAGTGTGAGTAGAACAGACAATGGACAATACCGATGTATTTCACACAACAGTATTGGATCTGTAGTTGCCTCCAATGCTTCTACAGTCGATGTGCAGTGTAAGTACAATGTTGTGTTTTGTGTACGTTATATATTGAAAATATCGATGGCTTGGTGAATAATTCTTAGATTGTATAATAGTTACACATCATTAGATTTTAATACCGTCTATTTTTTTCTTAAAGGAAAGAGAAGAAAAAAAATGTTAATCCATTTCGGTCATATCGTTTCTTAAACCTAGAGGCAGAGTGTCCTTGTGGAAGCTGAAACATGTTATCACAGTCCCATTTCATCCCTCCATGGAAGCATAATATTGTTGCAATTTTCCTTCAGTAGGAACTGAATTTTGACAAATTCTATGTCCCAGATTCCATTATATTCACACTGCCGAACTGTTCGCTTTTGTAGTGAGGCGGACCGTTGAAAAATGAAATTCTGTTTTATTTCTCAACATTTTCAGTGGAGAATGGCTACAATCATACTTTTTTGTCCAGAAGACTGAGTGTAAGATTTCTTTATTTTTACTAATTACAGACCAGACTGAGTTGACAACTCACCCTCAGAGTGTGACAGTAAGAGAAGGAAATAACGTGACATTATCCTGTAACGCCACTGGAAACCCAGAAGCGACTTTTTCATGGACCAAAGATGGAACAGCTATAAATACAAATGCCAATCCTAGGATCACTTTATCATTACAAAACAAACAATTGAGTATAACGAGTGTGAGTAGAACAGACAGCGGACAATACCGATGTATTGCAGACAACAGCATTGGGTCTACAGTTACCTCCAATTCTTCTACATTGGATGTGAAGTGTAAGTACCATAATGTTATGTTTTGTGTATTTTGAAGATAGCGTTGGCTCGGTGAATAATTCTTAGATTGTACAATAGTAACAAATCATTAGATTTTTTTATTGTCTATTCCTTTCTTAACGAAACCAAAAACAACAACAATATGTTGTTTTTCATTTTGCTCATATCGTATCTCAACGCGTGAGGTAGAGAGTCCTCGTGGAAGCTTAAACATATATCATAGCCCTATCTCATCTCTACATAGAACGATAGTGCTGTTGCAATTTTATTCAGTAAGAACGGATTTTTGACAAATTCAATGTTCCAGCTCCTATAATATTCACCCTGCCTAACTGTTCGCTTTTTTGGAAGGTTGCTTAAAAAAATGAAAGGCGGTTTTATTGCTCAACATTTTTAGTGGAGAGTTGCTACAATCATGATTTTTTAGGAGACCGAGTGTAAGTACTTTGTTGTTACTAATTTCAGACCAGCCTGAATTTACAACTCACCCAAAAAGTGTGGCAGTAACAGAAGGAAATAACGTCACATTATCCTGTAACGCCAATGGAAACCCAGAACCGATTTTTGCGTGGACCAAAGATGGAACAGCTGTAAATACAAATGCAAATCCCAGGATCACTTTATCATTACAAAACAAGCAATTGAGTATAACGAGTGTGAGTAGAACAGACAGCGGACAATACCGATGCATTGCAGACAATAGTATTGTGTCTGTAGTTGCCTCCAATGCTTCTACAGTCGATGTGCAATGTAAGTACAATGTTGTCTTTTGCGTATATTATATATTGAAGATAGCGATGGCTCGGTCAACAATTCTTAGATGGTATAACAGTTACATATTATTAGATTTTTTACTGTCCATCTATTCCCTTTTAAAATGAGACCGAAGGAAAGAAGAAAAGAAATGTGTTGTTTTTATTTTGCTCATATCGTTTCTTAAAGCTTAAGGTTGAGTGTCCTCGTCGAAGCTGAAACATGTAATGATAGTCCAATCTCATCTCTCTATGAAGCATAGTATTGTAATAAGTTTTTTTCTTTTCAGTAGGAAGGCATTTTTGACAAATTCAGTGTCCCACATCCTATTATAGTTACACTGCCAAACTGTTCGCTTTTATGGTGAGGCGGACCGTTGAAAAAATTAAAGGCAGTTATAATTGCTCAACAGGTACTTTGTGCAAAAAGTTACTCGACTACGAGATGAGCTTGATCAGTGTGCTGTCCCGGACGATAGTGATACCAATAGTGATTCACCAACTCCATTATTTATTGAGACATTTGCGCCTTTGACCGAAGATGATGAGTGCGTGCTTATTGCGAACTCTAAATCTACGTCTTGCTGCCTCGATCCTATCCCCACACCTTTACTAAAGTCCTGTATTGAACCTCTTATTCCAGTGATTACGAAGATAATTAACATTTCGCTGGATTCAGGAAGTTTTCCAGTAAGCTGGAAAGAGGCTGTGGCTATACCTCTGCTGAAGAAATTGGGTCTAGATTCAGTTTTTAAGAACTTTCGTCCCGTGAGCAATTTGGCCTACATCTTTAAGCTTACAGAGCGTGCTGTATTTAATCAGACATACGACCACATCGTCCGGTCAGGTCTTTATTCGCTGTTGCAATCTGCATATCGTCGACACCACAGTACGGAGACAGCGTTAGTCAAAGTCGCTAGTGATATTCTTTTGAGCATGAACTCGCAACGCGTTACGCTACTTGTCCTCCTAGATTTAAGTGCTGCATTCGATACAGTGGATCATGGAACTTTACTTAGACACTTGAACACAAGCTTCGGTATACGCAAAAAAGGCTTTAGAGTGGTTTTCGTCGTATTTGTTAGGACGTAGCCAACGTATTTGTTTGATGGGGTTAAATCAGATAGCTTCGATTTGCGCTTCGGTGTTCCCCAAGGAAGTTGTCTAGGGCCGCTTCTTTTTGTGGTTTATGCCTCTAAGCTCTTCGAGATAATACAAGCACACCTACCTGACGCTCATTGCTTCGCTGATGACACTCAACTCTACCTGTCTTTTAAGCCCAACTGTCCGTCGGATCAGGCAGAGGCGGTGTGCGCCATGGAAAGATGCATTAGTGATTTAATAAAAATGGATGTACCAGGACAAACTAAAATTTAACGATGACAAGACTGAATTTCTTATTATCGGATCTAGACAGCAACTGTTGAAAATTAATCCTTGTACATTCCGTGTTGGCACAACAGACATTAAGCCCGTGTCTGAAGTGCGCAATCTTGGCTCCTGGTTTGATTCTAACTTCTCCATGTCTACCCATATTTCCAAGTCTTGTAGCGCGGCATTTTTCTGGCTCCACAATATCAAGCAAATAAGTACATTTTTAGCAAGAGATAAATTAGAGATGGTTGTGCACGCTTTCGTCACGAGCAGAATAGACTATTGTAACGGACTTCTTTATGGACTTCCAGATTGTGAGATAACAAAACTACAGAGAGTACAGAACGCAGCAGCTATGTTACTAACTTCGAGCCGCAAATATGACCATATTACGCCAGTTTTAAAAGAATTACACTGGTTACCAGTTAGATATAGAATACATTTTAAAATTTTACTTTTAACTATTAAAGCACTGAATGGTATGGCACCAGCTTATATCAGCGATTTAATTAATGTAAGAAAGCACGTACGCTATTCACTGCGCTCTAATTCAGGTATTATTTTATTACATCCAGTAGGGAAAATGAAAAAATCTTTCGGCGATAGATCTTTTAGTGTAGCTGCGCCTACACTGTGGAACGCGTTCCCAGCAAGTCTGCGCAATATCGACTCTATTTTAACTTTTAAGTCTTGTCTTAAAACGTATCTTTTTAAGTTAGCTTTTAGCCTTTAGAGTTTAAATTATTTTATTATTGTTAAATTTGTTTATGTACATACTTAGTATATCTCAATATTGTAATGCGCTTTTGATCATTGAATGTTAAAAAGCGCAATATCAATTAATAAATTATTATTATTATTATTATTATTATTATAAAGTTGCTTCAATCATGTTTTTTTTAAAGACCAAGTGTAAGATTTCTTTATTGTTATTACTAATTACAGACCAGCCTGAGTTCAACATTTCAACATTTTTAGTGGAGAGTTGCTACAATCATGGTTTTTTAGGAGACCGAGTGTAACTACTTTGTTGTTACTTGTTACAGATCAGCCTGAATTTACAACTCACCCAAAAAGTGTGGCAGTAACAGAAGGAAATAACGTCACATTATCCTGTAACGCCAGTGGAAACCCAGAACCGACTTTTTCATGGACTAAAGATGGAACAGCTGTAAATACAAATGCCAATCCCAGGATCACTATATCATTACAAAACAAACAATTGACTATAGTGAGTGTGAGTAGAACAGACAGCGGAAAATACCGATGTATTGCAGACAACAGTATTGGGTCTGCAGTTACGTCCAATGCTTCTACAGTCGATGTGCAGTGTACGTATAATGTTGTGTTTTTGTGTACATTATATATCGATGGCTCGGTGAATAATTCTTAGATTGTATAACAGTTACACATCATTAGATTTTTTACCGTCTATTCTTTTCTTAAAGGAAAGAGAAGAAAAAATTGTTAATCCATTTTGCTGATATCGTTTCTTTCTTTTTTTTTTACGTCTATTCCTGAATTTCTAAAAGGAGACTGAAGAAAAAGATACAAAAAATAGTTGTTTAATATTGTTCATATCGTTTTTCAACACGTGAGGTGGAGTGTCCTCGTCGAAGCTGAAACATGTGATCATAGCTCCTTCTCATGATCATCTCTCTATAGAACCATAGTGCTATGGGAATTTGTTTTAGTAGGAACGGATTTCTGACAAATTCCATGTCCTATAATATTCACTCTGCCTGACTGTTCGCTTTTTTTGGAGGGTGCTTAAAAAAATGAGAGGCAGTTCTATTGCTCAACATTTTCAGTGGAGACTTGCTACAATCAGGTTTTTTTTTTTTCAAAGAACGAGTGTAAGATTTCTTTATTGTTACTAATTACAGACCGGCCTCTTACATCTCACCCTCTGAGTGCAACAGTTATATTTGTCAACATTTTCAATGGAGAACGGCTACAATCATACTTCTTTTCTCAGAAGACTGAATGTAAGATTTCTTTATTGTTGTTAATTACAGACCAGTCTGAAATTACAACTCACCCTCAGAGTGTGACTGTAAGAGAAGGAAATAGCGTCACATTATCCTGTAACGCCAGTGGAAACCCAGAACCGATTTTTTCGTGGACCAAAGATGGAACAGCTGTAAATACAAATGCAAATCCCAGGATCACTTTATCATTACAAAACAAACAGTTGACTATAACTAATGTGAGTAGAATAGACAGCGGACAATACCGATGCATTGTAGACAACAGTATTGGATCTGCAGTTACGTCCAATGCTTCTACAGTCGATGTGCAGTGTAAGTACAATGTTGTCTTTTGTGTATATTATATATTGAAGATGGCTATGGCTCGGTGAGTAGTTATTAGATTGCATAACAATTACACATTATAAGATTTTCTCATTGTGTATTCCTTTCTGACAAAATTTTTTTCCAAGTTTGTTCATATCGTTTCTCAAAGCTTGAAAGTGTCCTCGTCAAGGCTGAAACATATACTGATAGCGCCATCTTTTCTCTCCATAGAAGTATAGTGCTGTGCGAATTTTTTCAGTAGGAACGTAATTTTGACAATTCCATGTTCCAGATCCTCTTATATTCACCCTACCTTACTGTTTACCTTTTTTGGGGGGGGGGGGGGGGGGGGGGGAGGGAGGGGGGAGGCTTAAAAAAATGATTTATTGCTCAATATTTCCAGTTTAGAGTTGCTACAATCATGTTTTTTTTTTAGAAGACCGAGTGTAAGATTTCTTTATTGTTTTGCGTATTTTGAACATAGCGGTGGCTCGGTGAATAATTCTTCGATTGTATAAGAATTACACATTCGATTGTTTTTATCGTCTATTCCTTTCTAAAAGGAACGCCCCCCCCCCCCCCCCGCAAAAAAAAAAAACAGCAACAACAACAAATGTACTCGTATCGTTTTTCAACGCATGAGGTAGAGTGTCCTTGTGGAAGATGAAACATTTAATCCTAGTCCTATCTTATCTGTCCATGGAAACATATTGCTGTGGTAATTGTTTTCATCAGGAACGGATTTTTGACAAATTTTTATGTTCCAGATCCTATGATATTCCCCCTGATTAACTTTTCGCTTTTCTGGGAGGTTGCTTAAAAAGTGAAATGACGTCATATTTCTCAACATTTTTTAGTGGAGAGTTGCTACAGTCATGTTTTTTTTCTTCAGAAGACTGAGTGTAAAATTTGTTTATTGTTACTAATTACCAGACCAGCCTGAGTTTACTACTCACCCACAATCTAATCATTTTTAATGCGGTTGCTGCTCATTAGTTGCAGCCTGATTTTTTTGCTAAGCCCTCTAGTCCTCTATGTATAGTATAGTTTATAGGAACACTGTATATAACACCGGGGTTTCAAGTCAGATCAGATCGGCGTGATTACTCGGCCAGAGGAAATGTCAAATGTACACGCGCGTTTTTGGAATTACAGTTATTATGGGATAGGATTCGATTGCAGGTTGCAGACCTTTGGTTTGGATATGATCGCAGGGTCGCAATTGATTGCAGACGATCGCAGAAGATAGAACATGGTTCAATCTTGTGCGATCGTCTGCGATCGTGATCGCAGTACCGCACACGATCGCGGACGAGGTGTGTTTCCATATGATCCTAGACGATCGCAGAATTTTCCACGAATGCCGTGCCTCAACACACTTCTTTGATTAAACGTTTAAGGAACATGCAAGAAACATGTCAATTCTAAGCACAGTGGTTCTTTTATTTTGACCAAAAACCCGACCTGACAGAGCTTCAACATTCATTGCAAGTGCCGGACACTAAGTTATCAAAGACCACTACAAATGACTGTAAATCAAGCCAAAGGCCAAAACATGATGCCATAGTCTCCGGCCAAATTGGCGAAGCATTCACGAAATGGTTGACTGGTAGTCGTGGGAGTTGCAAGAAAGATCGCACAGCTCAACAAATAGTGAAGTGTTTGACGCAATCGGAAAGTACATTCACCCGACGCGCTATCATCAAATCGTACAAACGCAGCGACAGCTCACTAGCGAAGAGCAAAGGTTTTGCTCGGAAGATCAGAAACACAGCTCAGCCGTCGGCAAAGTTCACTATCAAAAGGAAAGGTCGCGCGAGGTTGCTGTGAAGGCTCACGAGTGTCTGCAAAAGCTGCAAGGTACCAAAGGTTCTGAGGCGGATAAGGAGGTGAACAATAGGTTTAGCGATTCAACTTTGAGTTTTGCTGCACTGAAAGCACAGAATCGAAAAGTGTGCGCCCTTAGAGGGATGCCCCACCGACAAACTTTATACTCGGCCGGTGGCAATATGGCGGTCAGGACGCGGACCCTCGGTCTTCTGTTAGTTGCGCTTTCCTACTCTTGGCTTTGTGGCTACAACTCTTTTAGTGGGTATTCTGAATTTCTGAATGGCACCACCTGCAATATTCAGCAGAAGAATTTGAAGTCCAGCGATGTTTTTTTTAATTTTTCGACTGGTGTTTATCTAGGAAGGTGCACGTGCACGTTCCTTCGACGAAGATTCTCAAAGGGAAGAGTGCTATATACAACGAACGGCTCTTCATCGTTCAACCCCTGCCTATTAATAGTCACTCTAAGTGGAGACGTTCATCCTCATCCTGGACCTGGACCGGAAAACAATTCCATGAGACCCAAGAAAGCCCGACAGCGCTCAACTCGTCATGTTATCGTCGCTCACCTCAATGTCCGCTCAATGAGATCAAGAGAGAATTTTTACCTCGTTTGGCAGACGATAACCGACAATTGCCTCGACATATTGACAATCTCTGAGTCTTGGCTAGACCCATCTACAAATGATTCTGACTTGCAAATCCCTGGATATATTTTGTTTCGGCAAGATCGTGGATCACTTGGTGGCGGCCTTTGTGTCTACATCAAGGACATTTACAAGGCTTCCGTTATTGGCAATCTTTCTAACATCTCCGAAAATTCCTTTCAGCAACTGTGGCTTAAAGTCATTTGCAAAAAGTTAAAGTCGTTTCTTCTATGTACGGTATATAGACCACCGAATACTCCAATTAGTTTCCTTGAGATCCTGTCGAAATCCTTTATGGATTCCCTGTTGGTTGGGTCAGAGGTTGTGATACTTGGAGACTTAAATTGCAATGTTTTGGAAGATTGCTACGAAGGCAGAGCCTTGACTGAGTTTTGCTCCACTTTTAATCTTACTCAGCTCGTCGAATCACCAACAAGAGTCACCGAAACTTCTAAATCCATAATTGATATTGTATTAACGACAAATAAGGACTTTGTCGAAAATTGCGTTGTAAAATCTTCGTCTATCAGCGATCACAACCTGGTGTGTTTTAACCTCAAGTTAAAAGCTCCAAGACCTCGTCATTCGTATGTCACCATTCGAAGCTACAAGAACTACGATCGCGATGACTTCCTTGTGGACCTATCTCGTGTCCCATTTCATATGGTTTATTTCTTCGAAAGCCTGGATGACCAAGTTAATGCTTTTAATTGTTTATTTCTTGAGGTTCTTGATGCTTACGCACCATTCAAGCGCATAAAAATTAAATCACGCCCCAACCCATTCATCACCCAAGAGATCAAACAGTTGATGAAAACTCGTGATTTATGGCACAAAACCGCTAAGCGAACAAGTGATCGCCTCCACTGGAATGCCTACAGATTCTTTAGGCAGGAAGTGAAGCGTGAAATTAGACTCGCTGAGAAAGCGTACGTTCGCACCAAGCTTCAAAACAGCAAAGGAAATTCGAATGCAATTTGGAAAGTGATCTACCGTTGTTTACCAAGGAAGGGAGCGCCTTTGAAAACCGAGAACCCTTTGAGCCTATCCAAAACGTTCAACGAGTTCTATACTTCAGTTGGTAAAGCTACAGCGGATAAAGCAAGATTGATTGCTCGGGAATTTGGCTTTTCTCCAAGCGGTCATGGCTTGTTACACAACTATGCAAATGATGTCCACGAAAATGACCATCGAGAACTTTTTATGTTTTCTGCAGTAACTGAATCTCTAGTCGAAAATATCGTTAATGGTCTGCCTTCGAATAAAGCTCCTGGTGCCGACAAAATTACATCTAGAGTTCTTAAGGATAGCCTTCCTGCAATACTCCCGATAATCACGCATTTGTTTAACAAGTCGTTTGCCACTGGTACTTTTGCACGATCGTGGAAAATGGCTGAAGTCATACCTGTTCCAAGTCTGGCGATTTCAACGAACCAGTAAACACGCGCCCTATTTCCTTACTTCCGATATTATCGAAGGTCTGTGAAAGACTCGCCCATCGTCAATTCGTTGATTTTCTGAATCGCTCTGGAAAAATCTCAAAGTTTCAAAGCGGGAATCGTGAATTACACTCTACCGAGACGGCTCTACTTCAATTTACAGATGACATTTTAAAGAACATGGATGAGAAGAAAGTTTCATTGATCGTGTTATTAGATATGTCGAAGGCTTTCGACAGCATTCAGCATGAGCGCCTACTTATGAAACTCCACAAAATCGGCATCTCCACTGCTGCCTGGACCTGGTTTGAAAGTTACTTGACAAAGCGCAGTCAATTCGTGAGGATCGAGGACGCTATTTCGGATCCATTACCTTTAAATTTCGGGGTTCCCCAAGGCTCTATCCTTGGACCCGTCCTGTTCACAGTGTATGTTAACGATTTATTGTCGGTTCCTAAGCACTGCAAATCTTCAGGTTACGTGGACGATACAAAAATTTTCTTATCTCTTCCTCCTCGTGATATTACTGATGCAAGTAATGCGTTAAATCAAGACCTTTTGGAAATATCCCGTTGGTGCTGCGAGAATTCACTGTTGATTAACCCTGACAAGACTAAATTCTTGGTTATTGCAACTCCACAACTCTTACGTAATTTGCCGCGTCTATCCATTACCATTCTTGGAAAGGAGATTGAACCCGTTTCTGTTGCCAGAGACCTGGGTGTCTATATCGACCAGACTCTCAACTATAACGAACATATATCAAAGTTAGTCTCGAACTGTGTTCACAAACTTGTTCAAATAAATAGGATAAAGCACTTATTAGATCGGAAATCTTTACTTTTAATGATTAATGCCTTCGTATTTAGTAAACTCTTTTATTGTTCGACTGTTTGGGGAAACACATCCAAGTCAAATATAAAGAAGCTACAACTGGTCCAGAACTTTGCAGGAAAGTTCGTACTCGGCTTGAAAAAATTCGACACATCTCTCAAGGCCTTAAATCACTTGGGTGGCTTAGTATAGAGGATAAACTACGATTAAACACAACCGTCATGGTGCATAAATGCTTACAACATCGGGTGCCCATTTATCTGAAAGACAAATTTGTATATAGGTCACAAGTTCATAATAGACAACTTAGATCTGTTGATAACAATGAACTCAACTTGCCACATTGTCGGCTTTCTACTGGCCAGAGGTCATTTGCCTTTCGAGGGGCAAAAGCTTGGAACTCGCTCCCCCTTGATCTAAAGTTAACTTCTTCACTGAGGACTTTTAAAAAGAATGTATGTGAACTGCTTGTAAATAATTTATCGTGAAACGTTGCATTTATTTTTTTTAGCTTTTATCTTATCAGATTTTTTCTATTTTTAATTCATGTAAGATTTTTAATATATATTTAAATATTGCTGCTGAAAAGCCCTTTTCAGGGAGCGCAATAAAGGTGTATGTATGTATGTATGTATGTACAAATCGATTACGAATCCAAAGAAGCCATCGTCGGCTGTTGAAATTTACTGCGGACGAAGACGAGTTTCTAAAGAAGGGATTGATAAGCACGGATTTGGACAATGGACTGCTATTTTGAGACATGCCGACTACAACTTTCAGGAAAGAAGAATGGCCGATTCTTTGAAGAAAATGGCTGGACTAAAGCTTTTGTAAAATAGACAGGATACCAAAGAGAGACACACAGTATAAAGAGGCTTCAATGTGCAACGTTTCTAAGGCATTTCTAAGAACGCTCAGTTTTTGAAAGAAACTTGTCAAGGTCTTTTGCTTCTTTGATCTTCCCTGACTTTGAGGTAGGGGCCTCTTCGCTCGAGTGGTCTTTGCTGGAGGGTGCAGCAACATGATAGGAAAAGGTGGACGGGGAGGTTCCTTGCGAAGGCGTGGAACGTACGAGGGTGTTTTCGGCGTCATAAACACATCTTCGTCTTCTTTATCACCTGCTGCGATTCTGGGCGGAGTATGGAAACACTGACTGACTGGATGGATGATAAACGGCACAGGCGTGCAGACGTCCCGGATTAAATTGACACAAGAAGGGTTCACAAGCTGGTTCCTGAGGCACAGCCTCTTTCGCTCCTCTACAGCACCTGGCAACTTGAGCGTTTTGTGGTTCTCGAGGTAGGCGCGCAGCTTGTCACAGTTGATTTCAAGGAGACATTTTATCGTCTTTCGCTCCTCTTCATCCTTTGTTTCTTCCATTATTGTGTTTTGCTCCGTTATCTCTTTCTCCACGTTCATATCCTCTCCTTCTCCTAACAGCGTTGTTGTTCTTCGCGTTGTCGTTCTCTTTCCAGGAAAGTCGGCAGTGCTTCGTCGGGGTAAGTGATGAGTTGACTCGCCTGCGACGAAACGACAATGCCCAGTTGCACCAGCCCTCTTTGGAAACTGGGCAAGCGTTGGTCCCGCCTGGCTTTGGTCCCGTTGCCTCTCCTCCAAGTTTCCTAGTAGCATCTTGAGGTGACGATGCCTCAAACGTCCTTCAGTGGCCTTTTCAAGTTCACTGCGGAGCGTTGTAATCTCGCAGGCATCGCTGTTATCTTCTGTGGCGTCTGCGTCGTTTTGGGAGGAAGCGGGCGATGACTGAATCCCACTGGTCTGACTACACTCCGGTTCGTTACAATCCTCGACTTCTTCATCAATTAACGACACTGTCAGCATGTTACGCAATTCCTCTTCTAGCAAACTGGTTTCGTGCTAAGCGAGCGTGGGTATGGGACTGCACTGACTGCTGCCGGCGATATCCTGCGCCCACACAATGCAGTCCAGAGCATGTTTCTTGAGCCACTTGTTTGCTTCCGGATTCACACGAGGAAGGCTGTTGAAGTGGTATTTGCGCTGCCGTTTATCCATAGCTGCATTGTGAGCCACTCCAATATCCATCTCTGTCTGGCAAGTGACGTACACTGACGCATGACAGTGCAAACCTTCAGCTTTCTTTCATTTCACACCGTGGGACAGTATTTTTCAGTCATCCACGTCGAGAACGCCCGAATATGCCTCATCCAGGAAGATGACCTCTGTCGAGGAGTCAATCATGGATTTGTTAAAGCTTTTCTGCTTTCTCACACGGGTAATGCGGCTGAGGGGAACAATCTGAAATACAGGAGCGAAGAGACTGGTCTTTCCACTGTCCGCTGAGCCAATTGCACATGGCACAGGCTGTTTGTGCCCTTTGGGGCGAAACACGGCCAGGAAATCTGCACAGAACTGACATTTTTCTTCGGAAAGACTGTTCCTTAGAATTCCTTCAAAAAACTTTGGTTGCTGTTCTTGGAGTCTGTCAAAATCTACGAAAGTTCGTGGAGTCGTGGCCCCCCTCTGTTCCAAAGAAAAACAATAATAAAGTAAACATGATATTGATATAGGTTACGCAAAAAGGGCGTAGCCCCTGTAGGCAGACACTTAGTGTGAAAAAGAAAGAAAGAAAGAAATTTATTGCAAACATGAATTTCACCGGTCCCTTCTGAAGGGCTCACTCTAAAACGACACGTTTTTTAACGCATCGACTCGATCGCATTGACCTACACCCTTGCTTACGACTTAAATTATGCTATTTGCCACATTGACATGATTTTTGTTTTTGAGCATTCTCATCAGTCTTGAGCTCCAGTTTAGATGCGACAATAATAAACTAATCTATTTTGTTCTACACCCTTATATGTTGAGGCGTGCATTTCTTCTCACCTTTGATTGTGAAATAAGTCCCTGCACAAACGATCGGCTGGAAAAACTCTAAAACTATCCATCTTGCACTTCGATCAGGTCTTTGTTGATCTTGAGTTGTGGTATTACGGATCTTTCTGGCTCACTCAATATGGGAAGAAAACGCTGGATGCTTTGCAGCAGACGATCTTTAAGGGCTTCGTTTTCCATTAGCTTGTTCAGAAAGGTTTTCATGGTGACAGATGCAGAAAACTGAATTGTGATTTTGGCTCGTTCTTGTAAACGTCCTGCGATAGATGGCAAAGTTGAGTTTCTTCATAGCAAGCTGTGTATCCTTGCAAAGAACTGTAGTCTGGCACGATGGTGGTTTGCGCAGAGCCTCGAAATTATCCAACCCGAACGTGTCCAACATAAGACCAGCGAAACGCAGTGCCGTGATGGAAGCCATCATTGTCCTCGACGACAACTCGGAGATGGAGGACGTTTTCCGTTGTGGCTGACTCATGGAGGATTCGTTTATATCCAGCTCATCTTGAAGAGCCCTGCCATTAAGAAAACGTTTTTTCCTGAGTTCTGCGTCGGCCCATGCTACCTACATGCTCACTGTTGAGTTGTGAGCAAGGCTTGCTACATCGGTGAAACTAGCCGACATTTCTCTACGCGCGTCCACGAGCACTTATCATTGGACAGATCCTCTCACGCCTTTAAACATTTTCAATGTTCAGAGTCTTGTCGTAGCTCTTGCTCACCAGCTTGTTTCAAAGTTTTAGACTCTACTAAATTTCTACTCAATTTCAAGTTAAGCTTTAAAGTAAAGCTTTAAAGTAAAGCTTTTAAGTTAGGAATCTATGTACATCAAATGGTTTGAATAAAAATAAAAATAAAACTAGCAATCCCTAGCTTCGCAAGCCATCCATCTAACCTTTTGCTTACTCCTCCAAGCGCACCAACAACTATCGGTACCACTTCTACATGTCTGATACCCCATAAATTATTATTATTATTATTATTTTTATAATCGTATCTATAACAAAATTCTCGATCGTGATTGGTTTGCCGCGCGCCTATTTGTCACGTAATCGACGCGCGATCACGTGGGTGTCCAATTACAAGTATCCAATTTGAACTTTTTGTAATTGGATACCCACGTGATTTTCACGTCAATTACGCGCGCTTTAATGGCTTCCTTTGCAAACGTTTCATGCAGTTTTCAAAACATATGGAAAGCGCTACAGACGTTTTCGCTCAAAAGACCTTCCCAAAAGAAATTTTTAGTTCCGAAATTTGTTATAGATACGATAAATTAGTAATTGGACTTCGTGTCGTACAATTCAGGAAGTAATCGCGCTCGTATTTTCAAATCAGCCTCGCGCTTCGCGCTCGTCTGATTTTGAAATTACTCGCGCGATTACTCCCTGAAATGTACTCCACTCGGTCCAATTACTATTACTTATTATTATTATTATTATTATTATTATTATTATTATTATTATTATCAGCTTTTTGAACTGGATGATCTTTTTCCGGTTTGCTTCCTAAGGGAGCGGGTCATAGCCCATGACCAAAGGTCCCTTAGAGTTTTCTCCTTACTTTAGAGCTCCAACACCTTTCTCAAAATCCTTGCCGTTCCCAGTAACGTAGTTTTCTGGAGTAATGAAATACTAATTTTGTCATTCAACTTTCCCAACTACTCGACCAAATTTTTTGTTACACTTCCCAATGATCCTACAACAATTGGTACCACCTGCACAGTTCTCATGTTCCACATTCTTGCAATTTCTCTTTTAAGATCCTGATACAAGCTTCTCATTCTCCTTTTCAACAATTCTTTTATTCGCTGGTACGGCAATATCAATAATAGTGCACTTTCTCTCCTGTTTATTTACAACTACATTGTCCTTATCCTTCTTTTCCAGATGATATTTCTCACAAAACCTCCAATGAACTACTTTTGCCACACTGTCATGTCTCTGTTTGTATTCCCTTTGGGCCAGCTTTTTACACTCACAGACAATATGGTTTACACTCTCACCTTTCTCGTCACATAGCCTACATAATGGGATTCCACTGTTTTGTCAATATGGTAATTACAGAGTTAGTCCTAAGGGCTTGTTCGTGGCCTGCACAAATAAGTGCCTCTGTTTGGATCTTCAAGTCTGCTTTTCGCAGCCAGTTCCACGATTCTTCTACATGCGTCGTTTCTGATATTTCTCTTACAAATTGACCATGCAGCCTTTTTTCCTTCCAACTGTTGAGTATCTCATTGTACCAAGATGTCTTGAATTCATCTTTGCTCACTGTTTCCTCACTCCTAATTACACTAGTAGTCCTCACCCCTTGCAGCAGGACTTCCAGAGAATTCTTCACATAACATCCTAAGCTGTTTTTCTCACTCCTCACACATCCCTCACAGCTTATCAGTCCCCGGCCTCCATTCACCCGTGACACATACAACCTATCAATATCGCTCTTTGGACGAAAAGCACCAATCATTGTCGATACCTTTCTAGTCATTTTATCCAATGTTTTTAGCTCCTCCTTTGTCCATCTTATACCTGCTCCGTACCTCAGTACAGAGACGGCCAGGTGTTAATGGCGTTAAGTTTGGTATTTACATTCAATTTTGATTTCAACACAAGCTTCAGCCTTCTTTTGTACTCTCTCACAAATCGTTTTTTCATGTCATTTTCCCTCATCATATTTACCTCAAGAATCCCTAAATATTTATACCCTTCTTCCTCAATTTTTCTCATTATCCGCCCATCCAAAAGGGTGATACCATCAAATCTCTCCTCCTTTCCTCTTTTCATTAACAACACACCACACTTCTTCAACCGAAACTCCATTCCAATGTCCTCACTAAACACCTGTACAGTTTGTACTACTGAATCTATTTGGTTCTCACTTTTCCCAAACAGTTTCAAGTCATCCATGAAAAGAAGATGCTTAACCTTAAATTCCTTGGCAAGGTCATAATATGCTGTTGATTTTCTCAAGATCAATGTTAATGAAATCATGCACAAATAGACAGGCTTTATTTTCACTATTATTTAAGTAGTGTTCATAACTGCGATGATCAGTCACATATTTAAACAAATGGTAGTGGTGACAAACTATCCCCTTCAAAAATCCCTCTTCTAATGTGGATAACTCCCAACCTCACCCGATGATATCAACTCTGTTTTCCATGTCCTCGTACTATCAATAAGAAACTTTTTCACATTCTCAGCCATCCCAAACACTCGTCAATCCAGCTATGCGGCACCACATCATATGCTTTCCGATAATCAATCCAAGCCATCGCCAGGTTTGTGTCTTTTCCTACAATCCTATAGAATAGCCTTGTCAATCAAGAGCTGGTCCTTAGTTCCACGCCTTCCCTTGCGGCACCCCTTCTGTTCCTCAGGTAATATCCTTTCCCTCTGAAGGTAATCACAGGCCCGCGGAGTAGTTTTTAAAGTGGGGAAAGGGGGGGGGGGCGCTCCCACAATTTCAAGTGAGGGGAGGGGACTAACTCTAAAAATTATTAAAACGCGTATAATTCCATTTCATTCATAAGCTTTACCCAGCAGTTAACATATTTTGTTAACTCAGTCACTCTTTACCAACAACTTTTTGTTTAAGTTCTTCAATTACCAATGTTAGCCCCTTTCTTTTAATGTTGTATTTATTTTCCAGTTCTTTAACCTTTCGTTTTGATTTGATTTCTCCTCCTTTTCCCTCTCCAATATGTTCATTTCCCTCCTTATTCTCTAAATATCTCCCCCGATTCTTCTTTATCACCATGGTTCCACTTTCTTACCTCTCATCGGCTTTTTTAGGCCCAACTGTCTTGCAACCCATATACTATAGCAGCTTTGATCAGATTGTTTGATTCAGTTATGTCCTTTGTCGCCACATGCTTAATTGCCTTGTTTACTTTCCTAGTTTTTTCTTCCAATCTTTTCTTGTCAACTTTCTTAAATGAATAACCATGGTTCTTTCCTACACTCTCAGCGATGTTATGTCTAATTTGGTCTATAATTGTCCTCTCTTTAGATGGTATCTCCTCAGTCTCATTCACAACAAAATCAACATTTTGCCCATTTTCCAAACCCCCCTCTACCTCATCCACCACATTTTGGTCCATATCAGCGCTCCTTGTAACATTTTCCATCTCATGACTTTCCTAACCTTCCTGCTCTCTCCTTCTTTGTACCGTCTCTAGTTCCAGCTCGGAGAGCCAACCATTCTTTCTTATTGCCCTTGCCTGGTCAGAAATCCCTTGCTCAGTGAAATCAAACATTCCCCTTTCTCTCCACTCCCTGAACATTCTTCGTGTATAACCTCGTACCCCATTCTCATCTACAGGCCTACTTGATAGTAACATTCCATAACTACGATATTTACTAGCTTGGTCCATTGCATCCTAGCAGTAGTTTGATAACGACCGGGTCCCCGCTGCTGGGCCGAGGAGTACCTGCCGCGCTAGACACCTTCACTGGTAGTTCCGGTCTCATTCACGCCGTTGTCTGATAAATCATCATTAGACATTTTTACTCATCATTATTATTATTATTATTATTATTATTATTATTATTATTATTCAAACCATACCCGTAGTACCCGGTAAACTTGATTTACACTCAAACAACCGAATGGACTGAGTCTACAACAATTATTAGTATTCAATTCATACCCGTAGTCTACGCTTATTACGCTGTACGGTCCTCAAAACCAAGAGGATCTAAGCATCGGGTCTATGTATCATTTTCGTATTAATGTTATTTAGGCCATATACGCTCTACACGCAAAATTAGATATGCGCTTGAAGATCATAGCAAAAGATGTGGGACAATTAGCAGCGGAGCTCCGGCGGCCCGAAGGGCCGCCAAGCCGAGCACCATACCTATAGAAACCCGTCAACTGCTTTTCTCATGGTAAAAATGGCTAGCAGTATTGCTCGTGGGCGCGTACGCACGACGACGGTGGAGTTGCCCAATAACTAATAATATCCTAATGATAATCATAATAATCCAACATGGCGGCCATACTCCACCTGGCCCAGCAGCTGACCAGCTACTTTACAGCGTACGTCTTTGATACTGGACATCCATCTTATAGCCAATTGACACCTGTCAAAACAAGGTATCCGCTGACCAGTGTCACGTGACCATATCGCGGGCTCAAGTTAAGACCTCATCGAGGTCAGCTGTTTTTTTGAAGTTGACCGCTGACCAGGTACTTGCTTTCGATTTGATCGCAGGCTCAAGCCAGGTGTGGGACACCCAAACCGAGGCTTAATTTTTCGCGCGCTTTCTACGGCTCGTAATTTCACATTCACTTGGTTTCTTCATTTTGAGCAAAACAACTTCATCTTCTTCGATCGAAGTTTGTCTTTAAATTCGCGTAAAAACAGTATTAGGTCTGTAGCTTGAGTGAGGTCAGATGGGTGATCTGACAAGCAGACTATATGTAAATGCCAGTAGGAAAAGAATGCTTTTCGAGCTCCGCTTTTAGGCTTGGCTAAATATATATATTAGAACTATCCTGTTTACTTCAGCAAGTGAAGGTTATAACCATTTTAACGTGTTCTACGGGTGTGAACTGAATAACGAATTAAGGAAACAAATGAACAAACCGTTTGAGTGCTCCTCACGGTAGTTATAGGGAATAACAATTTTGGCGTATCCTACGCGTATGAACAAAATGCACAAAAATGTAACTTTATTGTACGTCCTCTTCTATATTCCTTAAGTTTCTCTCCAATAACCAATATTAAATACATAGTGGGTATAATGTAAACAACGTATTTTAAGAAAATAAAAAATCGAAAGAAGATAGAAACCAAGATATATGGAAAACGATCTTCTTCTTCTTCTTCCTCTTCTTTTGTTTTGTTTCTCTTATTTTAGTTTCATTTTTGTATATGTTCAAGATAAAGGTGTTAACGTACCAGTGTTAGATTGTGTGAAAATGCCGTTAGTAAAGGTGGAAGGGTTGAGAGTTCGTTGATGTTTCTTAACAATCTACTTTCTCCTAAAGGAGAACAAATGTGCAGTCTTCCTGATGCTAAAGTATGTCGCAAATGTCTAAGCCAATAATTGCAATGGTCAAGGACTTTTTTAAGAAAACTGAGTTTTTTTTTGTATTCCTTATTACAGATCCTCCTGAGTTTACAACTCAGCCACAGAGTCTGACAGCAACAGAAGGAAGCGACGTCGTTTTGTCCTGTAATGCGAGTGGAAATCCGCAACCGTCTTTTTCATGGACCAAAGATGGGACTACTGTCAATACGAATGCCAATACCAGGATCACTTTACCATCACAAAACAAGCAGTTGACTATAACGAATGTGAGTAAATCAGACGGCGGACAATACCGATGCATAGCAAACAACATGATTGGGTCTCCAGTTACCTCCAATGCTGCTACACTTGATGTGCAGTGTAAGTACTATGTTATACAGTTTTTCTTCTTCGTGTTTCTGTTGGTGTTTTTCCCTCATCTTCTACGTTTCCAAAAATTTTTACCTTCACATTTCAACATGTTTTAGCAGGATTTTATCAACCCAATTTCGCTGTTGTATATATTTGGCATAGAGATTCATAACATGCTTTGGCATAGTTTCTTCATGCCTTAACTGGGTTTTATTTTTTTGCTCTGTTGCCTTTTTCGCTTTGGGAACGTTCTCATTATAGGACGATTCTTCTTGTTTTTGTTAGGCCTATTAATATCAAAAGGAACAAATTCTTGTAAAAATAGGAACAAAGTGTTCATTTAGAGCAAATATGAATCTTTTGTCCCGAATTTTTAACATTGAAAGGAACTTTTTGTTCCGAAATGAGTCGCTTAAAAACAAGTGTCCCCACTGGTATTGTTCCTCTTTTTATCATTTTATTCCCTTTTATTCACTTGACGCACAGCTGTTCCTATTCTTGCGTTCCCTTTTATAATAAGAGTAACTGTTCCGTTATGCTGACATTTAGTTTCTAGTTGATTACGTTTCCTTTTTTTGTAAAAGAACATTATTTTGTTCCTCTCTGTCATTGTTCCTGCTTTGAAAATTGGTTCGTATTTATTCCTTTGAGGAACAATTATTCCCATCAATGAGTTTCGTTTTGAATGAAATGTTCCTTTCTATTGACACATGGGACAATTCGTTCCTAACCATTAGTTCCCATTGATATAAAATGGTTCCCTTTTGACTTTTTCCGGGCAAGCTAAGATTGAACATCATTACACCAACGCCATACTAATGCCAACTTGGATTTTTAAATTATTTTTATCAGGAAAAAGACTCATTTGCATATACTCTCAACACTGCAATTTGCATATGCGACTACAAAACCAGTTTCGTCTAAAGACCTCGTCAGTTGGTCGCCATGATTTTGTTTTGTTGCAGTTTGAATCTGAGCATACGTTATCTCACAATGCATGAGCTCACCGCACTATAAACAATTGTATAGTTTTGTTGCAATTTGAATGTGAGCATACGTCAAGTAAAACACACGAAAGGTAACTCAATTGCAGCAACAAAACCAGCATTAATTTAGCAAATTTACACGGAGACATGTGCGTAGCTTTGTGTAATAAGAGCCCTTGGAACGCGGAAATAGTTCTATTTACTTTTTGAGTTCAGCAGTTCACTTTCTTTAACGTTATTCATAACAACCGATTCCGTGATCTGCCTCAACATCGCATCATCACGGAAAGTTCCTGTGACGTTCATGACAAAGTCCGGAACAGTACCTCCATGCTTGTCATAAGAATGTTTCCACATTATTAAACTTCCCTGCTGTTGTTTCATAGCATAAAGCTGTTCTTTACCGCGAGTGTAGGCAGTGCTCGACGTTTCGCGGACGTACTTATGTTTGCACATCCGGCAAACCTGCTTCTACGTAACACCAGTACTGCGGCATGATCCTTTTCCTCCCGTTTGACATACCATGCCCCCCCTTCCTGCACCAGGTCTCACGACTCGCTCGTCTCCACCCCGTTGGTCTGTACAAAGGTTTCTCTACCAGGTGGTTGTGGGCGTGCAACGCTGATCGAACTATTTCCGTTCGGAATTTCTGACCATAGCCAAAGTACTGGAGACGTAACATTGTGTTGTTCACGTGCCAACAGCAATTTCTCACGGGAGCTCTCTGCTACAGTTGGGTAGGATCCTCATCACTTCTTGTGTGAGTTCTGTTCTTTTACAGCTCCATGGCAACGCTGATCTCGCATAGATCACGGACTTGGCATAAAACTCGTGTAACACCACCTTGATTTTATCCTCCTGTACGTTTCCCGTCTGCCTTCCTCTTACCTCCACCCAGACCTTTAAATCTAGTATAGGTAGTTTTCCATCCTCATGCTGTAACGGATAGTCGATCTCCAACTTGATGGACTGATGGATGCTGTTTCTAATTGAACGGACCAACTCCATGCATCTCTTATCAGCCTGAACATCGCGCTCTAACATAGCAATGATGTCGTCCTTGATCATCTTACACTCACCTTCACATTCAAAAAACCTGAGGTCTGGTCTCGTAGTGCTCGTAACGACATTTAAGTCATCAACATTCTTCTCGTATGCCCACAGCATTAACCCACTCTCACCCACTTTCTCCTTGAACTGCCTGTCCCATTAAATCATAAACACATGAGCTAGAACCCCAGTGAGTTCCAGGCCTATGGGACCTCCCCTCGGCAGCAGCTTTACCTGATTGCCAAACGTGTACATGTGGTTCCCCATGATGAACAGAGGAACTACCTTCAAAGCCTCCATGAACATCCTTCTAGTGACATTCTCGTCAGGTCTCTCAGCAGGTGGTTACCAAGGCTTAAATCTTGTGGTCATACTGACATCCATGGCACAACCTGTGAGGGTGGGTGTGCGGCCTCTATTGGTCTTGCGTCGCGGACAGAACTGTAGCCAACACACATTTCTCAGATCCATCTCAGTTCTATTCAAAGCTAGATATAGTCCCAGCTCTACCGTGTTTAAGCCAGCAATTTGCACACCGCTTTTGTGGAAAACTTCGCACACTTTCTCCACTGCAAATGCGATGTCCAAACTAGGATACAAAAGCCTTTACATCAGCCGAGCCAACAACAATGTCCTCCACGATATGTCTGTCGTTTAATTGCTTAAAGTCAGCCAGTGTCTCTTCAGTGTTCATGCAAACACTCTCTTCCTACTTCCACACCTGCGTCAGCATAAGACTTACAAGATGTGACAATTTTCTGTTGTAAGCTGATACTACTCCACTAACCGGTCGAACTGGTGGGCCAATGTTGTGATCAGTTGTGGCTTTATGATCTTTCCAAAGTGCATATAAGGGAGCAAGTGTGCATTATTTGACTAGCTTGTTGCTTTTGATTCTGGCATGTCCTTCAACACCATCACCTGCACTCAGTATCCTCACACACATAACTGAATGAGCATTAGCTTCTGTCTGCGCGCTCTCTTGCAATCTCTGCGTAACTGTGGTGTTATTCTCTATGTGTGGTTGACACGCTCAACGATAGTTTTCCACGGTGTCTACAGCAAATCTCCCAGATTTGTCGGTCTGGTAGACAACAACATCCTCTTTGTCTTTCAAATTCTTTAACCCCTATTTCTCTTCAAGTGTCAAATTACTTTTATGAAACCTCACGCCTCGTTCATCGATATAACTTCTCGTCGCTCTCAACAGTTTTTCCTTTAGATATCACATATCAATCTCCTTATCGTCTTCTAGAGCAGCCGGTAAGCATACTCGCCTGTTAAAGGGAAGATCCGTCGGTCGTAGATACCGCAAATCAAAGGTGTTCGTTTCTAAATGAAATGGCCACACTCTTTCTTCTTCTCCGTTCCCCTCACTTCTTTCATGCATATCAGAGTCCTGTGAACTCGCCTCACGAAGCACCGACCAGCGTAACTTAGTCAACCCTTCCTCGACCCCCGGCGGGCTTCACATGATGTTAAATCTACTCGTTCATAAACCGCAAACTTCGGTGGAAGGCATAGTACTTTCTCCTCATCCCTCGTTAATTCTACACCTCCATAGCACCGTGGGCTCGACGAAAATATGGGTGATAACAGTTATCACACTGACGTCGGTCACATTTTCAGTTACTTTTCGTTGACTATAGGGACTTTAAGCAAGGACTACGGAAGCGTCTAGTGCGGTGACCGGAAGTAATTTTTTCCCTGCCACGCGTCAATGGCGTGGTTTCTAGCCGTAGTCAGCTTACCGAATACGTAGGATATCGTGGCGGGCCGTAGTGGAAAGTACGTAAGTCTGCTGATGCATTTTCCTGCCTTGCACCTGCTTAGTCTGAAAGTGTTTCAACCTAAATGGCAAGATATAGATATTTTATCCTTGTTTTGGCCGTCCTTGGTGCTTTCTTAAAAGCTTTTGTCGATTTTGAGCTCTTTATGCAGTGGCAAGCATGAAACCCAAACGTGTTTCTGGCGAGCTGTGAAACGATTCACGATTCTTGGCACGGCTTTTCCCAATAATCGAATTAAGAAACCTTTCATTATGGAAATAGTTTACTTATTGGAACTTGCATATTAGCACTTGGACGAGGAAAGTGTATGAGAAAATCAATTACAATTTTGTTGTTTTTAGGGGCATGGAATGGAGTCGACAAAATGGTGTTGTGTTGTATACAGAAATAACATAAAATAAAATTACCACCGTGGGAAGAACAAGCTAATCTCCTATTTCTTTAAAAGATGGCATGACGTACCCATTTCACCGTAAAAGGTTATAAATTTTCGGTTCGATGCGACGTAGTACGGCTTGCTTAATGTAAATAAGTCGTAAATAAGAACTTTGAATTTTGGCGAAACTCTAAGTACTCATCCCATTCTTCCGCGGTTAAAACCCACCATACTAGATGCTTCCGTAGTCCTTGCTTAAAGTCCCTTATATTTCTGATTTTACGGATTTCACGGAAAAGGTTGATTTGATCAATGTAGTACATCTTTTTTTATCTGTAAATATCTTCTAAATTTGACATGATGCTGCATTGAATTAAATCTTCCCATGAGATACTTGCAGTTTCAAAGAAAGTCACTTCTTTTGAGAACACATATAACAGTAAATTCTGTTTGAAAGAGAAGTCAAAACAATATGAACGACTTTTATTTTGCGAAGTTGTGGGGATATCCATTCAATTAATACTCTGCCCATGTGCAGAAACTAGATCGGTTTTTTTGCTATGTTTTTGTGCCAAAGTGAGACTTTTTATTTGCTTCTTACAGATCCGCCTGAGATTACAACTCACCCACTGAGTCTGACAGCAATAGAAAGAAGTAACGTTGTTTTGTTCTGTAACGCTAGTGGAAATCCACAACCGTCTTTTTCATGGACCAAAGATGGAACAACTGTCAATACGACAGCCAATCCCAGGATCACTTTATCATCGCAAAACAAACAGTTGGCAATAACGAATGTGAGTAGAACAGACAGCGGGGAATATGAATGCATAGCAAACAACGGTGTTGGGTCTCCAGTTACCTCCAGTGCTGCTACACTTAATGTGCAATGTAAGTACAATGTTTTACCGGTTTTCTTCTTCGTGTTTCTGTTGCTGTTGTTGTTGTTGTTCTTGTTCTTCTTGTTTTTCTCGTTGTTCTTCTTCACTCATCTTGTTCCTTTTCTTGTTTTTGTTGTTGTTGTTGTTGTCGTTGTTGTTGTTGTTGTTGTTCTTCTTCTTCTTGTTTTTCTCGTTGTTCTTCTTCACTCATCTTGTTCCTTTTCTTGTTTTTGTTGTTGTTGTTGTTGTTGTCGTTGTTGTTCTTGTTCTTCTTCTTCTTGTATGCTTTCTCACAATCTCGTTTCTTTTACAGTACAACAAAATCCAAATTAGTGTTGGTTGTCACAATTTTATTCGCTGTCTTCTTCATGCTAAAGTAGGTCGCTACTACCCAAACCTCTCAGTACAAATCTTCGGTTTCCAGTGTACTGTGAAAATGGTTGAAGAAGGCTGAGTTGGATTTTTCTCCTTATTACAGACCAGCCTGAGTTTACAACTCATCCACAAAATGTGACAGTAAGAGAGGAATATAGCGTCACGTTATCCTGTAACGCCAGTGGAAATCCAGAACCGACTTTTTCATGGACCAAAGATGGAACAGTTTTATCATTACAAAACAAACAGTTGACTATAATGAGTGTGAGTAGAACAGACAGCGGGGAATATGAATGCATAGCAAACAACGGTGTTGGGTCTCCAGTTACCTCCAATGCTGCTACACTTGATGTGCAATGTAAGTACAATGTTATACCGTTTATCTTGCTGTTGTTGTGAATGCTGTTCTTGTTGTTGTTCTTCTTCTTCTTGTGCAGAATCTTCAACAAGCATGGTCTAAAAATTATATACAGCAAACCGGCAAACATCCCACTCTACCTCAACAAACAATCTAATCATCCACCCCTTATAATTGAAAACATTCCAAAAGCCATCAACAAACGCCTGTCCGAAATCTCATTTGATAATGCCTCGTTTAAAAAAGCGGCACCTCCTAACCAGAAAGCCTGGAAGACAGCGGGTACAGCTACCACCTTACATTCTCACCACCAACAGCACATTTTTTTAACTTCTCAAGAAAAAACCACCGTAGGGACATTATTTCGTACAACCCCCCTTTTAGTGTGAATGTGGCTATTTTTGTAAGACGCACTTGTCTAAAGATCCTTGACGAAGAGTTCCCTAAAAACCACACGTTGCACAAACGTTTCAAGAGAAACACCGTTAAGATCAGTAACAGCTGCATGGCCAACCTAAAGCAGAAAATCGATGGTCATAACAAATCCACCCTACGCACACCAAACGTAACATCTAAAGTATGCAACTGCCGTCAACCTGCTCACTGCCCTATGGCCGGAAATTGTCTGATATCATCCGTGATCTACCAGGCTATATATAAGTGGATGTTTTGTTTTGTGGCATGCAAATTTTTGGCATCTGCTTGCGGTTTATCCTGCAAACAGATTATGGTTTCAGCGTTCTTTAAAAAAAGTGATCTGTAACCCTTTTATATGTAAACATGTAGCATGCAATTGCTTGTGTCCTTTGAAATCCTGGTCATTTTCCGTCCGTTAGTATTTCAGGGGCACACAACGACATGTTTTGGTATGTATCTGTTGTGTGGAAGGTAGTTCGCGTTAAGGTTTCGATGTCAATTAAAGAGTCACTCGGATTTTCGTAATCCGAAACGTCTTCTAAATGATTCGCGATGGGGAAATGTAAATCATAGCCCCTGAGGTTTTCGGAAAGGTTGTAATTGTTGTTTTTGGTAGTCAAAAACGTCAGCTAGCATTTTAGAAAAGAAAATAGTTCCCTAGAAAGTTCTTGGAAAGTTCATTTCATCTAGACTTTTGTTCCCTAACATTTTAGGGCTATTGGAATTTCAGCTAAGGAATCCGAATAGATCAAATTCTTCTAGCTAACAAAAACATCGCTTTAAACAGACTTCAAACACCGTAAGGTACTTAAAAATGCCATTCTACAGCTTTTGGTTGATTTGGCTCGTTGGGTACCCCTGATGTTTGTGTATCACTATAAAAGTCTTGATCCAGACTGGTTAACTTTACCCGTTCACGGCCTTCAGCCGTTCGGAGCTAGCTGTTCAAAATGTTTCAGCAGCCGCTCTGCCGTTCACATTCAGTCATTCAAAACCTTTTTGTAGCCGTGGAGCCTTTCGCCAGTTCACCTTGAGCCGTTTAACTCCATAACCTTTTCAAACGGCTTCACCATCCGTTGGTCATCTGTTTACTAGCTGTGCGTTTCGTCGTTCGAATGAATATCCGTTAGTGTATGTTTTCGCGTGACAGGTCACAATATTATAAGGCCACACAGCCATTCGATGAAGCCGAATCCATCTATTTAACAAGAACAAAAACTTGAAACACAAGGCTTTTTCCAAAACCTGTAGGCAGCATAGTCTCCCTCGCAGCCGTTATTAGGGTCGTCACCTAACGCTTCTCCCCACTAACGCCTTCTCACTCGAACTCTGCATTCCTTTCCCTCTGTTACCGAGAACCAATAAAATGCATGCAATTCTTGGCAGCTGCCCCAATCATATTTCTTGTTATATTTGCCGCCAAAAACACAACAAAACAAGTGACTGACGAGGACTAAGACCAGGTTTCAAGAAAATGGAAGCCTGCTCCTTATTGGCCAGTTTGAGGGAAATTAATGCAAAGCTCGAGTGAGCAGCCGTAAGCGGGGAGGAGCGTTGCGTGACGACGCAAATAACGGCTGCGAAGGAGACTAGTAGGCAGCACGGTCATCACATCCTTTTCACTGAGAAGACGCTTAATTTCCAGGTCTTGATCTTTCCTCAGGTCAGTTGCCTTACAGGACCTTGAAGACAAAACCGAGATAGCTTTACTCAGAAAAGCACTTTCTGCGCTGCGTTTACGTTCACCATGCTGAAACTCTACTTCACTTGTTCGACACGTGTCATGTTAGTGACAAGTCCGCACCGCAGGCTATCGAATTAGCCAATCAGTATTTTAAGTTCAGAATCTGAACGTAGATACTGAAATGTTATAGAGGCCGCTGCGAGCCTTTTTTTCTCTCGCTCGCCCCAATCGCTTAGCTTTTGACCGCGTGCCATGCGAAAGCAAAATCGAGGCAGAAAACCTCTCTGAATTGCCCAAATGAAGAGCCAGTATTCAGGCTAAGCAATGGCAGGAATTCAATAGACCTTTTTAGCTTGTAGATTTTGTTTTCCCAATGTAGACCACGTGATCTTCCCAAGGGGATTTGCCTTTTGTCTTTTCATAAATTATGCGTACATATGCACGTGAATAAGGCTAAATTTCAAAGAAACAGTTCTCTAGGGTAACATCACATGGTCTACGTTGGGAAAACAAAATCTACAAGCTAAAAAGGTCTATTATATTGAAAATAAATTGTCATTATTGCTCAAAATTTGTCACTTATCTGTTCCGTAGAGGGCACATTTGGTTTTTGAGTAGCCGTATAAAAGAGGCTAGTTTATAAGGAATGAACGCGTTGGGATCTCATGGGGTGGCCGCATTAATGGTTTGTTCGTTTGTTTTTTGTGCCAAAATGTATATTAGCGTTTCGCCAGGGCGAAGTAGCCGTCATCATGGCTTGGCCGTATGGCGTGGTTTAGCTGTCGGATAAAAATCATGAACTGGAAGCCGCAAAAAATGGGTCAGTTGTGAGCCATTGTCCTCATTAGCCTCGCCTGCACTCATCTCAACGCGCTTGGCTACTGATTGTTTATTTCTAACCCGGTGTTGTTTCTTGTTTTACTTAGATCCAGCTGAAATGACACATATTTCTGAAGTACAGATTCTGAAAAAGGGGGATACAATGACTCTAAACTGCACAGCCAATGGCAATCCAGCGCCCGCAATCACCTGGACAAGACTTTCGGATAACAAGGTGGTAACCATGCCTTTCACTATCACTGGTGAACAGGATGCAGGAGACTACGAATGTACTGCTGATAATGGCATTGGCTCACCTGTCACGCGCGATGTCTCCATTGTCGTATACAGTGAGTGTCCTGCTTGGAAAAGAGTAACTCAAATTTATCCATCCCTTTACATAAGAACTGCCTCCCGCAAAAAGTGTACCGAAAACCCATAAATTTATACAAAGCTTCAATTTTGAGCAAGCAAAGAAAAAGATGCAATAATAGCAAGGCTAAAGAATTCCTTTGTTGACTGAGGTGTTGCTCTCCTTTGATGGGTAGAAAGGAAAGAAGTAAAATTGAAATTGAAATCTTGTTTCTTCCGGTAAACATTTATTGAATTTATCTGATCTTTACCAAAGATTAAAGTTTTGCCGTTCAATTTCTCACTCTGAGACGTATTTGGCTGGGCAATTAACATATCTGATATATGACTGTCAAGATTTTGGAAGCTAATGCCATTTTCATAGAAATAGAATTGTACGAGTCATTTACTTGACAAAGGTTTAGAAATTATGGGCCATAGGTTCAGTGGTGATGCGCTTTTACTATCTCTGCTTGTGATCTCCAGTTGACGGTGCTGGTACATTTTTCTGTTATCCATTTTCCGTTAAGATAATGTTAATAATTTATAACTCCAAGTCATTTGGTTTGGTTAAATAATAAGTACACCTCTGTTGTTAATCCACCGCCTATTTGGGCTTGATACAAGAAGGTGTGCTTCTTTATCTCATGCAATTTTTTTTTACATTTACGTTTGTTTTTGGCTATCTTTGTTTTCAGTTCCTCCATCAATTTTACCGCTAGATAACAAAATTGTGCAAAAGGGTGACAGCATCATTTTGACGTGCCGCGTATTTGGAAAGCCAACCCCTTCTGTAACGTGGACTCACACCAGCTCTGGCGTCAAACATGAAGGCGAGGAATGGGTCATAGGTAATGTTAATGACGATGATCTTGGAGAATACCGATGTGATGCAAGCAACATCTATGGAAATGATAATCGTTCCATGACAATTTTATATAAAGGTAGGTGTGTGTATTCAGGACTGTAAAAAAGTTTAAGTGCACCTAAACCCAAAATTGTTTTCGCTAAAATAAATCTTTGCACCTGTTTGAAACGCATTACGCCTTTTTAAGCAAATCTTGACTAGTTATTTTGACTTTTCTAGGGTGTTAAAGTTGCAAAATCTGGCCCTACGACCGCGTCAGAAGGGGCTTGGATCTATTCTCGATTTGACGTCACAAACTGCTTTGCATGCATTTTTAGAAAGACTTAATGCGATGTAAATCAGTTTGTGACGTCAAATCGAGAATAGACCCAAGCCCCTTCTGACTCGGTCGAGGGGCAGACGATGGCCAAATTTTGCAACTTTAATACGCTAGAAAAGTCAAAATAACTAGTCGAGATTTGCTAAAATAGGCGCAATGCGTTTCAAACAGGTGCAAAGATTTATTTTAGCGAAAAAAATTTTTGGGTTTAGGTGCACTTTAATTGATTGATGTAAAGTAGAGTGTAGCATGGGTAATTCTCATTGTTAAAACTGTATTTAGCACAAGAGCCTCCTGTGTTTGGAAATAGGCTAGCTCTGGTAAGAAACGTTACAATTATTGAACTGTACGGAAGTGATCCAAGCAACATCATTAGGAATCTATCGTAAAACGTCTTCTGTTCATGGTCATAGTGTTAATAGAGGCAAAGAAATAAGGACCTCTTAGGCCAGGAGAACGTTATGGGAGATAGACAGTATTTAACATGCGTATTCTCCAGTTTAAACTGTGAAACTCTTTCAATTGAAATCCTTAGAAAGGCTAAGCCCAATCAGATAGAACGCCGATTTCGTTCAGCGATGTTTCTCCTCTGACAAATATTAATCAACATTTTTCGGTCCCGACCTTATCTAGATCAATCAGTAGCGACAAAAATTTAACGTGTCGAGGTTTTGAGAAGCGTATAAGGAAGAAGTTATAATTATTTTTCGTTTTATTAAATTACCGTTGTTAAATTGGGCCCTCTTCCCTCTAATTGCAGTCTCCAATTACAATTATATGTACATGTTATTTAGATTTTACAGAACTGTAGTTTTTAGTATTAATAATTTACATTAACTTTCTGGGTTTTTACATGTATACAATGGTTACAGTATCTTCCAAACCCTGTAAATGGGCAAAAACTATATAAATTTCTTATCCCCGGTATCTTTTTTGTTATTTACATGGATTTACTTGTGTTAATACTCGAGTACATGTTCAATCTTTCCAGTAATGTTATCCTTTCTTCCCTAAAAAAAAAGATCTTAGGCAATTATTAGCAATGGCATTGCAAGATAGTTGATGAAATCCCGACTAATCAACGTCAGAAATCCCCGTTGGTAGAATGCGCCCCCTTGTACCCACTCCGCCAAGTGTGGTCGCAACATTTGCCGCAGTTACTGAACGGCACCGTTATTATCAAATGTTTTAAGTTTCCTTCAGCTCGGTTGAGTGAATTCTCTTATTCATAAATCTCATTTATTGAGATTAAGGACCTTCCAGAAGCTATAACACAAGCAAAGATGATTTTGTCAGTGTACTTAAGTGTCTGTCTTTTATATCCACAGGAGGTAAATGTGAGGTTAATTGTATCGATGGAAAGAAATGCCGATTTTTTGGAAAATATTTATGTCTTTGTGAAAGAGGAAAAAAAGGAGAAAATTGCACTCAGTCTGGTATGTCAATTGTCAATTGCAAATAGTTGAAAATCATTCATTTGTGAGCGTAGAAGGATAGTATTTGCTGAAATTAGCGTACTGTTAATTAATATCTACCAAACAAGTCCATGAAGGAAGATTAATGGATTGCTGGCTTATCAAACATTTGTCGCCGGTTACACTTCTCACTTCTTATTTTCGCTTGTCACAAAATTGTACAACGTTACGGTAATTGGGACCAACGGAGGTTGGACGATGAATAAAAGTACAACCAAGCGCATGATATTAACATTCTTCATTTGCATCAATTAAGTTAGAAAGTTTTATCTTCTGCAACTGTGGGGGAAATTCTTCTGATTATTTAATTAAGTGTCAATTAATTTCATTTATCTCGCAATGCTTTGAATTAAGAAACAAATTAATATCAATGAATGAATGAGAATTGTAATGTCTTGTAATGTTTCACACCAATTAGTTGAATTAGTGATTAAATTTAGACTAGTAGCTTTTGCAATACTGTAATTCCTTTATGGTCATGCAAATAAAGCATTTGTTGTTGTTGTAAAGAACCGTTATTGGCCAAGATGCTGACAATGGTACCATTATTGAATAAGGTAATGGGGTCAAAAACGTGCCCGGATCGAAGGAGTAAAAACATCCAATTCCAATGCTGTCTCATTTTACACATGGTAGACGTAGTATGAAGTTAGGCTATCCCTACTTAAGCCAAACGGAAACGTGCATCTTCATATTGCATAAATGATTCTTAACGTTTTACTGCTGACAGAGGAACTGAAGAGGACTGTCGTCGCTGGTCTTGTTTTCAGAAATGAAAAATTTAAACCACAGTATGAGAACTTAGGAAACCGGGAAACAGTAAGATTTGCCGATGAAGTTAACAACGCTGTAAGTTTTGTTTCATTAATGATCTGATTTAATCACTCCTAAGCATTACACAGAAATAATGAGATTCCTTAGGACTTGAAGAACTGAAGCTAGTTGCCCAAATATAAGGTTAAACGATTTGCTTTGCTTTGAAAATTTTAAGTGATTCTTATGTTTTATTCGTCTATGTTCTCGCCATATGACTTTGCAAATGTCAAACCTTTTGTCAAAACTGTTATGATGAGGCAACCATTAGCCTAGGAAAAGGACTCAAATGTGGCGCCAAATGCACTCCAATCGGAAGAAAAAAAACCTTGTTTTCGTGTCACTAGATTAGCCAAAGTTCATTCGAGTTTATAAAACTAGTGTTTAGTAAACGCCTTTATTTTTACAGTGTATTGAAGACTTCAGAGGGTCTGGGTTGATTGTAGCCAAGGTGACAAGATTAAGGTGAGTTCTAAGTGGGTAGCAAGGTGACCTAAACGCAGTCTGATATGGTAATGACTGGTAATGGATTTATAAACGGCACATATCACATAGTTTCATGGCGGTTTATGATTATTCTATGGGGTGAGATCGAACGTCAGCCTGTAAAGGCGCCCCTGGCGGCCGCTACCAGTCCATAATTATTTGATCTCACCCACCCAACTTACACATCAATGTCAAAGACAGATGAGAGCTAGAGATAGACCACTACATCGGGAACTACGTCTCTACTTGTTTCACAAGGAACAAGTGCTGTGAGACGGGAACTACGGTTTAGCGTCTTTATCCGAAAAGACTAGAAAGTCTAGCCGTTTGCAGATGTAATTACAAGGGCAGCACTTATGATATATATGCAAATCATTTGTTTCAAATTAGGGATAATTTTTGGCCTTTTTTGTGCCGCATTTCTAACTCCCTGATAATGTTTCGCTAAAACCACTATCTTAGAATTTGGCCAACTCGTGTGAAACTTATAGTTCTCTATTAATTTCTACCCCATTTCAAATGTGTTTTTATAGGGAAGGAAGTGTGATTGCAGATGTCGAATTGAAATTTAATCATGCTGTTGGTGAAAGCGAGGTAAACGATTTGATGAAAGAAGCAACTAAAGATGGAAAGCTTGGCCAGTTTGAAGTGTCTGAAGTAATTGTTGGATCATTTATCAAGGGCAAGTTTTGATTACCCTCATTCATATCATCATCAAATTTAAGAGGTCTCCCTGACTACCAGAAGCTCCGAGGTGGACCGGCATCGCCCAGCCTCCACGTAACCCAGAAATTAGAAAACAGACGACAGCGCACGCTCCTCTGCTATATATTTTCGATACGTGTGTGGGTTTTTTCACGCAACCTTAAAGGTTTACGTGCGGAGTTGAAGGGAACAAAGGCAACAGCTTAACGTCAGTGTTCGGCAATGACACGACCATCTAAGCTGAGACAGATGTTGAACACACAGCCCGGGTTTGAGCCTACAACCTCCCACCTTCATTGCAAGCCATTTTTGTACAAAATACAATCGTCTTATATGAATCTTTTACTTGGTTTGAAACTTAACGGCCTTTACAAATAAAAGTAATGTGTTGCTTATCTGTGCTTTTTACATGCAGATCCCGTTGATTCCTCTGAACAACAGAATACCAACAAAGAAGTCGTCTATGGACCAGTGATTGGAGTCGTAGCAGTGCTGTTAATTTCACTCGCAATCTACTTCATAAAAAAGCAGAGATGTAAGCTAAACGAAAAATATTTCTAGTGTCTTTTGAAGACATGACCTTAACTGACAGTACTGCTTTATTATATATCCAGAGTATTCTTATGAACTTGTGTATAATGGGCAATTAATTACACAGTTTATTTTATTGGCTGAGTTTATGTGTTCTTACATTTCAGGTCAAAGTGTGTATGGGTAAGTTGGAATTCATGTCTTGAATTGTAATTTTAAAATGTTGGTTCAAAAACCTGAAAAACCAATCTTGGTCTCTCTTCCTTTTTTTCATTTCGTTTTGTTATCTCAATATCAATCATTATTGTAGTTAAAAAATTGACAGTGGCAGTGGTTTCAATGATTTTGTCTATAGATGCCCAATTTGCGCCCCAACCGGCTCTTGAAGTTGCACCCTTGTTCAGTTCTTTTTCCTTTAATGCTTTTACACCCATAAGTATTTCTTTCCGCATAGATTATTACTGCCCTACTAATGTCAAAGATTCTGCTTTGATAAGAGAGTCTGCTAACAAGTGTAACGTGCCTTCTGTTAGAATCAACCTATAAAATTAATATTGTACAAGTGAGTGACCTAAATGAAAATTATTCAAAGAAGATTTTAGCAAACTGATTCCCTGATAATCTCGTTATTCTTTTCTCTTTTAGCCCAGAAGAAAAACCTGAAGAGGTCAGGGAATCTCAATTTGTAAGTTAACAAGATTTCCCCATTCCAATTTACCTGAAATACTTTCAACATAGTATGCTTAAAAATACCACGGCAATATGAAGACAAACAGGGATTTGTCGCCCACATTACTGAACAAGCAGTCATTCTCCACTGCTAACTGATCGTAAGATCGTAAAGTAAGTCTACTGCAATTTGCACGTGCAGTTTCCTTCGATCAAGCAATTAAATGGACTGGTAGAAATCCCTCTATAAATAGTCGAGCGATCCAAACGTGAAGCGAACGAGTCAAGGGGCCCAGGGGAGAGGCCTTCATCAAAGTCTCTTCTGGTTTTCTTTTCTTCTCGCTCCAGCTGTCTGTCCGCGTTCTTTGCGCTCGCCATTATGCAAAGAGGGACTGCAACCACTCTTGCAATCAAACTTATAGATACAGAAATGGCTGCTGTGGTAGCTGTGTCATGATAACATTACGGATACATTGCACTGTTTCTCTTTTTTAAGTCACGGTTTCTTTGTCCATGAAGTAAGTGGCAGTAACTAAAGGCAACGTACACGTAGAAGCTTACTGTCACGTGTGATGCTCTCGCATTTTGAGGTTGTTTCGTTAAGCGTTATTTAGATACAAGTACAACAGTTGATCCCTTCCGTCCTTTAAAACACACCTATATTTTGTTTCTCGATATTGTTTAGAACTGAACGATCAAGGGAAGCGCTATAATAAATGTTAAAACTAGTGATGACTTAAGTGGCAGTCCTGCTAAAAGCAGTTATCTCGACTTCGCGAGCCAAAAAGGTTCCATCATTTTTTGTCCATGAAAAGTGTGTTTATACAATAGCCCATTTTACCGTTGTGTGATAAGTGACCTGGCCTTTGAGTAGAAGCGAGACTGGCTGTGACCTTATTTTGATACAGACCTCACTGCTTTCCTCATGCTAGTCATGTTTTTTTTTAAGTTAACTAGTCCACATTTGCATAAGAAAGACAGAGAGTTTCTTATCAAAACAACGTCACCTCCAGCCTCGCTTCCACTCAAAGGCCAGATAACTAGCACACAACTGTAAAATATGCTATCATCGCTCATGTCAAAGCTCATTTGCATAATTCTACAATTTGATTAAAATATCATTTTATATTCAGATACGCCTGTTGATCTTCTGAATAACTGGTCTTAACGTCTCTTAATAATTGTATGCAATATAAATCCTGTGTTGTGGTAAAACAAGGCATAAACTTGGTCAGCGGTTATGGTTTGCAAGACTCCACAAAGTAAACATTGGCGGTTGGAAGTAATCTTTTCAATAAATTGCGTTAAAGTGCGTTCAAAACCACTTTGTCAAGGGGATCAAAATCAAAATTTTATAATTTGGTAATTGTAGACCTATGAATTATGTGCATCTTGAGGGAACACAAAAACCAAAAAAATACATTGTGTTAATACGTTTGGAACAAGCAAATATACACTCACGAGCTTCCCACTGAGAAAATACACAAGCAACAGGATTCCATGCCACAAAGTTCTGGGAATTTCTTTTCATCGTTGATGCTTTTCTTGTTGCACGTTCTGCAACGTCTCTAAGTACAAACGCAAAGTCGCGGACCGTTAAAACTTCTCCTGCTGTCCTGCGTTACGTTGAACGTGACTATGCTAATTAATTTGTTTGTTGTGTGATGCGATGATTAAGAACAAATAAGAATATTTTTCTGTTTTTTATCTGTCTTTGGGGTATTCTGCAGTTACTCCCTGTCTTGTTGATGTTTATATATATAATTACGTATACAATCGGGCTATAGGAATAAGGGAATTCCTTGAACATTGGTTTAGTTCGTCAGCTTGTCTCCAACAATTCCATCGAAAACGAACGTGACGTAACCATACAAGTGTGGGGTAGCCGCGTGAGACTGACGTGACCGGCAACACTGACTACGACAAATGAATGGGTTTATTACTCGTCCGTTCTACAGGAGGCCGAGTTTAAATCTGAGCTTGGTTTTTCTTCGTCGTTTTATTCTTCGCCGTGTTTCATCCACATTCCGGAGTTTCTGAGCAAGCGCAAACTAAAAATAGCAATATATCGTGGATGGCCCTGGAGACAATGATTCTCAAAAACAATGCCGTCATCTGCGCTGCCGGCATGTTGGATGAGAGACATTACGTACATTTCACGTACACTAAAATGCCGATTCACCTTGTGTTTTCGAGGTCTGAATAACTCATATATTAAGAGAAGTGACTATACGATCGTTTGCAAGTTCAACCGCGAGACGAAAGGCTTTAAAGTGGTGCTACGATGAGAAAATCACTTGTCTTTTTTCTTCAAATTTCGAAAGTGTGTTTGCTTAACACCCTACTCGCGAAATTTCAAGCTTTAATTTCAAGCAAAAGACTGTTTACTTCAAGTGAAACTTTTTAATTTAACGGTCCGCTATTACTCACGTTCGTTTCTGACCGATTAGGCCTCGGAGAGCTGGATCCAAGATGAAATGACGTCATATGCGCACTGGTTTAAAATTGCAGTGTGTGAATGCAGGTTATTAAGTATGCAAAACACGAGTTTGAGAGTCTGAAGGCTCAAAATTCCCGTGCTGCATACTAAATCAGCCGGGTTTACATACACTGCATTCTTACTCTTGTGAGCTTCTTACGTCATTTCGTCCTCGATCCAGTTCTCTCAAGATTTTGAAGTTAGTAATGGCGGACCGTTAAATTGAAAAGTTGCACTCAAAGTAAACAGTCTTCTGCTTGAAATTAAGGCTTGAAATTTCGTGAGTCGTGTGTTAAGCAAACATACTTTCGAAATTTGAAGAAAAAAGACAAGTGATTTTCTGATCGTCGTACCACTTTAATATGCAAAAACTAAGTAAACTTCCTGATGTTTCAATCGTGCCCCTTGCTACCTACGGTGTAATTTTGAGTGGTACATTTTGCTGAATAACTAAAGTACGGAATATCACACACCCCTGAGACTTTGACAGGTAGTTTATTTACTATTTTTGTAGAATATTAGTTTTGAATGATAAGCGATTTTATTTTTTACTTGCGTGACGTGAAATCCAACTATATGTACAACTGGCTGCAAAACCTTACTCTCTCTTTTACAATGTCTCTGTTTCAAATGACGTATTTGCAAACAGGTTCACCCTGCTGAATATTTTTCTACTCACATTTCACCGAGATTCCAGTGACGTTTTTGCTAAAAATATAATCCGTTCTGCAATGGTCTTTAATGCAAGCTAGCGGACATAAATGAGGAAACAAAGGCAGTCAAAAGCCACTAATTTGTCATTGTTTTTATGGGTCATCGTTTTCTAGGTAGTCGGTTTTCTATGCCGTCGATTTTTGGGTCGTCGTTTCCCAGGCATCCATAACACAACAAATATTGACTGTACTTCAAGAACACGTTGTATTATAGAAAGCAGTGCTACTATCTGTACACGATGAACATGATGCCATATTGTGAAAATAAAATATGGAAAGGAGTTCAGATCTTGTTATTCTAACTTTGCCATAATATTACAACCGTGTAGGTGAATCAGTGTAGTTCTGATTGCTACGCGAGGTCGAGTGAAGGCCAATATGGCCTCTTGTTAAAATGGAATTTCGTACTAGATACGCTTTGAAGATAAACGGTTTAAAATCCGTATTCAGATTCTTAATAGCAATTGGAAACAAAACTTGAGAACTGGTTGGAATGGGGTATTTTTTGACAGCAAAGGATGATAATCGAAGAGGGTGTTGAAAATAGAACACGAATTAATGACATCGTAAGCTGAAATTGGAAACAAGTTCGAATTTAGCAAACGAAAATAAAGGAGATATGGGGGAGGTGGTGAATGAAGTTGACGCATATAACAGAAATTGAAAAACAATGATTGTGAATGACAATTCGGCGCACGAGAATTGTAAACGAAAGTTGGAAGCAGACATTTTGAACGGAACTGAAGAAAATTTTTAAAATGAATCTCAAAACAAGTCAAGGCAACGAATCAGGATCGGAAGTTATAAACCTTGATGGAGCACTGGAATTGGACATGGTAATGATCCGTTTCGGTTTCAAGTATTTCCGTCTCGTGTTTGTTCAGCACCGGAGAGAAGAGTTATTTACAAGTGGTTTGGAAAGGTCGTTACCAAAAATATCTGCTTGTTTCATGCAAACTAAAGAGAAAGGTGGGTGTGAGGATTTCAGAGGAGTAAAAACCTTGACATCTCCTTGAATGTCAAGACAACGTGTCTAGTCCTCTCAAACGCTTCCACATCTCCAACGAATTTCTCGAATACGAACTGATATTGTTTCGAACAGGTCACAGAAAGGATTAAAAAAATGTTCGTCTGCCCAAAGCATCGGAATGGTCTGGGTTAATACCGGAACTGAGCAAATAGTGCTTGGCAGCATCCAGAGCGTAGGGGGAAACGCGAGGCGGTGAAAGGAGACCGTGTATTCAATGCTGAGCTGGTTAGAGATGTTTTCAAAAATTTTCGGCATGACAGTTCCAGTAGGATCATGTGAGTATTATTTTTAATTTACCTCACTACCAACGTTACAAAGTACAATAGCTGAAAGGTCTGAAACGGCTAATACAACCAGAAACTCTTTCACATAGCAGTTATGTACGTGATGTTTTTTTTTGTTGTTGTTGTTGTTTTTAATCCCGATTTAGACCAAATTGTTGAGATTTATTTCTTTTGATTTGGTTAAATTTCGATATGCAAATTAAGGCTGTATTGAAGGGTGTCTTCTAATCCCGCTGGTATGCCTAAGATTTTTTTGTAAGTTTCCATATTTTGTCTGTGAACTAACTGAATACACCAATTCGGTGAGTTGGATTTTTGCAGACGCAGCGCGCCTACCAAAATCTGTGAAAATTACCCCTTCGATCGCTATCGGTTCGGGCGGTTCGTTCGCTATTTGGCTTGTGGCGACGCAAAGATAAAAAATTGGAAAATAATTCCAACAGGTTTCAGACATGTTTACCGAAGCCTTTTCATGGACAAAAAATGAAGGGAAACTGTTTTTAGTCGGGAAGTCGAGAGGACCGCTTTTAGTGGGACCGCCACTTAACTTTGACGATGGGAAAAGAGGTTCCAGCTAGCTTTTGTTCACTTCTTGAGAATCACTTCATGTCATCAGTCAAAGCAACACTAACAGCAACACTAACACCCTACGTCCATACGCCAGAACGTGGGCAATGACACTGCAGGAAACGATGCTGGCGTTGCTTTCCCCAGACACTACATAGAGATGAAAGACGTTAGAGATGCCCAGGGAAGTGCAACAGAAATATCGCTTTATTCGGAGATCAGCGAATATTCCCCACTGCACTCTCGAACTCTATCTTGGGAAGTTTCAAGAGAAAATGTGGTCGTCGATAAGGTAATTGGCCAGGGAGCGTTTGGACAAGTCGCTAAAGGAAAAGCCTCAGAACTGCGGGGTAGAGAAGGAACGATAACAGTGGCTATAAAAATGCTGAAAGGTAAGACGTTAACCTATAACGCAATCCATTATTTTATTCTTTAATCCGCAGTTCAAATATATGATTTTCATATATTCATCGCCATCAAGAGAGAATGAGCTAAGAGAACAGACCCCCCATACATGGGCCTCTTCCAATGATAGTTTTTAAAATCTATTTTTAGTTTATGGTTCAGCCACCCAGCTATTTTTATTGAGGCACTTGATTGGCCAGTTGTAATGATGTAATGAAGTTTCAAATATCCGCCGCTTGAGCAGTTTGTGAAAAAAATGGCCTCCCTAGTAGAGAGATTACGCTGGTGGCCGAATCTCAAACCTTTGTTCGTTCGTCTGCGAAATTCAATCTCGAATGGAAAAAGCCGATCAAATGCATGTACATGTCTCAATATCTGACGCAAAGTTGTCAAAAAGCTGTCAAGAAAATGTCAAAAACTGGCGCCCTTCACGGTTCAGTTGAAAGATACAGATCTTCGTCCAAAGACGATAAACAACGAAGTTTCGCCGTATAACTTGAGTAATTTTCAAGTTTTATTTGTTTGAACCGGTAGGAATCCGCGTTTGGATGTTAAAAACAGCGAATTTTGTTGGCTGGCTTTGATAATGTTACAGTGGACCGCTCTGTTTAAGCTCCTGTGGTTTCACAAGCACTGTCTTTGTTATAACTAACAGCAATCCATGTTTTGCCGCTGAGAATCTTTAATTGAAGAAGCGTCATCGCTGGACATGGGATGTAACAGTGAAACTATTGAGGCACTTAAGGGTTTCCGGTGTGTCTGCTTAGCCAAGCAACGATTTTATGCCGTGAAATAGTGCTATTACGCAGCTCTGAATGCCGACTGATTGTCAACCGACTAAACTATCAGGTTCGTTCTCGGCTCCTTTTAGTCTCTTCTACGGACATTTATGTCAAAATTGCTTAAGCAATTTTTCTAGCTTAGTACAAGGCATGTTTGTTACTTGTCTAATTTCTCCACCTTATCCAAGCGGAATTTTCGAGAAAACGTACGCATCGCACTTCGTTTAGTTTTGTTTTTGATCTGCTTTGAATTCGTTTACGCTGTTTGGACTCAAGAATGTTTGTTAGTTTGTTACTCTTCCAAACGTTTGCTATCGATTATTTCATCTGGATCGTAAAACACTTCGTTTTCCCTGCTGCTGCTTAAGTTTTGGACACAAAATTGGCGCAAGGAAAGCGATACAAGTTGCTCGATGCCAGTAAAAAAACATAATAATCGATTCGTGGACCTCCGCTCTTCGACTTGGTTAAATATATATGCTCATTGCGCACAGACTACACTTAAAAAAGACTGACAGTCGTGATCACATATTTCTAGCTACAAAACTGTGACACGACCGAGGGAAAATACTAGTATCGGTAAAATCTGATCCCCGGTTATCTCCGGCTCTGAGCCTTTTCCTTGAAATTTCCGGTAACTTAACGGGCCCGAAACCATATTTTGAAGAAGACTAGAGTGTGTTTCGACTTCTAAAGAAGACCATGTTGTTTCTTTAGCTGATAACTTTACTGTATAATTTTCAAAACGTTTGAAACTCCCATCTGGAATAGAAAACAAAACAGCTTAACGGACCCGGTAATTACCGTGAGCTTCTACAAGTTTAGATCATCCGAACCGCGCGACATTGGGAACGAGAACTTAAAATAGCTTCGCGAAACTAAAAATAGATTTAAGAAAACTATGCTGGGGCACAGGGATCTGTTCTCTTACCTCATTCTCTCTTGTCGCCATTCATTCATCGCTCTCGGGTTTGTTACGAGCCAACAAAATAATTAGCTTCTAGTTGGCTTGTTGACTCAGCTGGTAGAACACTGCACTGGTATCGCAGGGGTCTTGGGTTCGATTCCCGTGCAAGCCTGAATTTATTATTATTAATTTTTTTCAGGCTTTATTTTCACTACTGCTTAAGTAGTGTTCATAACTGCGATGATCACTCACATATTCATTCCTTAATCCGTAGTTGAAAAATACAATTTTCATATATTCATCGTCAGATCGTGGTTCATGAACAATTATTCTACGAGGCCGCGCTGGATATGAAATGATAGATAACTAACTCGGATCATTTCATATCAAGCAAGCCCGAGTAGAATAACTGTTTTTTTTAAATCTCCGACACATAATTGAACTCATTGAACTAAACAATGGACTCAATGTTTGCATATTAGCACTTTGGACTGCCCCATAGTGTAAACGGCTGCCTTGCACGAAAGTCAACTTTCTAGCATTTCTTTTGTCATTATGGTCTGTTCCTGGCCTCAAACTGTGAAAACTACAGCCCACAGCGATATCTCGCAGCTGTCCAGCAAAGTTCTTCGACTACGCCAATCACGGGAACTCGCGCCCGCCTGGTCGAAAGACTTCGTTCGGAGACGGTGCCAGCACAATTGCGTTCCACGAGTCTGCCTGCCTGTAGTTGAGTAGCGGAAAAAGGCCCTCGCCATAATTGTCAACATCGTCGTAGGGTCGAACCATCTTCCTGTCAAGACGAAGACGAAGCACTTGCCTCCCCTGTTCTCGCCGCTAACAGATCGGACAATAAGTGAATTCGATCTCGGAGTCCGGCTCATTTGTAGGTAATCTCCTCGATACCCCGTTAAGGGAACAGTCCGTTGGCCCGGAGCGATACAGTGCGTTCAGCCCAGCGCAGCTCTCCGCTATGGAGGAGACCGTCTCCACCTTAGTACAAGCGGCGATCAAATGTTTCCAGACCAGAGACGTCCGATCCCGCCTGCTGGTCGATCACAGCGCCCCAACCCTCGATTCTCCAATGTGGCGACGCCATTCGGCCTTAACTGTGCGCTGGACAAGTCGATTGAGGACAAAATACTCCGGGGTGAGTACGCTGATTTTTGTTTACTTCTCTCCGATACCATTTATCGGTCCCAGACCCCCGACCTGCAGTTAAGGTAAGACGAGTCCTCCCCAGGCTCCTAAGGCGCTCCGCTCACATTGGTCAAATGCGAAAAGGAAGTGACTGACTCCATCCACAAGTGGCTTGATGCCTTCACCGCCTATATATTAGTGATCGTTGCGGTCTACCCTAATCGTGCCCTAGAACTGCTGAAATATCAGAGTTCAAAGTTCAAAGGCTTAGCCTGGCTCTCCTACAACAAGCAGTTCAGACGCCGCGCTGCATACAATCTCACCATAATTTGGGAGAAAATTGACCTGGAACTTAGACCTTGACATTTCTGGCCTCGTTAAGCCGCACTCTTCTTCTTGCTCTAGTCACTATCATCTATCAGACGACTGCCCCAACCAGGACGCCAGCAGAAAGCCTCACCGCTTCGCCTCATTTGCTTCGATTACAACAAACCTTCAGGCTGTCAGCGCGGCTCCTGCTACTTCCCACACAACTGTCGCTGCTGCGGTTTCAACAGCCATGCCATGTTCAACTGTCCAACTTCCAAGCAGCCTTCCAGCAGCACCAAACTGTCCTCGTCCAGCAATCGCAGCAAAAGATAAAGTAGAAAAGCGTCGACGGAACGAAATCCCAGCAGTCTCTACTCATCTTAATGTAAATATCTTAGCACAAGTATTAACTAATCATCCTGATTCCTATTTTGTTACTAATTTAGTTAATGCCCTATGGTACAGGGCTCGCATTGGTTATCTGGGCCCCAAAAGTTACGGGTACCATGTAACTTGATTTCAGTGTCTCAGCACCCCGAAGTTATCTCGCCAAGCCTTGACAAGGAGATATGGTTGGGTAGGGTTGTAGGTCCCTTCCCTTCAACCCCACTCCCCGATTGTCAGTGCCATCCCATACGCATGGTCCCCCAAAAGCACTCTACCAGCTATCACTTATCTTACCCCGAAGGGGAAAGTATAAATGATCACATCCCTAAGGACTCCTACTCCCTTCAATATGTACGCGTCGATAATGCAATCCAAATTCTGCAATCATTCCGCCCCGAGACTTTCATGGCCAAAACAGATATCAAATCGGCTTTTCGTTTTACGCCTATCCACCCTGATGACGAGAACCTTTTGGGTATCTATTGGCAATCACAATATTTTGTAGACCTTTACCTCTCTTCTGGGCTTCGCAGTTCCCCCGCCCACCCCCCCCCCCCCCCCCTTTTCAACCAGGTCTCGGAGTCTTTGGAATGGATCCTAAAACATAATTACCAGCTTTCCCGGCTCATACACATCCTAGGTGATTTCTTTATAGCAGAACCAACTAAACTGGATTGTTTTAAGGGATTCACTACCCTCCTAAAAGTTTTCATCTCCCTCCGGGAATCCACGGTAGCCGTCAAGACCCTGGGCTCCTCCTAAGTCCTAGAGTTTATGGGGATTGTGCTCGATAGTACCTCCATGGAAGCTCGTCTACCTAAGGATAAACTGACTAGAGTTAGACAGCTGCTTGATTCGTTTAGCGCTCGCGGTTCCACCCGTTTAGTAGATATTCAGTCCCTTATTGGTACCTTGCAATTCGTCTGCAAAACAGTTATCCCGGGTCTGATTTTTCAGTTATGATTAATCTCACTAGGCGGATCCCCAGCCGTTTCCCCCATATCGGGCTAAACAAAGAATTCAAAAGGGATGTCATTATGTGGAAGGCATTTCTTACTAAGTGGAATGGGCGTTTCTTTTTCCTCGCTCCTATGTCACCTCCTCCCCCGAGCTTGAATTGTACACTGATGCGGCTAGTACGGTTGCCTTTGGGGGCTCTTTTAATGGGAAGTGGTTCCACGGGCGTTTTCACCTGTGGCCTTTCATTGCCAAGCGTACAGGGATCAGTATCGAATGGCAGGAGCTATTCACTATTTTGCCCTTACTTGCGCACTCTGGTACCCCCATTTTGCTGGGGAACGCCAATTTTGGTGCGATAACGAGAGTGCCATAATAACCTCGGATCACACCAGAGCTCCCAGGGTAATGGATTTGGTTCGTTTCTTGGTGCTAATATTTCCATGAAACATTTTTTTTCGTGAGGGCCCGTCACGTCCCGGGGCTAACAACACAACTGCTGATGCCCTCTCCCGATTTCAGGTCCAGCGATTCAGGGAAATCGTACCCTTTGCAGACCTTGCTATATCCCGCCTTCATTCAAGACCCTTTGGGGAATGAGGTTCTCAAGTATCCTAACTGGGCCCTCCCATGGAAGACCCAATTGCACATATAAATCTGGGGGAAAGGCGCTTTGTTTTATTTTGCCTCATGAACAGACTAGCGACTCGTTACGACGACATCCTCCCCACTTCCGAAGGGACTCTCGTTTATTCCGCTTCCTACTTAGCTCGCACAGTCCGTCACAGCACAAACTTTAGTTGGCTGCGGTCCGCAATCTCCATATTAGGTCTGGGTACGATGACCACTTACAGGGCCGGCTGCTACTAAAAAAGATACTCCGGGGTATTATCAGCTACCAGGGCTCTCCTCGTATCCGTCGTCAGCCAGTTACCTATCCATTTGCCCCGTTTTGAATAGTTGGCTAGGGTCTAGGGATTTTTGCATGATTTGGGCCGCCTTTTCTCTCGCCTTTTTCGCCTTTCTGCATTGTAGCAATTCTACCTACCCAGGAGTACATAGCTTTAGCTCTCAGTTTAACCTCACCACGGATTGCATAACCCTCTCTCCGGCTCTGGCATGTCCACAGCACTTACTGCTTCGTCTCAAGTCCTCGAAAACCGACAGTGTTCAGCAAGGGAAATCACTTGTGGCAGCTCGATGCCCTTCTTTACTGTGTCCAGTCACAGCTATGCAACAATACTTTCGGCTCGCCCAGCCGCCGTCGGGGCCTCTCTTCTATTTTCAATCGGGTCGGTTACTCACTAGGTCCTCTGTTACGCACTTGCTTCGGGACGCCGCCCGAACTGTGGGAATTTCCCACCATAGTCTTAACGGTCATAGTTTTCGCAGAGGTGCAGCATCAGCTGTGGCCGCTGCGGGCCTGCCAGACTGGTTAATTAAAGTCTTTAGGTTGTTGGTCTTCAGACTGTTACCAGATTTATATTTGCACGCCCGAATCAGTGCTACTATCCGCTGCACCTAGGAGGGCCAACGTTCTAGCAAACTTTATTTAGGCTGGGGTCTTGCTTGGGGGATGCATGCTTTGCCATCGTCTGTAGTAGTTAAGTCTGCGTAGCGACTTCCCCTAAGCTCTTGGCATTGCTTGTGTCCTGCCATCTTACCCGTAGAGCTTCAGATCGAGTTTAAAGTATTATTACTTGTTTTCAAAGCATTAAATGATAACGCTTCACGTTATATCTGTGATCTCATTAGGGAAAAGGTATCAACCAGAAGCTGTCTGAGATCCAATGACCTTACTTTGTTAGAGGTGCCGCGAACCAAATGCAAGACTTAAATTCGGTGATCGAGCATTCGCTTTTGCTGGTCCATCCAAGTGGAATAAACTTCAATTCACAATTAGAATGGCCACGAACTTAGATACTTTTAAGAAACACTTAAAGACATTTTTTTTTATAAAAAGCATATGACATTTACTTACGCCCAGACTTTTATTTATTTTTATTTCTTATTTTTCTATTTAATCGATATTTTTATTACGTTGATCTTAACTGCATTTTCGCTTTACATTGTAAGGCGCTTTTTAATTTCTAAATATAAAAAGAGCTAAATAAATTATTATACCTTTGCTCTTATCTTTTCCGATCCAGCCCGTGCTGTACTGGGGAGATAAGTAAGGCTCTGCCAATACTATAACCTTACCCACGTTTGTGGGAGGTAACTAAGGCTCCTCTGTTTTATGTGTATAGCCCGAAGTCACGAATAACCTGCCACAGGGATGTGTCCCCCCAATTTACTCCATTTTCTTGTCTGTGCATTTTATCTTGAGCATATTACTGTATTGCGTGACATTTCAATCGATTTTGTCGTGGGGCTGCCTAGTTATTACTCGGACTATTACTTAAGCACACCCAAAAACCCACTACTCACAACAGCCAGCTCTGAGGGTGGTCAGCGATTTCCTTTTCGAGGTAAACATGGCGGTTGGCTCTACATCAGTTGATGTTCAGTCTTTTGTCGTGAAGAAACGTCGCTGTTCTATAGTTAGGAAGGCAAGACTCGACGTCAATATTAAGCTGATCCCTACGCTACATGAAGCTGAAGCTTGGGCGGCAGACATTGTTATTTCCTGTGGAATCATCGAAAGAAACTCGAACAGTTGTTAATATTCTTCTGTTCGATTCTGTAGAAATGGATTTGAGATGAGTTATGTTCATGCCGTCTAAAACTGATTTTTTTCTTTGCTTGAACTATGATGCATGTAAAATGGTTTTTCATTTTATTTCTGGTGCTTTTAGATATCTCTGTGAGAGAGGATGACGCAACACTTCATGCTGACGAGTCTTTCGAAATGGAGAAAAAACATGGGGACCATCGAAATTCGTCAAATTCACAGGCGTTTAAATATTTCACCAAAGAGATACCGCAAGGTTTCTTCCTGTAGTTACATTTTCTAGTGTGTGTAGTTTTAGGTTGTGTTTGTTTAAGTTAAACAAAACGCCTCACATTTTCAAAATTACAGTTTGAATTTGATCTCTTTTGACGTGTTTCATCGTGCCGTGTGACAAGGGTGTCGTTGATGTACCACCAATGGCTCGATTGGAGTTCAACATGTTCACAAACATCGGTTTGGGCTGGAGTTGAGTCAAAATTCAGTTTAATCATGAGAGACTGCGAGAAAAGCATGCGTTACAACAAGAACGACCTTGTGACTGTTGAGATCCAAGACGAACAAAAAAGAGATTGGAAAATAAGAGTGCGAATACATGATAACAAGACTGGACAGTACCAGATTAGCTATTGTCCCAGAGATCAAAGCAGATATTCAATTAGCATTAAGGCAACACGTTTTTGGTAGTCCTTATGATTTGCTAGTGAAATACCGCGAGCAGGCTGTCAGCTTCGGGAATCATTCACCTTGGCGAAAAAATAGGAGGCAGCACTCTCCTTCCCCAAATGCCTCTCTATATTCTCGCTATTAAACACCGGAGCAGGGAGGAATCCTTTCAATCGCAAGAAATCCTGCAGGTAGGAAAATTTGGCTTTCATACGCTTATTATATTAGATCAAGCAGACTGCGCTAACATGAAGGAAAGTAAGAGACACTAAGGCAACTGATAAAATAAAACAAACTCGACCGCTTTATGCCTATCGTTGAGGTCGAGTCTTCCAGTACATGCAACCTTTTATTTCCAAAGATTCATGCTTCATGCAAGCTGCTATCAATCTGCAATCTAGTTCTTAGGGACCATTCAATAACTATACAGAGAGCATGAGTGGAGGACAATTTCACAAAAACATAATGAAATTCTCGCTGGCGTGATGAGCTTTACGTCCTTACTAACAAGAAGTCGATTTTATTGTTCAGTCACAAACTTAAATGTCTTACTGTCTGTCGAGTTTTGCAAAATGTAACTGATGTTTTTGAGGTAATATTCTTGGTTACCTTCTTGATTGTCACTATCCAAGACGCGAAGTCTGTGAAACTTTTTCGGTTGTGGACTTTCCGTCACTATCGTTTAACGCTGAAGTTGAAACATGAACCTTAAATATTCCTTCAGTTATATAATTTCCCTTTCACTGAACTCTGTCGTATTGACGTATTCTTGTTGTATCGCTGGCAGTGTTCGTCGTTGTAGCCGCGAGGAAGAATTGTTTGAAGCCGGTGTCGACAAAAGCGCTGAAATTGCCACTTGCTGCTATTCCCTAGTGAACTGCAATTGTCGATTTATTGTAGAGTTTTGTGGTCGGTTATTTGGACAATTGTTTGAAGCCATATATCGAAATATTTTCCACCAACTCGAAATGAGAATGGAGCGTGCCATTCATTCAGGAGTTCTAAGTAGTGGTTCGATAAAAGGCGAGTGACGTGCCAGCAGCTGATTGGCGATCTCAAACACACTTAAAATTATCGTAATTTTTTCCTTGTTGAGATACGATTTTACCCAGTGGTCGCAATCCCTATAAATAACTACCCAAGAAACCGAAAGAAACTTGCGATTGAGGGCTGAAGATCACCTCTAATGCCTTAATCATGGCAGCACAAGATCAAGCATTACTCACTAGACACATTCAGGCTAAAATATTTCACATCGCTGTGTTTTCTAAATACAGACAGTGTGGAAAAAAAGGGATCCTGTGGCTCACATCGTCAGCGGTTGTAGATGCTTGCAAACAGTGAGTACCTCGGGCAGCAGATTCACAGGGCTTTGTATGGAAAATTTGGGTTTGTGAGATCAGAAAAATGATGGCAACATGAGGTGGAAACAGTTCTCGAGGCCGAGAGCTGTAAAATTCTCTGGGAATTCAACATTTGTACCAATCCTGTCAGTCATCACCACCGCCCTGACATAACTGGTATTGGTCGACAAAGTGGACAACAACATAAAGATCATAGATGTAGCTGTGCCTTGAGAAGCTTATATTGACAGCAAGTACAAGGGGAAGGTTGACCATTACAAAGATCTAGCCATAGAAGTCCCCAGATTGTGGTATAAGCGCCCGGTAACGATTATCCCAATCATCGTCGGATCGCTGGTATGAAGTCAAAAACAACCTCAACATGCATGGTCCTTAAAGACCTAATATTGAGACCAATTATCTCAGTAACAACCTGCAAAAGACAGCCGTCCTGGCTTCCGCATACATCTAGTGAAGATTCGTAATTTGCTAGGCTTGGAGGACTGGTTGTACTCCGCATAGTGGAAAAAATTTGAAGAAAAAGAATTGAAGAAAATTTCTTTTTAGAGCGCCACATGATAACAATGTCCAGACGTTTCGAGGCTGTTACCTCTAGCTTCATCAATGCAAAAAAGAAATCCGCCTAGTGGATTTACTACCCCGTGCAGCAGCAGCCTGTACTGTGCGGAGAAACTTGATCATAATCATAATCATAAACAACACTTACATAGGGTTGGGTGGAAAGCCCTACAGGGAATAACCTACGAGAAATACTTGACAATAAAGCTAATAACCTTTACTCGCATAAACGTATTCTGTGACCGACATGAGTTATGTAATATTCACCACTTGTTGTCCATTCGTACGCCGCGTACGAATCGACAACCTTGTTTACGCTTCGTATGCTGAACTCATATGGAACGTGCATCTTATTATCACATCAGGAGTGCATCTCATTATTACGGGGTAGGGCACAGTGTGTCGATTCGTACGCTCCGTACGGATCGTACGAATCGACAGCCTTGCTTACGCTCCGTATGTTGAACTCATACGGAGCGTGCATCTCATTACACCAGGAGTACACCTCAATGCGTGTATCAAAAATAGTAGTGCGGTAAACAAGCGGGCAGAAAGAATTATATTGTATACCTCGTTCTTTGAGCATGAAACCGAAAGTGTCGCGTTTTTAAAATCGGCCTCATGTCGTATCTTCATATTCCTCTTCAACAAGAGAAAATAATACGAGTATCAACAACACTCATGCCGTAAACAAGCGGCAGAAAGAACGCGTATTGCAAACCTCGTTCTTTAAGCGTGAGACCGAAAATCTCGCTTTTTTTAAAATCGATCTCATACACCATCATATGCCTCTCCAACAAGCGTATCAATGCATGTATGAACAACACTCGTGTGGCAAACAGGCGGCGGAAACAATGTACGTTGTATACCTCGTTCTTTAAGCGTGAAACCATAAAACACGCTTTATTATAATCGGACTCGCGCACTGTAATACCCCTCTTCAACAAGCGAAAATAATGCGTGCATCAACAACACTCTTGCCGTAAACAAGCGGCAGAGAGAATGTATGCATCCATAACACTTGTGCCGTAACCAAGCAGCAGAAAGAATACTATTCTTTCTGCTGCTTGGTTAAGGCACTTATGTACTTTTATTAATGAAACGGATGAATGCGCCCGGTTTGCTTAAAGGCTCTTCATTTGGGCAATTCGGAGTGGTTATTGAGGCCTTCCAATGGGTAGAATCGACAAGCGACATGCCTCCTAAAATAGGCGACAATCTTCTCCCAAAATACCGACCGACAGAAATTGGCAGAAAACGCGCAACAGTTTGTGACAGCGACATTTCACTTTCCATTCCTCTTTGTTTTCTTTATGACAGCGACATTTGTCCCTAACAAAACAAGGGACAGACCGAGTCGTAAACGAGCGACAAAGCGACACCAGACCACCCCTTTGTAGGCCTCGATTCGTTATTGGTTTCGATTATGCTTTGAAATGGCGCGCGGTCAAAGGCTGTTTTGACCGCGCGCTATTCCGGAAAGCAAGCCTGAAATCGAAATTTGTAAGCTAGCCTGAAATCGAAACAGAAAAACCCGGGTCAAATGCCTAAATAGAGTGCCTGTATGCTGGCTATCCTGCGCGAAGTAGCAACACAACTACTTCGTTTTGTTAACGTATAAGCGAATATTATGGATTACAAAAGATTTATTTCTGTTCGAGTTGAAAGCAAAAATTAGTGCGTGTATTCAAAACTATCTGTAAAATGCGTTTCTTGCAAATGCCAACAGTATCCATAAAAAATGTTCTAAGTGCAACTAATGAGTTGCTATTTACGAAGCGTATGCCACTCTTTACGGATCGACTGCTAGGGTTACGCTCCGTATGCTCCGTAAGGATCGACAGACCGTATGGCCACCCACACCAACAGTATCCATGAAAATAATCTAAGTGCCACTAATGAGATTCAATTCTCGAACTGGCGTATGCTGCTCTTTACGGATCGACTGCTAGGGTTAAGCTCCGTACGCTCCGTACGGATCGACACATCGCTTATACGGATCATCGTTTATATGCGTGACTACAAATGCCATGACACGTGTATCTATATCAATTCTGGGTCAATTCATGACAATAAGGTCATCGATTGAAGTTGTTGAAAATGTCCGATGAGGAGCCATTATATGTTTTTGCATACATTGAGTTTTTTCAACAGTTGAGCACTTCTTATTTCTCAGTATCTACTATGCTTTTCCACAGTAATGGTGCAAATGAGTTTTAAAAATCACTCCATGCCTAAAAGCAAACACTATTTAGCCAATCCCCACTGATTTGGATCTATGCATTAGAGAAAAAATTCTTCTGGATAAGTTTTTAAATTATTTATAAATTCTAACACCTATTACAACCAACATATACAGGCAGGAATCTTTTTCAAACTTAATACAATGACAGCCACATGCTAACTCGTTGATTCTTCGACAAAAAGTATTTTGATGTTCAGTTCTCTCCTTTAAGTCTGTTTTTTTTATACACTAATAAAGGTTCCACTTCACTGGAGAACACTTACAAGGACATCTCAACACTGACGGGTACGAACGTTTTAACTTGCACCGTGACTAATGTAGGTGCTGCAGCATCTAACGATGATGTTGAACTGTTTTTCCCTCCTGGAGCTGTTGACAGTCCTGTGTCGGTAAAAGTAACATTAGATGATCAATGTAAGTACTATGGTCTCATCACTCAAAAGGATCTTGAAAATGATGTCATGTTTGGTACGCCCATCTTCCGTCTTCAACCAAACGGTCTTGTGTTCAAGAAAGCTGTGACGTTGACAACCAAGATCAACCTTTAGAACAGCAGGTGCGATGACATTGTCATCTTACATGGCAGAGAGGCTGAGGACGGAAGTATCACCTGGGAAGATGTAACGCATAATTCAACGTTGACAATACTAGATGGGACTACTGCAGAAATGAAGGTTAAAATGAAACATTTCTCACTAATTATGAGTTTGTGGAATTTGGCTTGCATCTCCGTCAGGGACTTACTATCCAGGCTTAACTTGACGGTATTGAGTTACACGATGTCCGTGTTTTTAAACCAGGACAGTCCCTTTTCCATGTGTGACGAACTTGCCTTACTGCTCGTAAGTAAAGATGTTTACCACGCGCAGGTCTATCAAGAGAGTGAAACATCTGCTTTAGCACAACTCAAACGTCAAGGATTTAAAGAGCTACACGTACGAACCATGGAAGAGCAGGAAGAAAAGCGAATCTACCACAATGAAACTCTCCACATTTCTGTTCATGTAGGGGAAGACTACAAGCTACTTAACAGCCAAGAAGGAAACACTAGTTTCAAAGTGCGTTCTCATGTCTTGTGGAACTTGGGAGAAGTCATTAAACTCAAACTTGAGAGGACAAAAGACGTGAGAGTTCTGTGTGGGACGATAAGTGTACAAGGAGAGCATGGACACAGCAGCAAGAAGCAGTTCTGCGAAAGAGGTGAGTTAAGCAAGCCTAACATAATTGTCATCATAGTACAGATACACACGATTACCATATTGATGGCGATATTGTTGAAGACGATATGCCTTAACAACAGGCTAGAAATCTCCCAACCACAGCTAACCTGCAATGGGTTGAATTCTATCCTTAGAGTGTTTTTCGTTGCGAGTAATTGACATTCTTTTGTATGGATATATAGTAAAGGAGGCAATCGTTCCACCTAAACCACCCGCGAAAAGATAAAGAGAATAGGAAAGGAAACTTAAAATACCTTAATAGCATCATAGACCTTGTGTAGCTTGCCTATATGCAAGGCTATTTCATTTTTCCTTAGCATCAAAACCAAAATCCATTTATTTTCCGTCGCTGAGAAAGTCCAATTTGTATGCTGCTTGTCCATCGGTGTCAATCACGACTAGGGAATTTTTTTGCGTTTATTAGTATTGGGTCAAGTGTAACCCGTAGGTGTCTGGCAGGGCCTATCTGAGCCCAGAGGTTTCTACCGCACATCAGACTTGTAAAGTATGATCCCTGTAAGCTGAAGTCGTTGTTGGATCTAGCTTCGGCTGTCGCTCTCTTCGTAGGCGCTGTTCTTGGACCCACCTTCTCTCCTTATAGTAATAGAGTTGACTGTTGTCTATGCTGTGCATGATGTACTGATAACACTAAATAACCATTTTCTCTCAATGAATTAAATTAGCCCAATGAACGGGCTTCATGACTTTATTGATTGTGCTTAATGATTTTTCGTTAGAGAAATGCTTTCACTTGATTCTCTAGTTTTCAAGTAAAATTCCCATCTTCCACAAATGGGATTTGCAGAACGTTGGCATAATACCTGTTTAAACTCGTTAATTTTGACATGAAAATAAATGCCCAAGTTGTGATATTTTACTTGAAATACGTCTGAGGAGAGCAAGTAGTTGCTTGTCTTTTCGATTGACTTATATTTTCAGTAAACAGTTGTTTCTTAAACATTTGCATTTTTTACAGATTTGTGTGGTTACGTAAGAGGGTTAATAGGTGTAAAGGCTGCCCCTTTTAACCTTCTGCCAGTTGCCACAGTGTTTAAGACACCAGACATCTTACTGAATGAAATCGTCAAGTCTTGGAAGGACGAGGACGAAAAACTGGAAAAAATTTTGAAGCACTGGTTGAAGGAGAAAATAAACATGGTAAATGAGCTTGCCGCAATCAGGAAAGAACTTGAGGGCTTAAAACAAGAGGGTTAGTCATTTGTATCTTTTACATTCTGGGGATGCTTTTCGTTACGATCAGTGATAAGGTTATTATGCACAGCTGACGTTTTTTCTTTAAACAACCAAAGGTTGAATTTACTTTCGTTACCTTTGGCATCGCACGCTCGATGCCTTCGACATTACTCAATACACAAACGGATACCTCGTCATACAGGAATAGACTTAGAAACAATTTTGGTCATTATAAGCACCTTTAGGACAAAGCTTACACATCTTAGTACTCCTCAAAATGAAGGGTAAACTTTATCTATCTTAATTGATCCCTGTCCTCGTGTTTCAACAAACAATTCATTTTTGAAATTACGAGGCGCTCTTTGTTGGGACTGGGGTGGGTAGAGGGAAAACAGTGATGTGCTCTTAATGTATGCACAGTCTGCACAGTGATAAACTGAATTGTCCTTAGACAACTAAGGGGGATTTTTAGAAATATTTCCGTTCAACCATTTCGCCCTGAACAACCCCTGCTTTGAAAGTATCTCCCTTTGAGCTAATTTCATTTTTCCCTAGATAGTGTATTTGGGATGCATAATTGCTGCTTTCCTACATGAATTGGCCAATTGACTCTGTCCATGGGCAATAATTGAAAAGTCAATGAATATGAAGCCCCAAACCCGAACTAATAATTCCTAAAAAAACTGTATCTTAAACCAGTTAGACTAAATTGCTATAAGTAGTGGAATAGAGAATTAACTCTAAAGTGTAAATTAAAGTGCTACTTAAACCCATGAATAACCCACTGGGCGTTAGCCCTAGTAAAGGGAAACAGGGAACCACACGAGGCAAAGAAAAAATCTTTTGACCTCGGTGGGAATCGAACCCACGACCTCCGGATTAGATCTACCGTTACTCTGCCGACTGAGCTACAAGGTCGCACAGAGAAAGTCGGGGACGATTTTAGATGGTGAATCGCGGCAAAGAGAAAGTAAGGGTACATATGAATGTTGTGCCGCGTAGCACTAGGAACACAAATAGTGGAATAGAGAATTAACTCTAAAGTGTAAATTAAAGTGCTACTTAAACCCATGAATAACCCACTGGGCGTTAGCCCTAGTAAAGGGAAACAGGGAACCACACGAGGCAAAGAAAAAATCTTTTGACCTCGGTGGGAATCGAACCCACGACCTCCGGATTAGATCTACCGTTACTCTGCCGACTGAGCTACAAGGTCGCACAGAGAAAGTCGTGTGGTTATTCATGGGTTTAAGTAGCACTTTAATTTACACTTTAGAGTTAATTCTCTATTCCACTATTTGTGTTCCTAGTGCTACGCGGCACAACATTCATATGTACCCTTACTTTCTCTTTGCCGCGATTCACCATCTAAAATCGTCCCCGACTTTCTCTGTGCGACCTTGTAGCTCAGTCGGCAGAGTAACGGTAGATCTAATCCGGAGGTCGTGGGTTCGATTCCCACCGAGGTCAAAAGATTTTTTCTTTGCCTCGTGTGGTTCCCTGTTTCCCTTTACTAGGGCTAACGCCCAGTGGGTTATTCATGGGTTTAAGTAGCACTTTAATTTACACTTTAGAGTTAATTAAACAAAGTAATCAGCAGAGCTTTTCTACTGAATAAAGCCGATACTTAGACATGCAACACATTTGTTGTGGGAGAATAATTTGATCGATTTTACTGCTTACACTGAGACATGCACGTATTGCTTATCGAAGACGAAATCGCTATTACTCATGATTACTGAAATGCCTGAAATAACTTTCCAAGTCGGAGGCATATTACAATGGACGCTATTGTTAATCAATGGTTTGTAAATGAAATGCCTCGTATTCTGAAATCTAGCCGCCAAAACACCGATCTTGTTCAGAAAGTCTATCTTTTGGCTTAAATAAACGATCAGTATAAAACTTCAAAAGTAATTTAATATTGTGGCAAAAAACAGTTACTATGCTGTGACTTTCGAGATGTCACTCAGCGCTCTCTTTGATGGGAGGTTGCGTGTGGGCGAGAAAACATCACAACCAGTCTAATTTGAATAATAAGTTAGACAGACTCTGGAAAAAAGGTGGCATTACCAGTCAAGTATAGATCGCAATTAGTGTGGCAAGATGCATCCATGAGCTGGTTCAGAGGAGCCTTTAATTTACTTTCTTCGCGGAATATTATTATGGGTCAATATTTAATCATCATCGTGGTTGCGACAGCAATAATTATATTGCCCATTTGATGTTTTTGTTTTCCTTTTGCTGTCAGCAGCTTATAGGGTGACAGAAAGAGGTCAGATGCGTGTCAGACACTTGAGAGAATTAGCATCCAAGATCTCGGGATTGCACTGCAAGAATGCAGATGTCATGAGGTATTTCTCCTGCACTATTCAAACTGTCTGCAAAGCGGTATTAAGGGACTGTTGCATCGAGTTGCAAGATTCTGTCGAAAGCGTGGAGACAGCAGCTTCAGCCGCAGACCATGTAGGTTATCTAAGGTTTCATCGGTCCATACCCAGTGATATTGCTGAGAAATATCAATTGGTTTGCTCATCGTCCGAAGAATCGTCTATTAAAACTTTCTTGATGATTGTTCCAAATCTCATTCAAAACATTAAGGAAATATTTCTTGCTAGAGAAATTTCGGAGGTGCAAAATGGCTTGAAAGGTCTGTCTAAAGAAGCATTTGAACAGTTTGTGTCAAATATTCTTTCCGCCGAAAGCAACAATAGGATCCGCCAACTTACATGTGAGGTGTGCAAAATTCTTGAGATGTTGTGTCTGAACAATTGCGGCAAACAGTCAACTTCAGAAATTGAAACGTGGGGCAAACATTTGGCAATTATCTCAATGCTGAACTTTCTGAAACCCTTTTTCCGGCATTGCCCACAAGACGTCAGGTTGCTTAAGAGACTGCAGCAATTTTCAGATCACCTAAGAGACATTATGTCTGATGAGGTACACGTCGCCAATGATTTTTTCCTACGTGATTTGTCCAATGTTTCATTTTCTTTGATCCATTTTGCCAAGTTCAATCCATCAAAACTGGTAAGGTTTGAGCTGACAGATTCATCAAATTCTCCCGTGTCCTGTCACAATGAGAATGTTAAGTACGATAGCTGCCATGACACTTTTTCTCAGCAATTTTATATAAAAGCAGTACCCGACGATGAGCTTCAACTTCATGCGATTGCATGTGTGCATCTCGATGGACGGATTTGCAAGAAAGGGGCATTCGAGTCCTTGATCATGCTGAAGCCATCTGGTGAGGAAGCTTTCGAACGACTCGTGATGGATCTTGTGGAAGTAGCTGTGATAAAACTGAAAGACAAAGACTCCGAAGACCTTCGGATTGTCCTGTGTTCAATGCAGAAAGAGAAACTCTCAGAGCTGCTAAGCGCCATCAGGCGGGAGTTGACTGAAGACCTGGTAGATTTCAGGAGGTCGGAAGTCAGCAAATGTCACCTTAAAATGCGTACTGTTGACGTTAGGACAGGGATGGTCTTAAGTCTCCGTCTAGTTTACGAATGGGGATCTGAATCAGTTTCTCTTGACAGTAAGCACTTTGTGACGCTTGCCAATTCCTCCGCTGGAGGGGCTTGTACGCCTGAAATGCAACTTGTGGGTAAGATCAAGTTCTTTCTTTTAACTGATAAACAGTTCCCCTCCAGTGTTTTGGCTCCTGCTATCGTTACCAATCCGAAGGATAGTATATCCTGCTTCAGAACACGTTTCGATAGTTGAACTTGTATGATAATTCTAAATTTTTTGGTTTCCTTGCCTTTGACTAGCAGAGGCTCTTGATGTCTTGGATCCTTCTGTTACGTACACCATCCCTTACGAAAACACAAATTTGCTGAAACTTGAGCCCGTTTTGTTTTCGAAGAAAGTTCGTACATGGTTAGTTGGGGATCTGGCGGATCTTTTACACGGGCGTCTTACGTTAAGCCCGTATCATGTACATCCCTCTACACCATCGGCGAGCACACAGACTTAGTCTTTGAAGTACTCGGAAAATGCATTTAAAGGCATCAAATAAGGCAATAGCGCACGCAATCGTTCGCTATGTTGTTTGCTTCAAAATTGTTATACCTTTACATTTCCTTGACTAAGCTGATGACAGAGACAGGAAAGACATTCTGCCCGCGGACAAGTTATTCAGATTTTCATACTTCCTGCTCTTTTCCTTTAATCTTTCCTTAGGTTTGCATGATCCACTGATGGCTGAGGACACACCGCTTTCGCTGGCTTCTTCTGTTGAGAACCGGACCCTGAGTTCATTTGATCAGTTAAAGAAACATGGGCAGATACGATGTGACAAATTCGGTAATTTGCAGCAATACTTTTTTCTTTAACTGCCATTTAATCTAATAAACTTCCATCAATCTCGGGTAGACAGAAAATCCAAATGTACACAATGACATTCGGTCAATAGCAAGTGAAATATGTATGACTTGTATGTAATGTAGCCAGTATGAAAAGTATGGGAATATGGTAATTGCAAAGTACATATTTTCAACTTTGAGGCATGAGTATGTAAATGAGTACAATAGAATGTTTTGTCAATGCTGTCATAAAGCCAAGATCTCGAAACAGTTTTCTTCATCACTAGTTAATTGCTCAGTTTTAACCAGCTGAGAAGTCAGGTAGGAAATCATAACTCGCGACAAGTAATAATCCATGCACAGATGAGATTACTGATGGGAAAGCTACCCAGATTTTCTGTAATAGTCCTTTCATAACAAACCCCATCACTTAACAAGGCTATAAATCACTCACTAAAACACAGATGCAAGTGTCAGGGAATAGCAACTGGTTTTTCATGCATGTTAGCTTTAAGTTTCCCCAGTTTCACTTTGACTGATTAGTGAAGAGCACCTTAACAAACGTAAAGAAAAGGTCGCAACGTAAGGGGACGGGGAAGCATGTCTGCTCACGAAAGAGAGCTAATATTCATTTTTTTTTTTTGCACCTCTGAGAAAAGGTGAACAGGCGTATGAGGTCCTTCCCCTCCTTCTGAGCTTCGATCTGAGCTTATACAACGCAAACCCAAATTAAGCAAATACTGATTTAACTTTTACAATCTCTCCAAAATAGTTCCAATTGGAAAAGTTAACAGTTGTGATATTGCATGCATGTAACGATTTCCTATTTTTCAGTTAACTAATTGTTTTCGCAACTTTGGTTTCAGAGTATCATGTACACCAGACTGTCAACAACATGACAGGCCATAATTGTGTAGCGGGCAACGAAGCTACTCTGAATGAAGTGATACCTAGTCTACGGTAAGGCTAATCCTTGCAACAACAACAAGAACCTACAGTAGGTTCTTTTATCAATGCCTTATACCAGAGAACTCTTCTCCATTAATTGCATGGGCCTGCGGTTAGAATTTTTAGCTTGAGAACCAGAGTCGGTCATCTTGCCTCCTTATTTTTACAAAACCGGCAGTTGCATTGTTCACTTTGAGACATATTAAGGTTGTTTCTGACAGTGGAGTCATAACGTTTCTGTTCGGGAGTAACTACTTAGAGTTCGTAAATACAAACTGCGTTGGTATGTTTTGCATCGCTTCTGCTTTTGAGAAGCAGTTAGTGTTTAGATAAATGCGAGATTATGACTGTGAAACTCAGAATCAATCAGGCTGGCGGACCTTTCGATAACGTTAGAGCAGCGAGCAGAGGCCCTTCGATCTTCCAGATAAGTCGGCCTCTGCTCGCAGGGTAAGGTTTATAATTGTTTTTTTTTTTGTGTGTGTGTGACATTTGGATCTGTCGGCTCTGTTCCCACAGCCAAGTTAAACTTGGCATTGAATTTCATTGGCTTTGAAAACCACAAAGTCGAAATTCTTTGTTAAAAACAAAAACCTCGGGTGGCCCCGGTTGAAGTCGTTGCACTGTAAGACAGTACTTTATAACCTCTAAGTTATTGGTTACTGTTATATTCAGAAGCTTGGTTTTTGTGTATACCGTATATTTCACCAAAGAGGGCAATAGTGTCTTGAAGAGATTAACATGTTCTTGGCTATGTATAACGTCTTCCTCATAGCCCTTTAGATTACTGGGGCCGGTTCCTGAAAGGTGTAATAACTCTATTCCAGGAATTAATCTGCCTTATTCCAGGAATACCTGTTGGAATAAGGCAGATTTATCCCTGGAATAGAGTCATTACACCTTTCAGGAACAGTCCCTGGTCTATAACTGTTGGCTAATAATCACGTGCGTGTTTAGTGCCCTTCAGGATGGATCGAGTTTCGCACCCAAGAGAAGCTTAACTGAGCCAAAAAGATATCAAGAATTGCCACATTCTGATCACAAGGCGTAAGCACCGATGCTTTTAGCAAACAGTCCTGTGCTGGCAGGTTAGAACTATTTATCAGTGAATGTTACGGATTTCTCAAAAGAACGACTTCTGTAGAGTTAATGTGCTGTAGTCGCCCACATTTTAACGAATATTCTCTAGATCTTAGAGCTACTAAGTTAACTCAAAACCTGTACAGAAAGAGTTGCAAATGACTAGCCAAAAAGGAAAATTGTAAGAGAACTGGAAACAGAAATCGAATAAAAAATAATGCTTTCAACCTAAGAAATGCGAAGCACTGCGTTTCATCCCTCGGAGCCTTGTGCATTACGAAATGAAAGAGGATTATTGTTATAATACACATAACTCTAGTTGGTAACGTTATGTGAAAATTATCTTTGAAGGTATGAGCATTGTGCTTAAACTACCCAAATGTTTGTATTAGTCCAGTAAGCTTTGAATTGTAGCAGCGACAACAGTTTATCTCTTTAACTGCCAAAAAAATTTTTTTAGGCGTTATTTTCACTACTGCTTAAGTAGTGTTCACAACTGCGATGACCAGTCACATATTTAATCATTTATCCGCAGTTCAAATATATGATTTTCATATATTCATTCTCATAAACATGATATTCCTGCCTAAAAGGTCGCTAACAATGTCGATATGAAACAGTAATTCATTGTGAAGAACATTTTATATTAATTACGTGCAGCAATTTTCAATTCAAACGAGTGAATATTACTGGAGAAATCCTTTTTTCAAGGTGATAGCCTTAGATTTTTTACCTTAGTCGCTATGGAAACGATTAGTTGCCATGGTACCAAAATTGGCTATTTTAATGCCACATTCAAAATAGACTAATATCACGCTTGTTGTGAACAACAGATTTGCCCGTCCAGCCTCGTCCACAAAACGAGCAAACATAAAGGATCTTAATCCAATGGGAGCTAGAACTCATCCTGATGACGAGTCTGGACGGCAAAATCTATTGTTCATCAAAAATGTGATATCGGTCTATTGTACATAACTGTCAAGTGCGACCATGATTGGTTCATTTGCAAATAAATGAGAAGGTTTGATCTGTAAATGTATGCACTGATTTAGGGCTAAGCGAGCACTCGAGCTTCAATTCAGTAAGTATTGGATCAATATAAGTGTGTTTTTTCGAGCCATTTGCCACCTCAGAAGTCCCTGCCTGGCGTCCTAAAGCTGGGTTGGTAGGTAGAGCTAATCCTCTAAAAGAAAACAGAGGTGAAAAACAATTTTCAATTTTCATTTGTGATGCACTGTTTGTCACAACTTGTTTCCGTTGCGATAGTTATCTCCGCAGTAATAAGTTTCTTGCAAGCAAAGGTTTTAGTCCTACATATGTGCTTTAACATGAAGCTTAGCGTGCTCTGATAAGTTTAACCCTGGATATTACTCTTGTAGAATGAGGTGGAAATTATTAATAATTGCATTGTTTAGGGAGTCGAGTTAAAAAAATGAATGACAAATTATTGATTAAAAAGTTATTTTAAAAAATGTCGTCTTCAGCCAATGAGGAAACCTGTAACCTTCATCAGTTTGAAACTAATTCAATCTTTTTGTTGCGTAGTACTTTCATTAAAGAAGCAAAGCAATTTAAAAAATTAAAAATCTAAATTAAAAATCATGTTTTTATTTTGTCAGGAAATAAAATTATAGTGTATTGCCAGTGTATTTACGGTGTAGCCCATCATAACATAGAGTTCGCTGAATGGAACTATCATTTTGAAACCACGGCTTGAATTTTACTCCTAAAGGATTGCTACTGTAGAACAGATTTGAAATGATTACGAATTATTTTGATAATGGAATCGAGTATCCTATTTTTCTAAGCTAGCTATTTTCACTTTACTTGCCTGGAACATTTCAGTGGTAACTAAGAATAAGTATAATTATATGTATTAAGCTACACCCAATGCTTTTCTATTTAATTAAAAAAGTTTTATTTTGATTCTAGTGGCGCTTTAAGCGTTTTAAAGTTACGACTTGAACGTGTATAAAGAGACTCGCAAGAACTTGCACGCTTGAAAGAGTTCACTCCTTGAGTTCTAACTTCAATCAATAACTACTGCCGGTTTATAGAGAATTTATTTTCGAAAATGGTCTGATAAGCACAGGCAGCCCAGGGGTGGTATGTGAGATATCGGGTAATTTACGGATTTGAAGCTGTAGATATTTGTGGTATATTTCTAGATTATGTCAAAATAAAAAGGCATTCATGTTTATTGCCTAATTTCTTCAAGTGTCTTGTGCAGTCAAAAGCCACATTTTAGGGGCATTTGCACATAAAAATTGCTGAGGAATAAGTCGAGTTGTAGGTGTTTCTACAAGCCATATTATAGATATTATCGCCGGACTGATTTGCCGAGGAAAAACAGAAAATAATACAAAATAAAGCATTCTTACCTTTAATCTAATGTTCCTTGGTGTGTACTGGCTGGTTTCAACGCCATTTTCCGATTTCTTTCACCCGAAGTACTGTCCAGTATAAAATGTTGGAAGGCAGGTGACAGGAAAAACCAACCGTCCGCATGTGAACGCCAATAAATTCTCAGCAAAAACACTTATCCGCGTCAAATCACCATCAGCCAGGGGCACCTAACGAGCCAAATCAACCAAAATTTGTAGAAAGGCATTTTTAAATACCTTATGGTGTTTGAAGCCCGGGGGGTACTCCAAGAAAATTTGGGTGGGGGTGTGCCGGCGGCCCGCTTGCTGAAACCCTTACCCTATTTCAGACCAAAATCTGCGATTTTCCCTATCCTATTTCAAACCTGACCAGAAATTCGATATCCTATTTCAGACGTATTTCACGTACACGGTTGGCGTTAACATAATTAAAAGACAAAAATGAAGGGCTTTTGTTGTTGATGTTATCGCCTAATGATGGAATAGCTTCTTCTAAAAAATATACCCAATTCAAGACTAGAGTGCACAAACCATAACCTATCTTCTAAAAAACATACCCAATTCAAGATTAGAGTGCACAAACCATACCCTAATTCAGACTAAAATGGTCAAAATTGATACCCTATTTCAGACCAAAACGGCTAGAAAACCATACCCTTTTGGGCCGCACATACTTATAGTCTGTTTAAAGTTACGTCTTCATAACCTAGAAGAAATTCATCTGTTCGGATTCCCTAGCTGAAAGTTTAATTGCCCGAAAATGTTAGCGAACAAAATCTTCTTTGAGAAAATACTAGCTGAAATGAACTTTCCACAGACTTTCTTGGGAACTATTTTCTTTCCGCAAATTCCAGCTGACGTTTTTGACCACCAAAAACAGCAAGTACGACCTTTCCGAAAACCTCAGGGCCTACGATTTCCCAATTGAGAATTTTGTAGGCCATGTTTTAAGCCCAGCGCATGATAGTCGATGATAGTTGAAGCGCGCGCTTCCGTTTGACCACCAACTATCATGCACTATCATCGACTATCATCAACTATCATTCATTTTGAGCTTGTTCAAATTCTTCATGATAGTCGATGATAGTTTTTCTCGTTTGACAACGCGTATGATAGTTCATGATAGTTTTTGGTCAGCTGTTCTCCCCGAAAATCGGCGGGCTTGTTTGAAATGGCCGCTAAAAGTTCCTCGCGAGGCTCAGTTGCAGCTTCAGAAATACGTATTTATATCCAAGATGATAATCATGACAACGAAAATATTGAAGACCAAGATAACATAGAGAAGATATCCTCTGAAGAAAGTGTCAACTCGCAAGAATTAGAAGAGACACTGCAAAAAAAGAATCGAGTCACTAAACGTTCATCGGTTAAGAAGGGCACTCCGGCGAGATGGAGTAATGACCTGATATTACGTCTAGTTTGTCTCTCGCGAAGCCATTTTAGTGCTCACATTTTACGCGGAAAGAGCCTGGAACTAGCTGCTCGCGTGACTTTTGCTCGCGCGACTGCCGGTGAACTATCATCAACTGTCATCGACTATTATGCGCCGTTTGACCAGGGCTTTAGTTATGAAAATCAAAGTGCACTCTTCAATCGACGCCGAAAGCCCAAGGCAAATTACCCTCCACCGAACAGACATCTACTGAAACTTGTCATTGGGTGCCCCTGATCAGCGGAACTAAAGATAAATAAACTCCACATTCATTGCACCCTGGTTCCAACATTCTACCGCAAAAGTCCGAGAATCGCTGGTTTTCCAGCCCCAAATCCGACCGTTTATGCTTCGCCATCACCGTACGCCGACGGGAGAGATACAAGATTCAAATTTCTAGCTTAGTGACCGCGTCTACTTGGTAAAAATGACCCGGCCACGGGGAGGGACAGTACTTTTTCTTGCATGCAAATCTACACGGCCGGGGTCCAAAGCGTAGAGTGTAAAGGTAAAAAATTGGCACACAATATGTGCATGTGTCACGCCAAGGGCATCTGCCCACGTTCCATGTATGGACGATCGATAATAGAGGGAAATGGTTATGAAGCCCAGCAAACATCAAAGGAGCAAAACAAAGAGGTAAAGATCTATGTTGGAAGGTCCATTGTTTTGCACATGTACGTATGCATGAATTACATAATCGCAATGTTGCTATTGTTAATTGCATGAACACGCGTAACTATCTTTTGTTATTTGCGCACAATCAACCCCCAAAATAGCAAACAAAAACATTTAAGAAAGAACTCTGCTAGGTTTCATAACCATTTCCCTCGATTAACTATGTCCGGACATTTTTTTCAAGTACTCTATCCATGAGTTTTCAGTATTACTTTCAATCGAATTGTTCCAGATCAATCCTCATATACTCAACTACTGTTGATAGAATGTGCATATGGTAACCTGGAACACCAAAAATTGCTCTAAAGAAACAGCCTCCTCCACCACCTACGTCTAATGGACATAATCTAAGTTGACTTAGTCTTACTGTCAATATCACCCATGATGAAACTAGAGAACATTTGTGCGTGCCTTTCAAGAAAGGCACTTGCCTTCACAATCGCTAGACAGACGTGGAGCTAACAGCCATTTTAAACAACAATTGTTAGGCCAGTTCATTATAAACTGTTGCTTCTCTCTGTGTAAATACAGTTAACTACCTATGTCTAAAAGACCTTGAAATGTCAACGAGTTTTGATGTCTTTGGAACTGACCCGTGTAAAAAAAGTCCAGTTTAACTTTTTTTTCTTCTCGTTGACCTTTATCTCAAAAGGACCAACACTTTATGAACATTTATTCTGGGTGATTCTCTGTCATTTCTATTTCTGTTTCGTGGTCCTTGAAAGTTGCCAGACTGTACTGAAGAGTATTGCAACTTTGACTTTGTATTATATCACAGCTGATAACTATATTTATGATGATAGCATAAATCCGCTGTAAAGTTCGGATCTAAGAAGCTATACGCTGCATTTACGTTATGTTAATTCGAGCTTTACGCTACCTTAACGCGTTAACGTAAAGCTAGTGTAATGAGACTTCTTTAAGAGGTCTTTAAGCACTGTGTAAAGCCGGTGTAAAGTTTGAATTTAAGAGGCTTTACGCAACATTTGCATTATGTAAATGCAAGCTTTACGCTACCTTTACGCTTAATGTGCTAGTGTGATCAGACTTCAAGAGGCCTTTAACCACTGAGTAAAGCTGGTGTAAGGTAGAGATTTAGGTCAGCTTTGTTATAGTTTGAATCCCAGAACAATATATTTTATTTGGTTAAAATGATTGGTGAGAAAAATGGTTTTTTCCCTCGTTGTAGCCCACTGACCTTTGGGACCCTTAAAAAGTAGGCTGTTGTGATCCTTTGTATTTTTAATTTATGTTACCTTAATACTGGTTTTAATAACTATTAATGTTTATGGCTTTTTAACTCCATTTTTCTGGTTTGGTTGGTGAATCTGTGGAAATCAATTAGTTAATGGTGATGGATTTCAAAGCGGTTGCCCCGGGTTCAAATCCCCCTCTGGCCGCTAGCTGGTCTTTCTCTGGGTAGTGCCTGGTTCAAGTCCTCGGTCATCCTTGTAAATAGCCAACTGGTTTGCCTCCGGCCAGTTGGGATTCTTATCATGTTGAGTTTATTTGAATTATTTGTCTGTTATTATTTGTGGGTCACAATGGAAACTGCTGGGCTACCAGTAATTGTGTCACTCCCACCGTCCGTTCAACATTCGTTTTAACGACGTTCATTTTAGCGACATTCGTTTTATTTTTCCGCAATGCACTGCGGGATTTGACGATTTCCCGCCATTCCACTCCAAACATGGAAGCATTCTCTGCTGCAGAGGGAAGATGTGTTTGATAGCGGTTACCGAGAAATTCGTTGTTTTGTAGCTTTTTGTTAGCATTTTTATCCCGGCCATGACTGCCCGAGATTGATTAGAACGGTGCAAAAACCTCCTTGAGTAGGTGGTGAGCGAACTGGAAGACAACTCCAGTTACAACTCATCCACGAGTCCCCCGACGTCAAGGTCGAATTCAGCAAGAGGTTCAGCTTCGTTGTCGGTGGAACCATCTCCGAGCACATCCACAAGCTCGACCCAATGTCTAGCAGGAAATCTTCAAATCCCACAGCGCACTGCGAAAAAACAAAACGAATGTCGCCAAAGCGAACATCGTTAAAACGAATGTTGAACGGACGGTATCGAAGAACTTGAAAAAGAAAAACATTGTGTGAAACGAATATCGAACTTTAGACTTGACAAACGAATGCTGTTTTACGTAAAAAGAATGTCGATCTTAAAAAAACGAATGCTGTTTATGTAAAACGAATGTCCACCGTGATACAAAGGCATCCTGTGGTAATCTCGTGGAGTAAGTAAGATACTGTGTCAGGGAGGTGAAATAAGGAATTATCAAGCCTATAGAGTGGTTTGCAATGCAGTGTAATACATTTTTATGTTTTACGATTTGATTCGTTTGTTGTGTCTGGACTGTTGTTCATTGATTAATATAGGTTCTGGTTCTGTTCTGGTTTAAAACCACTCTAGTAGAAGAGTAATTTGTTCAAGAAATACTGTAATACCAAGTAACAGTTTACGGTATTTACTCGTGTATAATGCGCACTTTTTTCCTAAGATATTTTTTTATGAAATTTGCGCCGCGTCTAAAAACACGGAACCTCTTAGCCCCATTTACACTACAGGAAAAAATGGATCCGGAACCAAACAAAAAAGTTAGTACGGACCAATTTTTTTTAACCGTTTACACAGCGCTTTCGAAGAGCAAAAGGGGTCCGAACTCGTTTTTTTTTTTTTTTTTTCGGTTTTGGGCCCATAGGCGCCTAAGGCCCCAAAACCAGAAGAAAGCGAGTCCGGATCCATTTCTTGCAAACATGGTATGGAAGGTTTACAAGGCGAAAATATGTGGTCCTTACCAACTTTTTTGGGGTAAGGACACATTTTTTTTTCTCTAGTGTAAATGGGGCTTTTGTTTCTTGGTCGCTTCCCTAATTTGCATACGCATGTGGTTTATAACAAAGGTTAAAAAATTGGTAAACAAGAATTCAAAAGGCTGTTGTCCATGCCGTTGTTCTAATGGACAAGCAAATAATTTATCACAGCTGCCTTTAAATTACCGCCGATAAACTGGCTGGGAAAACCGTGAAAAACAGGCCAGATATTCTGTGAGTAGACGTCAAAAATTGGCATACAGACGAAACAAAATATCCCTCTTATTTGCATATGGTAACGAAATGCACATTTTGTGAGCCAAAGTTTGTTCAAAATTATTTTGCTCGAAGTACAGCAGCTCAGAACGAAGACAAAATAAGTGAGCTATATTTTGCAGAGGCTGTCGAAAATTCAAAATCTTTTGACAAATGAAAATTGTCGGAGGCGCATTTCACTGGAGATTAATTATTATCTTTATTTCTCACCGCGTTAAGCTTGATTGAACATAAGACACCGTGAACATTTGTTTACCTTTATTTAGCATTCGAATACGTGAAAATATAAAGTGTCAGCGAATGAAAACGAAAATTTTTACACAGCAACCACGAAGAGTCTTTGAGCATATGAGAATTCCTAGAACGGGTGTCAAAATCATTCCCTCGTGCTGTCCCAATACTCGGGAATATGCTTTCTTATCAGATGAAACAACTTTTGATTGCCTTTTGTGATGAACAAATTAGTGATCCCTGTAAAGGTACATTTCTTCGTAAACGCAACTGTACTGTACAATTGAATGCCAGTGCGTACATACTATTGTACTTTGAAGTATCAATGGAAAGAGGACAGAATAAAGTTTGTTTGTCCCTTTAATGTGCTTGACGAATAGTGCATTCTTAACGACCATTTAACGAACGCATGAAAGCGCCTGCTGAACTTGAGACGATCGGAAATCGATTACTAATTTTCCATTGTTTACGCCTGACATCCTGATTCCCCAACCATCCCGATAGCTCTCCACGAGCTAAAACCGAATGCCTAGGCGAATAAAACGAATGTCAAAATGAATAAAACGCACGCGCAATTTAAAAGGCGAATGTCAAACTTGTAAAACGAGCGAAAGGTTGAATTTTGATAAGAAATACGCGCCATAGTCACCGTACGTCCGCCCTTCCATGTATGCGATGTGAAATTTCGTCTATACCCCAACTGACAGGCTAGTTTATAGCGCACATCTTTGATATTGGACATCTATGTCATGGCCAATTGACACCTGCCAAAATAAGGTTTCCGCTGACCAGTATTACGTGACCATAGCGCGCGCTCAAGTTAAGACCTCATCGAGATCAGCTTTTTTTTAAGTTGACCGCTGACCAGGTACTGGTTTTCGATTGCATCGCAGACTCAAGCCAGGTGTGGAACACCCAAACCAAAACGAGGCCTAACTTTTCTCGCGCTTTCTGCGGCTAGACATTTTACATTAACAAAACAACTTCATCTTCTTAGAAGTTCAGTTTCTGTCTTTTAATTCGCGTAAAATCAAGAACTACTTAAAAGATACTCGGGAAGGTACATTTTCAACTGATAAAATGGAAGAGCAAAAGGTTTTTCCCAGGAAATTCTTAAATTTTGGATCCACTTGTATGGCGCCCGGATTGTGTGGCTGAAAAACAAGGCTTAATCTCTTTACCACGGCAACTTGCTGCTCACCAAGAAAGTTCACTTAACAACTCACCGGCATTAGTGGAAGGAACGAGTTGCTCAAACTTGGTGGAAGAAGTTGTTTCTTTGGAAAAACCGTTTGCTACTTTTGTAGATGCATGTTTTTACTATAATGGATTGATACGTATTTTCAAGTGGTGGAAAGCTCGACAACATGCACAGGCAACTTAAATAAATTGAAGTTTAGCATTTGGTTTAATCGTTGTTACTTTCGTTCAGGAATGAAACTTGTATTTTTGTCTCGACTGGATATAAATAACAACCTACTCGTTTTGGACACAAAGAAATAGCTAGTCAAATTGTTTGTTTGTTGTTTTGCAAGCGAACGAGTGTTTTTCCTCCGCTTGGCTCACTGTACATGTTTTCTCGACATCTGTGTTTGTCAAGTGCTACGAACTGAAAGAACGTTTGCCCTTATGTTATTAACACGTAATCGCAATGAGTCCTCGTACAATTAAGGCTTAGTATCACCTATGTTTTGCGCGACGAGGGCAATTTCAGCAACTTTCTGAAAACTGGCACAAGGGATATTAATCCTTAACTTTACTCGGCCCCATGCGATTACCTATCCAAACTATCAGGGTTGTTTTCCTTTTTCTCTTTTCTACGACATTTAAGCTTATGTCTAAGCTTAACGTACTACGAAATATGTTTGTTAAGTCCCGGCTAAAAGATCAAACATTTTCATCCATTATTGTGTTTGTCAAGCATAACGTTTGGTGGCTAAACGCAAAACAATGTTTAACCAAACACGGGACCATGTTATTTACGCAAATCCAAGACACGAGAACAGTCACAAATCTCTAGTTCTTCGCCGTTCTTTACTGTCGTCGATCGGCCCATTCAGCGCTTCGCGAGCGGAATACTCAGCCTATGCTTATTCGATACACAAACAACCATGCAACCGCAACAGTTAAGATCGAAAATACCTAAAAAACAATTCCACAAAGGACAAGAAAGGAAAGAAAACCTAGAAGGCTTAACTCTTTCTCTACAGGCAATTTGGTCGCCTTTTTTGCAATTTCCGGAGGGAAGGAAGTCAAATCGACCTGGCTACTCCATATAAGGGGTTACCAGGGAGATTTCGCTGGTCCATAACACCGAAGAGCTCTAACTTTGTTGTCACGCTCGTCAAGCTAGCTGTCGTTTATTTCTAAGCGGTCACTGCAGCTACAATTCGTTCCTTATTTGATATATATGCGTGTTTTTTCGAGCCATTTGCACCTCAGAATCCCCCTGGCTGGCATTGTAAAGCTGGGTTGATGAGTAGAGGCAATCCTTTGAAAGAAAACAGAGGTAAGATGCAATTTCACACGACGTGTGCCGCTCAAAGTATTCGAGCAAGTGTTGGCAATTCACAGAGTGAAGTTGTGTCTTTAGAGTGGATTTTCGGCGAGTTTTGACTTGTAAATAACGCAATCGGTGCCATAGTATGTCAGCAGAACCGGGTGGCTCGACACTTATAAAACACTTCTGAAATGGAAATTGGCGGACTTTCACTCGCCCGGTATACAAGAGTTTCCCATAATTCCTTTGGGTCACAAACACGAAAATGACAGACCTGTGGGAGCAACCGAAATCAAACGCCTTATCCACGCCGCGCTAAAGAAATGAGCTGGAAATTGTGGAACAGATGGTAAGACGTGGAGTCGAAGTTTGCTAGCAATGTAGTCCTTTAGCTTTAAGAGGAATTTTTGTCTTAAAATTTTCAAGACAAAATTACGTGTTTTACGGTGTACGGGGCGTGTTTGGTTTTGCAACGGAATAAAAGGTCACATTCATTGGAAATTAGGAGATTTGGCCAGTTTAGAGGGTGAGTAAGTCTAAACAACTGATTATTCGGCAATAATAATGGTTCATTTCAAACATAGTCCGGGATTTGAGAAAGTTGTGGGTTTTCAAGGCGGGGTGCAAAAATGCACCATACTTGGTGAACCTGTTGGAAAAGAGTTAAAATTTCGAGACTGAACTGTCCAGAAAACCTAAAAGATAAGCTGACCAAAAAAAAAAAAACAAAGAAATACATTGAAATAATTATTATTGGCGGGAAAAGACACGACAAAGCCGGCCCACAAACGGGCTGAAAGTACTGCGCAGTTCGTTTGTTCAATCTTAACGAAGTGTCGTTTAACTCAACAATTTGTCCATTATGTCAATCGACAGTTAATAATCATTGGTCATCGCTAACTTCCTCCAGCAGGCATATCTTGGTAACAGAGCGGTGAAACACACCGATAGCTGTCTTGAATCGAGCAGACCGTACTCCTCCGTCTTCCCCAGTGAACACTTCTATCACTCAGCCCATAGGCCATCTGTTGCGGACTACCTTATCTTCTGCTAGATGAAGTACTCAACAGCTTGTCCATTATGTCAATCGACAGGCCATAATCATTGGTCATCGCTAACTTCCTCCAGGAGGCATATCTTGGTAACAGGGAGGTGAAACACACCGCTAGCTGTCTTGATTCGAGAAGACCGTACTCCTCCGTCTTCCCAGTGAACACTTCTACCACTCGGCCCATAGGCCATCTGTTGCGGACTACCTTATCTTCTGCTAGAAGAACTAGGTCACCAATCTAAGCATTTCGTCTTGACGTGACTCATTTCGGTCTTCTCTGAAGAGTTGGCACGTATTCTCGTATCCATCTATTCCAACAGTGATCGGTGATGAATTGCACCTTTCTCCACCGCTTTTTTGGAGAACAAATCTTTATTCACAAATACCCCGGGAGGGAGTTGACTAGCTCTCTGCAGGAGAAAATGGTTGGGCGTCAGCGCTGAAAAATCATATGGATCATCTGAAACAGCAGTGATAGGACGGTTATTAAATATGAACTCCACTTCAGCTAACAGTGTCTTCAATTCGACATCATTGAGAAGCCTGTCTCCAGCTGCAGTCGTTAGGTGCTTCTTCGTAATCTGTACCAGACGCTCCCACATTCCGGACATATGGGGGGCGGCAGGTGGCTGAAATACCTACTTAATGCCCTACTGCTGCAACTGGCGCTCAATCGTTTCTTCATTCCAATGCGAAATGGCCTCTTTTAACTCTCTGTTGGTGCCTACAAAATTGGTCGCTATGTCAGACCAAATTTCCTTGGGCGGTCCTCTTCTAGTTATGAACTGGCGAAGAGCCATGATGAAGTCATCTGTCTCAAGTGATGGCGTCACTTCGAGGTAGACAGCACGAGTTGCAAGGCAAGTAAACAGACAATCCCATCTTTTCGCGGTTCCGCGGCCCCACTTAACTGTTAGTGGCCCAAATAGGTCAGCACCAGTAAAAGTGAATGGAGGGTGGTACGCCTCCAGCCTTGCTTCCGGTAGAGACCCCATAAACTGCTCCATGGGTTTAGCATTCATTCTTCGGCACCTGATGCATGTCCTCTATGCATTTCTGTTAGGTACAAGTGCTATGGGATATTGTCTAAACCTCATCAAAACACCCAACAAGCTGTTGGTTAAGTCAGGATCCTGGTGCAGTTGGTTGTTGAGTGACACTCCATCATGCATAGCAGCTGCATCAAACAGAACACGAATTTTGTCCTTCTTTTGGGGATGAAATTCATCGTGGTGTGGCAAATGCCACGTCCTTCCACTTTGTCGTGCAGCCTCTTCTTGAGTCAACTTTCTGGCGAAGCGTCTATCATTGAGGTTTTCCATAAACTCTCGGTACTTTCAGTGTAACGTCTCATCACGTTGGAGCTTTCTCTTTAAGGACTGCAATCTTGCTTATGGCATTAGCTTGTTGCTTGGCAGCCAAGGAGTGTCACTTTTCCACAACATGCCAATTTCATAATGACAATCTACAGCACGCACTGAGTTTTCCATCCTTTTCAGTGCCTTTTAGTCTTCAACTGACATAGCTTTCCTGGAGCTCCTGTTCATGTCAACGTCATCAGGCCTCAGGAATGGTCTCATCTGCTGATCTGACAACTCATCACCGTCACCAGCGTCAAGCAAAGCATACGTAGTGACAGAATGTCCATTATTGTTCATTATCTTAACTGGGAATGCAACTTTGGTTCTTGATGTCATGGAATATGTGTGGCTGGACGTTCCACTAAGTACAATAGGCCCTGTAGTGGTAGCATTCACATTAGCCTGCTCTTTTGGCTCTGGGTTTCCCTGAAGGTTCACACCTGCACCCTTTTTGTCTTCTGTTACTTTATGCAGCAAGGAATGGTGAGGTTGGTGACAATGTTTGTATCTAAATGTTGACTGGCATTGGTTAGCAAAATGTCACACGCGTAAACAATTCAAGCAAAGTCCCATGTACCTCGCCAAGATCATTCTCTGCCTAACAAATTTGCTAATGAAATCAGGATAATGTTTTCCGCAGAGTCACAACTGTGGCATTTCCCACCAACTTCTTTCTGCATTGCAGGGTTCTGTTCCTTATTTGAAGTAGGTGGATTCTCACTCTCGCTGAGTTCAACTTTTTTTGCCACTGTCGTTACCTTGGAATCAACTGCTGTATTGGGGACAGGTGGGAATGTTTGCCGGCTACCTCTTGGATAATTTGTGACACAGACCTGCTCGTCTCACCAACCTTTCCAAACACAGGGTCAGTAGTCGCCTCAGCTCGCCGCTCAATAAACTCCACTAGATCCTTGAGATTTGGAAATCCTCTACTTTCCCTTATTCGAAGAGCTTCATCTCTCCACTTAACTTGTAGTGCAACGGGCAGCTTTCCTGAAATTTTTTGCCAAATTTGTCATGTTCATTTCAGGGAGACCATTCATTGACTTTAAAGTCTCATACAATGTTCTTGAGCGATCAGCAAACTTTCGCAGGCCTGGTGCATAATTGCTTGATATGTTTGTTCCATCAACCAAGACATCAACACATGCCTTAGTCACTATGTGTGGCTGCCCAAAACGTTGCTGCAGTACTTTTAAGGCCCACAACATCCCACCAGACCCTCCTTCAAATCCTGTTACAGCGCTTCTAACTTGGCCTTCAGGAAATTGCAAAAGACGTGACATTTTCTGAGTTTCTGAGTTTCTACGGTTTATCGTCCTTATCCGAGGATTAGAAAGTCTAACCGTTTGTATATGTCATTGCAAAGGCAGCATTTTCTCCACATTTAAATCAATAACTGTTCTTCCTTTAATCTCCTCTCTCTAGCCCTTTTCAACTGCTCCAATTTCTTTTCAGAGAGAATCTTCTGCAACTTTTCATGTTCCTCTGCTACTGCACTAGCTCCGGCGACAGTAGACCTTCGCGAACAACCAGAGAGAACACTTTGAACATCATCTTTGAGTTCAGATATTGGCAGATTAGGTGAAACAATGTGAGTGAGTTCCATAAAGTTATCATCTGCTACAGTGATCTGTAGATTTGATGTAGCCATAATAGACTTGTTGTGCTCAGCATGACAATTCTCCTCATGCTTCTTCTCAATACTTTCACCAGATAGTAACTGAATTAAATTGTAATAAACATGTGCATATTGCTTCCACTGAGTGTCTAACCGATGGGTTTCGCTTCGACCTTCAGGTACAAATTTGTAATCCTTGAAGTACTAATCAAGCCTAAGATAAATCTTTGTCATTTCACTTAGATGTCCAGCCTTAGATCTTCTTAACGCTACAATCCTCTCAGAAATCACAGAATCATCAATAACGGAATGCAACGCTTTTCTTCCCGCTACTTTGACATCATCGATACCATGCTGGCCTTCCGCCATCTTGTGCTGAATCAAGTTTACGTTAATAACAATGAAAATGTACCTCCAACGACGAATCTCTCGGCAATTGTACCACTTAAGTCCACTTTCGGGTACATAGATCACTTAAATCCGCGGGTTCAATCCAGCTTATTCCAACTTCGCTATGTCCACGGCGTCGGCAATGTCAACATTAAACGAGCCAGTTTGACCTTCCGCCATCTTGCAGGCAATTACGATAACAAAAATGCAAATGTACTTCCAAACGACGAATATCTCCACAGTCTTTCCACCACAAACTCTGGCAAACGTAGAATCTCCAAGGCACTTCCAGGTCCAGTCCAAACCATCAGTCCAACTTCGTTTTCCTCACAAAATGTTAAGGAAATGTCATTCACGCAAATCCAAGACACGAGAACAGCGGAATACTCAGCCTATGCTTATTCGATGCACAAACAACCGAGAAACAACTCCACAAAGGACAAGAAAGAAAAGAAAAGCGAAAAGGGCTTAAAATTTCGTGACTAAACTGTCCAAAACCTAAAACGATCACGTGACCAAAAAACAAAGAAATACATTGAAATAATTATTATTGGCTGGAAAAGACACGACAAAGCGGCCCCACAAACAGGCTGAAAGTACTGCGCAGTTCGTTTGTTCAATCTTAACGAAGTGTCTTTTAACTCAACAATTTGTCTATTATGTCAATCGACAGTCAATAATCATTGGTCATCGCTAACTTCCTCCAGCAGGCATATCTTGGTAACATGGCGGTGAAACACACCGTTAGCTGTCTTGAAAAGACACGACATGCTCAGTTAAATGTCCAAGGCAGTCTTTTATAGTTTGTTATGTAGGATTAATTTAGACCACTTGACATGTTCACTGAGAGAATTAGAGCATCAGTTGAGTGGTTTAGTTTGAAGTTTGTGTCAGATGGCATTGTTACAAAACTACTCAAAGAAAATTACATGCGAAGCTAAAATTATATCAGAACATTCATTAAACCAGGAAAAGGACAACTATCAGTGCTAGGATAAAATTGCTACAAAGGTGTCATATAAGATGGCTTGCATGATATGATACATTTTTGCTGTTACAAGCTCAGTTCAAGTAGCCAACCATTGTATATCTACTGCCACTACTGAACGATTACTGCCCGCCCAGTCTGCTAAAGATTTAGGTTTGGTTGTGGATTTCTCATCTTATCTTAAATGAGCATATACACATACAACAGTTATCAGCTTCCTACACAGCCAATTTGTGCCAGATAAAACGGGTCAAACATTTTGTCGATTGTAATTAAAGTGCCTTTATAACAAAGCTGGTAAGTTCGCGTAGTCAAATTCAATTGCGCGAGCGTGCTTCATATTCCTATTGTTGCACGCTGATGACGTAGTAGAGGGAATTTCTCTTTAAAACTACCGCGTTGAAAATACATACATACATACATACATACATACATAAACTTTATTAATGTGTCTTAAAATGTCTAGCCGATGGGATTAAAAACCCCTTTACTAATTGGGGACACAATTAATAACCTACTAACTATTTTCTTATGAACTATTAAAATAAAACCCTAACAATATAATATAGTTAAAAAATCTATTAACAATCAACTAATGAGATACATTATCTAAAAGGATTAAGAATTACAAAGGATGCAATAAGAACAATTGTCCTCTTCTACCCTTACACTTAAATCAAATTTACGGATACGATTTTTAAAACTAAATAATGATGGGATGGTTCTAATTTCGCTTGGTAGCTTATTCCACAACGTTGGTCCCAGCTAAATGTTATAAAACAATTGGTTCATGCGTCAGCTGTGAGTCCGTCGCACTTCGGCAGTTTGGAGAGCACTCAAGAAGCTAGAGTTGCTCTCGGTTACGTCTCGAGCAACTCTTACGCATCTTTCGTGCTCTCCAAACTTCCCGCGTGCTTCATATCTCGATGAACGCACGCTGACGCATGAACCAATTATTTAATGAAGTAAAAAATTTCTTGTTCTAATATGATAGTTTATCATTTTCTGATTTGTGACATATAGGTTTCAGGGAGTAAAAAAATTCACAACGCGGAATAAGTCGAACCGAAAGTTTTAAATTTGGCGCCAATGTGTCTCCATCTTGTGCGCGGCCAAACGATCGTTTTACAAAGCTTTCGTGGCATTTCCTACGTCATCACCATTGTTCTGAGCAACGATTCTTTCCCAGTCCACGAAACACAATTTAGTAAATTTTGAGGCTCTATTGAGGGCAAAAAAATTCGGCCTTAGTTGATTTTGTAAAATTTCTTTTGTCATTTCCTAAACATGACACAACAATTTTCAAAAGTGTGCAAATTTTTCTTTTTTTACTTCATAGGCACTTTAATGCGCTAGTGATGAGTAATACTGATTATTGCTCTGCTATTTGGTCCAGTACTTCTGAAAGAAACATCCAGAAAATACAACTCGTCCAGAATTTATGGATGTTTTTTGAAAATAGTATGGGAACAGGAAAAACTGTTGATTCTTATTGGTAAAATGGCTATTTTAGGTATGCTGGTTTCTAATGTTCTGTAATCTCAGGATTACTTGCCAAACCTGCTAATGTTTGGTAAGGGCACTGCTTTTTTATGCAAAGGGAATTTTGCATGGTTCAAGGAAAAATCAGACTTTTGCAGGAGCTGTTGTACTCCAAAAAGAAAGTTAGGACTAACCACTTATTTTTTTTGAGGAATAATTAGGCTTCAGTTTGGAAAAAATGCTGTGCATTGCAACCTGTTGTAATGCTTTTAGAATTACTGTTGTGTTATCTCTGAAAAAAACAAGGTTCTCCCAAGTTTCTTTATAGATTTCAACCATTACTGTGATGTACGTTTATCCACATATAGACTGCGAGCAGTCCCTCTTTCTTTCCGTCGTCGTCTTGTGAGCAAACTTGAAGCCCGAGCGAGCGGAAATTGGAGCGAGCGGAAGTCAAGTGGAGCGAACGGTGACTTCCGCTCGCCCCAATTTCCGCTTCGCGCCAGCTCACAGGATCGACAAAGGAAAGAAAGAGGGACTGCTCGCAGTCTAATCGAGATAGTCATAAGCTGCGTAAAAATACCTTGGTATTAGGAGGAACTGTCCTTGATACACCAACCTTTGTTTCGAGGAAAGATCACTTCTAACGTAAATATCATTCGTAAGCGTCCATAACTTCTGAATTTCCGATCACATCATGGTATTCAATTTCCACTAAGCCATTTAAGAGAGGTGCTATCGGATTAGAATGGCTCAGATAAACGTCATGTCTGTGTCATCTAGTTATAAGCTTAAATTCATAGAAACTAGGAAATCCACCTTGAAGCTTGTTGCTGTGGTAAGGGTTTGAACCCACAACAGATAAGCCTAGTAATAACTTAAGTGTCTGCTATGAATAAATAAAACTTGAACTATTAAAAACTAAAGGAATACACTTTGCTTTCACTTCGCTCTGTTTACAATGTGTTCGCTCTTTCTCTCAGCTTCTCGTTTACGTGGTTCTGTCTGATAACTAATAATCAGTTTCAGTCTAATACATCATCATACAAATTTTTCATTGTGTTCCACTCTGATGTTGCATGGAGACACACTTCTCTCGAGGTCACAATCTACCCGCCTGTCGATCTTCACGTCACTGCACTTCCATCCACTGGTACCCATCAATCCACCTTAAGTTTATTCTCTTTCATTTTTGTAGGGGTTTTTTTCGCATGCTTTGTTTGTCCTTTATCTCCTTTCCTTGCTACTTCATTATTCCTGCATTCGGTTCTTTCTGGACTAACCAACAGCATAAAAGACGCAGATCTGAAACAAGTAGTAAATCTGAATAGTTGATTTGTAACGGTGTACCTTCACCGATGTAGTTAAATCGCCTTTGTTCGATTGTAAGCTCGGGGTAACAGATTTCTAGTGGATGTCATTGATTATATTGTTTTTCGTTGTTAACCCTCGGACGTACAGGGGGGATCCCCCCTAAATGTTTTTTAAGATTTTGTTAAGGGGGTTTCTCTGGGCATCTGTCCATTTCAGTAGCTGTTTGTTTTCCTTTAAGACATCCTTTCTGAAAATTTGGTGAAAATCGACCGGTTGATGCATGAGATATTTAAAGACATGTGAGGTGTTGTTCGGGGTTGTTACGAGCTATGAAATAATTAAAATCTTAAAGTTGTAAAGGGAAGTAAAATACATTAAGTTACATCAAATGATATTTTACATGTTCAGCTGTTCAAAACTGTACTTTGTGAGTAAAACGATTAATTTTGTCAAGAAAAATCAACGTTAGCTTGAAAAAAGTGAACAATCCCAAAAATCTACCATATTGGATGACGTCTAGGCCCCAGCGGCGCAATTTGCATATGTAAGCCATAATATTAATCTAGTTTTGTAGACGACATAACAGGCTATCTATTGATGGTATAAACTTTTCAAAGTATCTTAACCCAACGCAAACCCAAGGGGGGGGGGGTGTCCTCCCACGCCCCCCTTGTACCACGGTAGGGGTATGAGTTTGCTTCTACGTCCGAGGGTTAAACTAACCTCATGATGCACGCGAAAGCTCAAACGCATCAGTGCAGACTTACTTTAAATAATGTTGAGTTATCACTTTGTGAGCTAATTAATTATTTCCAGAATTAAACTTATTTCATCGTAGGCAGCTGACGATGAAAGACATTATTACTACGAACAAGAATAATGATTGAATGCTAACAACAGCAATAATGATGGGGATGATGAAGAAGCCAAGATGATAACGATATGTAGTTAGTGTTGTTGTTTTCATGGGTCTAATGGTTTCGAACGATTTTGCATATTATCAAAAGGACTGCTTAGCAAACTACAATTATGGACAAATTCCTTGAAGGTCAGAAAAAATTACGGGTACAGGTTTTCAACATTGGATGTGAGGTGGGGCTAGGGCCCAGCCACGTGTAGTTTGAATTAACGATTAGAACTTCTTCCTCGATACAACTTAAATCTAGGCCATTTAAGAAATTCTTCAATAGAGCGAATGTTCTTCAATAGAGCGAAGTGAGAATAGGACTCTTGGCACAAACACGGTGGTTTAGTACATACCAATATTTGTCCAAAGAAAGATCAGGATTTATGACAGGAGTGAAGGGACCAAATCCCTTTCTCGGTGCCATCTTCGACCACGGTAAACTGTCTGTCAACTCGCGTGTTAAGGCAGGCCACGAAGTGAAGGTCGACGAGGTTGAGGCAGATCACGAGGTGAAATATAAAACAAGTTTCGCTGTTCCGGGAAACCATGCTTAGTTAAATTAACTGACTGGCTAGATTTTTACGCGCTTTGTCACTGGAGATTTACTTACACAACAGATCGCGCAATACTCCGCAATGGTAAAAATAAATTTGTACTTTTATAGAAAACAAACTGAGAAATTTGCTTTGCATTTCTAAATATCATAAAGGCTATGTGCACGAGATTCAACCGTTTATTGTAATTTATGCTGTCTTGTAAAACAAAAGAGTTACGAAAGAGTATTGCTCGCGAACGGATGGAAACAATTCGACGTAATCGTATTTTAATGTATTACTTTGTTATTTGGTCACATGATCTTTTAGGTTTGGGACCGTTCAGTCACTAAGTTTTAAGCCTTTTCACTTTCTTTTCTTTCTCCTTGTTTGTTGTTTTTTAAGTATTTTCGATCTTAACTGTTGCGGTTGCACGGTTGTTTGTGTATCAAATAGGTATAGACTGAGTATTCCGCTGGTGGAGCGCTGAATGGACCGATCGACGACAATAAAGAACGGCAAAGAACTAGAGATTTGTGACTGTTCTTGTGTCTTGGATTTGCGTGAATCACATTTCCTTAACATTTCATGAGGAAAACGAAGTTAAACTTGTGGTCTGGACTGGACCTGGAAGTGCCTTCATTGATTCTACATTTGCGAGAGTTTGGGGTGGAAAGACTGTGGAGATATTCGTCGTTTGGAAGTACATTTGCATTGTTGTTATCGTAATTGCTTGCAAGATGGCGGAGAGTCAAACTAGCTCGTTTATTGTTGACATTGCCGACGCCGTGGGGAAGAGCGAAGTTGGGATAAGCTGTATTGAACCTGGATCTAAGTGATTTACCCGAAAGTGGATTTAAGTGGTACGATTACGGAGAGATTCGTCGTTTGGAGGTACATTTTCATTGTTATTATTGTAAACTTGATTCTACACAAGATGGCGGATGGCCAGTATAGTATCGATGATGTCAAAGTAGTGCGAAGAAGAGCTTTGCATTCTGTTATTGATGATTCTGTAATTTCTGAGAGGATTGTAGCGTTAAGGAGATCTAAGGCTGGGCATCTAAGTGAAATGACAAAGATTTATGGTAGGCTTGACGAGTACTTTAAGGATTACAAAGTTTTACCTGAGGTTAGAAGCGAAACCCACCGTTTAGACACTCAGTGGAAGCAATATGCACATCTTTATTACGATTTAATTCAGTTACTACCTGGTGAAAGTATTGAGAAGAAGCATGAGGAGAATCGTCATGCTGAGCACAACAAAGTCTATTATGGCTACAACAAATCGATAGATCAATACACGATTGGCTCTGAAGAAAAAGTTGCTAAGTCAGTAGACGGTAAAGGCACTGTAGCAGATGATAACTTTATGGAACTCACTCACATTGTTTCACCTAATCTGCGAATATCTGAACTCAAAGATGATGTTCAAAGTGTTCTCTCTGGCTGTTCGCGAAGGTCTACTGTCTCCGAAGCTAGTGAAGTAGCACAAGAGCATTCAACGTTGCAAACGATTCTCTCTGAAAAGAAATTGGAGCAGTTGGAAAAGGGCTAGAGAGAGGAGATTAAAGAAAGAACTGTTAAGGTTAGACAATCAAATTGCAGAAGCGCGAGCAGAGGATTTGGTGGAGCTAGCTGAAGCCAAGCTCCAGTTTTACGAGGAGCTAGAAGATGCTTCTCCAAGTCCTATTAGTAGGGCAAATAGTGTGCAGGACGTCGCATGTGAAGAGAACTCCAGGGGCATTAAAACTGAATACCTAAATTCTGAGGAGGTGGAGGATGCAACAAAGGTGGTGAAGATAATGGATCATAAGCACACACTAAAGGATGAAAGGTCTGTATTATGGATACCATTGGGTGACGTACCAGTACCCAGAGGGGGTCCATTATTTAACTCTATCCCAGGTGAAGCAGCAGTACCGAAGTTTAATGTTGAAAGGGCTGGTTTTAATTCTTCTGCACCGCCATTTGTAATGGTAGCATTGCAATCCAATCAAGATCGTCAGTCTGATAGTATTTCCTTTCTTGCTAATACCACTGAGACCATGGCAACAAAGCTAACAGCTAGTATAACCTCAATGGTAACTAAATCCAACCTTCCCTCTTTTCTGATAATCCATGTGAATACTTCCGATTTAGAGCACGTTTTGATGAAATGATTGGTACCCAGAACATTTCAGAAACTCAGAAAATATCACGTCTGTTGCAATTTCTTGATGGGCAAGCTAAAAGCGCTGTAAGGGGATTTGAAGGAGTGCTTGGTGGGCTGTCGTGGGCCCTAAAGGTGCTGTAGCAACGTTTTGAGTAACCACACATAGTGACAAAGGCGTGTGTTGATGCCTTGGTTGATGGAACAAACATATCAAGCAATGATGCACCAGGCCTGCGAAAGTTTGCTGATCGCTCAAGAACATTGTATGAGACTTTAAAGTCAATGAATTGTCTCCCTGAAATGAACATGACAAATTTGGCAAAAATGTCAGGAAAGCTGCCCGTTGCACTACAAGTTAAGTGGAGATATGAAGCTCTTCGAATAAGGGAAAGTAGAGGATTTCCAAATCTCAAGGATCTAGTGGAGTTTATTGAGCGGCAAGCTGAGGCAGCTACTGACACTGTGATTGGAAGAGTTGGTGGAAAAAGCAGGTCTGTGTCAAGAAAATACTCAAGAGGTAGCCGGCAAACATTCCCACCTGTCCCCAATACAGCAGTTGATTCGAAGGTAACGACAATGGCAACACAAGTAGGACTCAGCTGGAGTGAGAATCCACCTACCTGAAATAAGCACCAGAACCCTACAATACAGAAAGGTGTTGGTGGGAAATGCTACAGTTGTGACTCTGCGCACAAGATAGAGCGTTGTCCTGATTTCATCAGCAAATCTGTTAGGCAGAGAATAATCTTGGCAAGGTACCAGGGGCTTTGTTTGAACTGTTTACGTAAGGGAAATTTTGCTAATCAGTGCTAGTCAACATTTAGATGCAAACATTGTCAGCAACCTCACCATTCCTTGCTACACAAAGCAACAGAAGACAAAGAGGGTGCTGGTGTGAACCTTCAGGGAAACCCAGATCCAAAAGAGCAGGCTACTGTGAATGTCACCACTACAGGCCCTAGTGAGCTTAATGGCACGTCCAGCCACACATATTCCATGACATCAAGAACCAAAGTTGCATTGCAAGTTGTCCCAGTTAAGATAATGAACAATAACGAGCATTCTGTCACTACGTATGCTTTGCTTGACACTGGGAGTGAAGAGACGTTTCTCTCAAAAGCAATCTCTGATAGACTTGGGTTAGAAGTAAACAGCTGTGACACGTTAGCTGTATGTACATTGTCGGGCGAGTCTCCAGTAAAGGTGGGCCAAACCAGCGTTCAAGTGGAAGCTGTTGATAACCTCGAGGATCGTACTCTTACTATTGAAAATGTTAAAGTCATAGACAATCTTACCATCACAACAACAAGGGCAAAGGACTTGTCGCGATGGCCCCATTTAAAGGACCTTAAAATCCCTGGCGTTGATGACAAGAGGGTGATGCAATTGATTGGTGCAAATGTTACTAAAGTCCAAGTGCATGAAGAATGTAGGAGAGGAAAATAAGGAGAGCCGTCTGCTGTTGGCACTGTACTGGAATGGGCTGTGCTTGGACCAGTGGATGTGGCTAATACCTGGTCCTCTCAAGTAGTGAATTTGAATTTTGTGAGGTACGGTGATGAGCTGTCAGATCAGCAGATGAGACAATTCCTGAGGCTTCGTGACATTGACATGAACAGGAGCTCCAAGAAAGCTATGCCAGTTGAAGACCAAGGGGCACTGAAAAGGATGGAAAACTCAGTGCGTGTAGTAAATGGTCATTATGGAATTGGCATATTGTGGAAAAGTGACAATCCTTGGCTGCCAAGCAACAAGCTAATGGCAGAAGCAAGATTGCAGTTCTTAAAGAGAAAGCTCCAACGTGATGAGACGTTCCACAGAAAGTACAGAGAGTTTATGAAAAACTTTATTGATAGAGGCTATGTAAGAAAGTTGACTGAAGAAGAGGCGGCACGACGAAGTGGAAGGACGTGGTATTTGCCACACCACGATATATTTCATCCCCAAAAGAATGACAAAATTCGTGTTGTGTTTGGTGCAGCTGCTATACATGATGGAGTGTCACTCAACCACCAACTGCACCAGGGTCCTGACTTAACCAACAGCTTGTTGGGTGTTTTGCTGAGGTTTAGACAATGTCCCATAGCACTTGTAGCTGACATAGAGGGCATGTATAATCTAGTGAAGGTGTCCCCAGAGGATTCTGATGCACTTAGGTTTCTTTGGTGGGAAAATAACGACTTTCAAATTCCCTCAGAATTTAAGATGACCAGTCACATCTTCGGCGCCAAAGACTCACCCAGCTGTGCAATCTTTTGTCTGAAGCGAGCTGCAGAGGATAGTAAAGGAAGATTCAGTGATGAGGCTGTGAATGCCGTCACCAAGGACGTTTACGTTGATGACTTTGTCAAGTCGGTTGGGACAGTAAACGAAGCAATTTCGTTAGCAAATTAAGTAACGTGTTTACTCAGTGAAGCCAGAATTAAGCTGACGAAATGGATGAGCAACAGCCGAGAGGTGCTGTCTGAGATACCTGATGGAGAGCGAGCAAGACCGACTCTGGATTTGGATCTCGAGAGCCTTCCAGTAGAAGGAACGTTGGGGGTTCAGTGGGATGTAGAGAAAGATGCGTTCCTGTTTAAGGTTTCTGTGCCTCACTAGCCACCTACAAAGCGTGGAATTCTCTCAGCAGTACGTTCGCTGTATGATCCTATGGGATTTGTTTGCCCAGTCGTCCTAGAAGCTAAGAAGATTTTGCAGTTGTGGAAACTGAATCTGCGATGGGACGATGAAATATCTGGAGATTTGCAGAGCCACTGGAAAAAGTGGAAGTACGAGCTGTCTCCATTATCACAAGTTCAAGTATCGAGATCCCACCTGGTTGATGGCAAAGTGCGTGATGCATATCTTCATCTATTCTTAGATGCTTCCGAAGATGGTTATGGCATGTGTTCCTATCTTAGATTTGTTAATCAGAGTGGAAACGTTAGATGTTCGTTTTTGGTTGAGAGGTCGGGAAGTTCACCAGTGAGCCCGATCTCCATTCCCAGTCTTGAGTTGCAAGCAGCCACATTATCAGTGAAGATATATCGAGTGCTTATGGATGACATGACGTAAGAGATAAGCATGGTTACATTTTGGTCAGATTCGCAGGCGACACTGCAATATATCAAGAATGAGACGAAGCGATTTCAGACGTACGTTCCCAATCGTTTAGCTTTACCAGACCAATGGAAGTATTGCCCTGGAAAGGTTAATCCTGCTGATGATGCTTCACGGGGCTTGAATCCTCAGAAACTGTCTAATCAACATCGGTGGTGGAGAGGACCTGATTTCCTTTGGGAAGAAAGAAGATTGTTGGCCAAGTGCAGAGTATGAAGAAGTTCCAGACAGCGACCCGGAAGTGCGGGTCTCAACAAGTGTTCACCCTGTCAGTGTAAGAACACATCGTAGTGGTAATTACACTGATGACTGTGGCAAAACCAGCAATGCACAAGAAGATACACACGGTGGCCTGCAGAAGATTATAGAGAGCTCTGGATTATGGCCAGTCCTACAACGCCATGTCGCGTGGATAATACGATTTTGTCAGTGAATCACGGATAGGAGGATTGCCCGTTCTACTGGACCATTGACTTTGGAAGAGCTGAGTGTGTCAACTTGAGTCATTGTCCGCAGTGTTCAGAATGAGTGCTTTCCTGAAGATGTCAAGGAAGTGAGGCAGAGTAAGGAAGTGAAAATTTCTAGCAGGCTGGGAAGGAGGACATTGCAAAAAGCTATAGTATTCTCATGGGATGAGAAACACCCAATGATCTTGCCAAAGCACCATCATGTGAGTCAGTTAATTGTTCGGCACTACCATGAGTCTGCTGCACATAGTGGAAGGAAACAAACACCGTGTGAGCTGCGAAGAATGTTCTGGATAATTGGTGGAAGAAGCCCGGTCAAGAAGACTATCAGGTGCCGAAGAATGAATGCTTAACCCATGGAGTAGTTTGTGGGATCTCTATCGAGAGCAAGGCTGGAGGCGTACCACTCTCCATTCACCTTTACTGGTGTTGACCTATTTGGGCCACTAACAGTTAAGTGGGGCTGCTGAACCGCGAAAAGATGGGATTGTCTGTTCATTTGCCTTACAACTCGTGCTGTCCACCTCGAAGTGACACCATCACTTGAGACAGATAACTTCATCATGGTTCTTCGCCAATTCATAAGTAGAAGAGGACCGCCCATGGAAATTTGGTCTGACAGAGGGACCAATTTTGTAGGCACCAACAGAGAGTTGAAAGAGGCCATTGCGCATTGGAATGAAGAAACGATTGAGCGCCAGTTGCAGAAGAAGGACATCAAGTAGGTATTTCGGCCACCTGCCGCCCCCCATATGTCCGGGGTATTGGAACGTCTGGTACAGATTACGAAGAAGCACCTAAAGACTGTAGCTGGACACTGTTAGCTGAAGTGGAGTTCATAGTTAACAACCGTCCTATGACTGCTGTTTCAGATGACCCTGATGATTGTTCAGTGCTGACGCCCAACCATTTTCTCCTGCAGAGAGCTGCTCAACTCCCACCCGGAGTATTTTTTAATGAAGATCTGTTCTCCAGAAAGCGGTGAAGAAAGGTGCAATTCCTCGCTGATCACTTCTGGAAGAGATGGATACGAGAACACGTGCCAACTCTTCAGAGAAGACCGAAATGGGTTTAGTCAAGACAAAATGCGCAGATTAGCGACCTAGTTCTTCTAGCAGAAGACGAGGTAGTCCGCAACAGATGGCCCATGGGCCGAATGGTAGAAGTGTTCACTGGGGAAGACGGAGGGGTACGGTCTGCCCGAGTCAAGACAACAAGCGGTGTGCTTCACCGCCCTGTTACCAAGATATGGCTACTGGAGGAGGTCAGCGATGACCAATGATGAGTGACATAATGGAAAATTGTTGAGTTAAAAGACACTTCGTTAAGATTAAACAAAAGAACTGCGTCAGCCCGTTTGTGGGGCCGCTATGTCGTGTCTTTTCCCGCCAATAATAATTATTTTAATGTATTTCTTTGCTTTTTTGGTCACGTGATCTTTTAGGTTTGGGACAGTTCAGTTACCAAATTTTAAGCCTTTTCGCTTTTCTTTTCTTTCTCCTCCTTTGTGGAGTTGTTTTTGAAGTACTTTCGATCTTAACTGTTGCGGTTGCACGGTTGTTTGTGTATCGAATAGGTATAGGTTGAGTATTCCGCTTGTGGAGCGCTGCATGGGCCGATCGACGACAATAAAGAACTGCATAGGACTAGAGATTTGTGACTGTTCTCGTGTCTTGCGTGAATCAGTGATATATCGTAAACAAATACATCTTTAGAAACTGTGTAGCGAAGCTAAAGCAAGCAAGGTTAAACGAGAAAAATGCTAATGATTTGGGTGGACAAAGCACTGTTGAGAACAAAACTGTAGTTGATGCTTCCACAAAAGATAAGAGACTAGCCGAGTAAATTGACCGGCGAAGACCTCGAATCCTTGGGTTAACTGTGAGCGCGTGGAACGTACAAGCAAATCGTGTTTGGAAGGCACTAGAAAATCAAAGATGTGCCGAAACCTATCGACAAATTCACGAATATATTTCGATCAATAAGAAAGATCCAGAGGGAGTTCTCCTGTTGAAGTAGAAGATTTTCAATTTTCAAACTGCTCTGGCTTTGAACGTTCATTCCCAACGTACACGGTGTTGTGTTTCACCTAGGTCAGGGGCACCCATCGAGCCAAACCAACCAAAAACTGTAGAAAGGCATTTTTAAATACCTTATGGTGTTTAAAGTGATGTTTTCGTTAGCTAGAAGAATTTGATCTATTCGGACTCCCTAGCTGAAATTTTTATTGCCCGAAAATGTTAGGGAACAAAATCTTCCTTTCAGAAAATGCTAGCTGAAATGAAGTTTCCACGAACTTTATAGGGAACTATTTTCTTTCCGAAAATGCTAGCTGACGTTTTTGACTGCCAAAAGCAGCAATTACGGCCTTTTCGAAAACCTCAGGGGCTATGATTTCCCCATTGCGAATCTTTTAGACCATGTTTCAGTTACGAAAATCCAAGTGCGACTCTTTAATCGACGTCGAAAGCCTAAGGCGAACTACCGTCCACCGAACAGATCCACCGAAACTTGTCGTTGGGTGTCCCTGCTAGGTTTTGAGTGACAAGTTCGGCTGCACCGCAGGCTAGCCGAAGTACGATCGAATTTGCATAAAGTGATATTTTAGAGCAACCAGTTTGCCTTCGATTCTATTGTCTGTATGAAAGTGATCGTGACCGAAAGCCATGTGTCCATTTAAAGAAAGAACGTTCTATTTGGTTGTCAAAATGACTCTTGAGGGATTGTTGCTGATATTTGCTGTTATACCGTTCACGCAAGGAGGTTGGTTACTTCAATATTAAGTGCTTTGATGTATGCATAGTAGCTACAACAGGGAAATGGGCTTATGTGCCAATTTAAGTTTCCAGTCCCTAAATTTACGTTTCTATTCAGCTAATATCCTTTTTTTATCTAAACGAAATTACTGAATAATAGCATTTCCCATGAAAGTTTTATCTAGAAATCAGTTCATATACACATAATTCGAAAGTTTCATCATATTTTCCTAAACACTTCCGGGGCCCAAAAGGGAAAGTGAGATCGACCCCAAGCTGCACCATTTATGAATTATGTCATACAATCCTAGGATCCCTAAACGTGTTGTGGTTCTGATTAGTCAGGAATGCTGTACCGTCCTTTTGAAAAATATCAAACTTCAAATTACAACAGACTTAACACAGCAGCCTGCGTAGCAAGCTTTCCCGTTCGAACACATTTTCCGTTCGAACTGATTTTTACCACATTCTGCGACCAAATTTTCGCGTGGCCGGAATGCGGAAAACTTCGTTCGAACGGGAACGCTTGTTACGCAGGCTACAACACAGCAAAATCTGAACTCAATCAAATCAAAAGCACTTCTTAATTCATGACATGGTTTGGTCATGGGTCACAAAGGAACGCCAAATGAATGCTCACCCAAAAGTGATGAAGAGAATATTTTGATAACAAGTTCCACTTAGTTCTGCTTAGCTGTTACGTTACAATTTGTCGACTGAGTAGTAGAAATTTCCATTTGTATTGTGGATGGAATCTGCGGAAGGAAACCAGACGTTTCTTCGTTCAAAAGTCTTTATAATGTACATTTAATTGATTGTCATTCATGCAGACATTAATTTTTTTTATTCGTTGTAACTTGATTTGTTTTCAAATTTAGCTGTTTTGTGCGATACTTACGAAATCGGCTTAGTTTGTGAAGTTATCGGCCGTTGTTTTCGAGTGACTTATCTCTCTCATTTATTGCCTTTTGGCCGTTGTTTCTAATTGAAATGCTCTCAGATTTGCATACAGGCTCGTTTTATATGAAAACCAATTATATCTGCGAACCATCTGAAAGCTGTTACACAGGGAAGCCAATAAATCTCAGTGTAGTCTGTGCTCTACCACTCCTGGCAAAGCGGTTTATCAATATTCTGACCGGAAAATATTTTGTCAACGTAGAAGGTGGTTATCCTGAACAGTTAGCGTTTTCGGGTTTCCACTCTCTCAGACCGTCACTTACCATGTTCCTTGTTATGCATGATCTATCATCACGCTATTAGAAATTTTTAGAAATTGTTATCCTATCTGCGTTTAGTTGAACGATGCTCTCTATTTCCAGGAGCTAACAACATGAAAAACCTGTGATATTTAGCCTCTAGGGGTTTGCACTTAACTGACCACATAATACGCATTGAAGTACCGCTTAGGCCCGATTCAGACGCGTATTTCAGCCGAGCCGAATCGAATTCAACGATAGGCCGACCTAAATTAATTAATCCTGGTTGAATTGATTCAGACGTCGAACTTTATTCGGCCGAAACACGAAGTACACATTTCACCTTCTTTGAGTTTGGCCCGCCAAGCCGCCATTTTTTCTTCTGCAACACTCCTTTGTGCATGCTCTCATGTAAAAACGGCATGAAAAATACATTAAAATGATTTATGCATTTGAGTCGGCTCATGTGAAGTACGGCGTCTGAATCAAAGCCGGTCTACAGCCGTTCTTCAGCCGTTCTTCCCGGCTGAGCTAGGCGGGATTAATTGCTCAGCCGATCTAAATTAAATCAGCCGTTCTGAATTGATGAAGACGCCGTATTTCACATGAACTTAATTCGTTGAATTCGATTCGGCTCGGCTGAAGTACGGCGTCTGAACCGGGCCTTAATCTTTTTATCGATTTTATCAATAAGACCTTTGAAATATTGATGGCATTTACATAATAACCAGTCACTAAAACTGCCCCGCTGTTAAGAATAACAATACATTTCGTATTGCCGTGTAGTTATATTTATACCGTTTTTTGCTTGTAGGAGAACTTTGGAATTGTCATTTATTTGTCATTTTCGCGGAAAGGTGAGAAAACCGCACGAGAATAAATTCCACGTTTTTCGAAAACAGAATTCATAAAACGAGCAAGCATTCTGAAAATTTTCTCACCTTTCCGCAAGAATGACAGATGAATGGCAAATCAAAGTTTTCCTTCAAGCTTACAGCTGACTTCGAATTCGGCTGTAGGCCTCGAACGCCTAACAAAGCTTAGATTTTGACTGAGCCTTTCAGTCACTGGAGGTGATTTGTGTCTGACAAATCGTAGTTTTGGAATTAGTCTTTCAGCTGCGCTCAGTCGCTGGAAATTACGTGTATGTTTGTGTCTCACAGTTCACAGTTTTGGATCAGTTCTCCAATCCTGCAAGCTTCTCGTTTCGTATTCCAAAAGTATAACCGACAATTTCTTCAAGTCTCCTTCTCAAACTAAAAAAAAACTTAAAAAGTCAAAACCGCGTTTCTGTATGTAATAAATAAGAATAAGAATAAATTCCACGTTTCTCGAAAACAGAATTCATAAATTCTCTTGAAATGTTGCGTGACTGGCGAGTTTTCAACTCACAGCTAACTTCGATTTCGGCTGAAGGCCTCGAACGTCTAACAAAGCTTATTTGTTGACTGAGTCTTTCAGTTCCTGGAAGTGATTTGTGTCTGGCAAATCGTAGTTTTGGAAAAGGTTTTACGCTAAGTCTTTCAGTCAATGTAAAAGATTTGTATGTCTGAGTCTTTCAGCTGCTCTCAGTATGTATGTTTCTGCCTCACGGTTCGCAATTTTGGATCAGTTCTACAATCCCGCAAGCTTCTGCTTCAAAGGCCGCAAGGTTTCTTATTCCAAAAGAGTAACCGGAAATTTCTTCAAGTCTTCCCTTACACTAAAAAATTAACAAGTTAAAACCTCGCTTACCTCGACAAACCATGTGCCTCTGTGTTCACAAATGCTATTCCGCCTATATTTAAACCAATGACCTGTCCAATACCCACAACTCCGTTCGGCTATTACTGATGCACGTCATCAGCTCCCAGAACCTCAAGCGCGCTCAAATGGTTGAAACGTCATCAACTCGCAGAACTTCAAGCGCGCTCATTTTAGCCAACTCGAGATTTCATCCGATATATAGACTATTTAACAATTATTCACCGAAGTAGAGATGAACAGTCTTGGATATTTACCGAGCCGCGAAGCGGCGAGGTAAATATCCACCACTTTCACCGACACTGAGGTGAATAATTGCTTTAGTATATGCCACACAAGCTGAATAACTGCGGACCAAAACATTACTTTATGTGTGATAATATACCGACAAGCGGTCGGAAATTGTAAAATCTCGCGCGCCGGCTGCTTGGAGGTGAATAGTACTTGCAAATCACCTCCGAGTTAACCGATCCGAGCGCGCCAAAAGCACTATTCACTTTAGTGTGTGGTATATACTTAATGATGATACTGTAAGTAATTTGTATATATACGCGCGGAAAATGAAAAACCTGGGATTCTTTGCCTTTTAATAGGGGTTTTACTAAGGACCCCAAAATACTTAATGATACCGTTGAAATGCTGGTTGCATTTACATAACAATAATACTCCTTGTAACTTATCCCCTTCTCTCTTTAATCTGTTTAATATCTGTTTAATAGTAAACCCAATAAAATGTACCACTTTTGGTACACAACTTTACGTTTCTTCAAAGACTAGTAATAGCACTTCTATGTTCAACGCTTAATGTGTCATCCCTCCAATTTTGGTTTTAGACAATTGTTTATCGAATTCTCATTAGTTGTACTACTACTTTTTCATGTTGACATTCATGACAACAAGTGCTGTTGTGCATGCATTGTGTTTGCATACGGTCACCAAATTCGCAGCTTTGCCGCGTGACCTAAGCTCTCGCTTATCGATGTTTTTAATATTGCCTCCGTCCTTGTCGAGGTGTTTAGCAATAAGGTAGAAGGCTTGTGATATTTGACGTTTCGTTTGCACAGAACACCCCCAGTAATTCCGGTTGGAAAATCAAATGATTCTTGTGATCAGGTTTAGAAAGTTTTGCAAAATTTGAGCTACCGGTTGGGGTTATCCTTGTTTTACAATTATTTTCGTTCTTTCGTGTTTGTATCAGTACTGTCATTTCTGTTTCTACTGGTAAGTTCAAGTCCAAAGATCTACCGGCATCACTCTTCGATTCGAAACTTAAGGTTTATTGGAGCATATGGTCAGCACATCGGCGTACGTTTGAATCAGAAACCTGTGCGTTCGGTCCCTAAAATGAGTGTGAAAGCATTGTTACTAGTTTTGCTTGCACCTTTCACACAAGGAGGTTAGTGGCGCTCCATCGTTAAAGTGAGGTATGGCGTATGATTAATTTAATAAAATGTTATTTCGGCAAGTGTGATGCAAATACACTTCCAATGCGAAGAAAATGTTGGATAACATCAATTGTATTAATAATAAAAAGCGTCCATCTTCAAATATAGATAAACTTCAAATTGGTAACAAACAATATCGTCAATCTGCCTCTACCGTTTCTATCTCAACTGGTGTACCTCAGGCCTCGATTCTTGGACCATTGTTATTTTTAATATATATCAATGACTTTATCCAAGCTTCCAATTTTTGCTCAGGGGACTCTTTGCTGATGATACTTCCCTAACAGCTTCTGATAGTAATATAAACAATCTCTTGCTGCAAATTAACTCTGAACTTCTAATTAAAGGCCCGTTCAAACGGTAATGATAGTTGACGATAGTCGATGTTAGTTTTAACTATCATGCGCGTTTGAACACGAGCTATCATGCACAATTACCGACTATCATCGTTTATCATGCAGTTTGAACATGTTCAAATTAGACATGATAGTCGATGATGATAGTTTTTGCCGTTTGAACGCAGAAATGATAGTCAAAGATAGTGAATAATAGTTGAAGCTGTAATCAGCTATCATCAACTATCATGACCGTTTGAATGGGGCTTAACAATTGGTTCATATGAAGCAAGAGGAAAATTTGGAGAGCACAAAAGACGCGTAAGAGTACGTCTCGAGCAACTCTAGCTTCTTGAGTGCTCCCCAACCTTCCCAAGTGCTTCATATCTCGGTGAACGCACAGCTGACGCATGCACCAATTGTTTTAACTATCATCAACTATCATGACCGTTTGAATGGGGCTTAACAATTGGTTCATGCGCCAGCCTGCGTTCATCGAGATATGAAGCAAGCGGAAAATTTGGAGAGCACAAAAGACACGTAAAAGTACGTCTCGAGCAACTCTAGCTTCTTGAGTGCTCCCCAAACTTCCCAAGTGCTTCATATCTCGGTGAACCTACAGCTGACGCATGCACCAATTGTTTTATAATAGGTTCAGCGCGGTAGCTAAAATATTGTGTAAAGAGAAATTCCCCTTCTACGTCATCAGCGCGCACAATTGGAATGTGAAGCACGCTCGCGCAATTGAATTTGACTACACGAATTTACCTGCTATGTTATAAATAGCTATGACTGGCTATGTGCTAATAAATTAACCCTAAATCTAATGGAAACAAAATATGTTATCTTCCAACTTCGTAAAAAAATAAATTACAAATTACTTCCTCCATTAACACTGGCTGGTCAAGTATGAAGTCTGAAATATTTAAGCCCGTCGCACAGGTGAGGAAAAAGCTGAGTAAAATGGCCTCGCGAGGCAGATGGCTCAGCCGTTTCCTCTCGTGTGCGGCAAACGTTTGGTGAGAAATTCGCCTCGGGAGGCGAAAATCTCACGAAAACCTCACCGCACACGAGAGGAAACGGCTGAGCCATCTGCCTCGCGAGACATTTTTCTCAGCTGTTTCCTCACGTGTGCGGTGGGCTTTAGGTATTTATATCGATGATCACTTATCCTGGCATGATCATATAACATGAAGTTAGCAAGTGCGTTAAAATTATGATTAAGATAAAGCGTTACCTAGGTAATCACTGTTTAACTAATATTTATTATTGTCTTATTTACTCTTATCTTTTGTATTGTTGCTTATTGTTGGGTAATAACTACAAAAACCCATTATTGCAGATTATAAGACTCCAAAACAAAAACAATTAGAATTATTAATTAAAGATCATATTACTCCACATTATGTTAACTTAGGTTTATTGAAACCTCGTGCCATTGTTAAAATGTATACTTGTTTATTTCTATATGATCACCTTTGTGATGACAAGCCTTGTAATTTCTCGATATCCCTAGTTTCTGAGCAATATTATTATTCCACACGGACTGCAACTTCTCAACAATTATTCCCTCCTCACTTAAGGACAAATATAAGAAAATTTTGCCCTACTGTTATTGACAAATATTTTTGGAATGATCTTCCTTTTTCTATTTGCAATATTCCATCAAAAATCCTTTTTAAAATAGCAATTTTCAAATATTATTTTGCTCAGTACAAATCTCCTTGATGATGTATCTTTGTGTGTGTGTGTGTGTGTGTGTGTGTGTGTCTGTGTGTGTGTGTGTTTATGCTTATATGTTTTCTGTAATAAGCTATATCTATTAGGGCCGTTTATACGAGAGAATATAAGCCGCGGCTCAGGCTCTAGCCATGGCTTACATAAGACGCGAACACTCCGTATAAATGTTACAAAATCTACGTTCACGGATTTCTCAAGCTGCGGCTTATCCTGACCTAGGAGTTTCTACTCCTATAAATGCTTCCTTTCGCGTCTTATGTAAGCCGCGGCTTATTTTCTCTCGTATAAACAGCCCTATTAATAATTAAATATTATTTAGGGCACTAATTAGTTCTTACTATATCTGGCCATCTCCATTCTATTTTCTTTACCATGTATTTATTATAAGGTAGGTAGATTTATTTCACAAATACATGGCAGCCCTCTAAGGGGCTGAATTGCGTATTTACAGTAATTGTAATAGAATATCTAATAATACGACAAATGTAAGAATAATAATAAACCTAAAAGTGAAATTGAATACTGTAGAATGATAAAAACTATTATTAAAATTAATAAAACTATATTTATATAATATCATGCTCAATACAAGATTTCATTGAAAATGTATCCCTGAATCTATTTGTTTTCCACTTTGGTGTTTCAAACCGCCTGCATCGTCTTAGAGAGTAAGACGACTTGTGGGCTGAAGGTAAAAGATTTCTTAGCCGGTTACTCTTATCATTTAAGATAGAATTAAAAGTCTTCTTACAAATATTTTCATTGTAACGTTCAATACTTGGTAATTCAGTGCTGACTAAAGCATCGCTGTAGTCTATCCACGGGAAAAATAATAGCCAGTGCCCTTTTCTGGACAAAAGTAATTATTATTGTAATTTGAATAGAGAAAACAATAAATGAAATGAAAATACTACCTTAAAGGAAGTCGTAGCATTTATGTAACTTTTGCAAGCTAATCATTTTAATACGGTCGCTACTCATTCGCTTCAACATTGTAAAGGAAACCAGCGTGGCTTCACAAAAGAGAAAAGGCAGTCAAGAAGTGGGTGTCGAGAAAGGCGATTGCGTACTGTTGATGCTATTACCGATACGGAACCAGGAGAAGACGACAACGCTAAAATAGAACAACCAAATCAAAAGAAAAATCCGTCAGGTCTTTAAAGTGCTACTACGGTCAGAAAATCACTCGTCTTTTTTCTTCAAATTTCGAAAGTTTGTTTGCTTAACAACCAACTCGCGAAATTTCAAGCTTTAATTTGGAGAAGTCAGTTTTTTATTTGACTGAAATATCTCTATTTAGTGATCCGTCATTACTAACTTCAAAATCTTGAGAGAACTGGATCGAGGACAAAATGACGTAGAAAGCTCACAAGAGTAAGAATGCAGTGTGTGTAAACCCGCCTGATGTGGTATGCAGCACGGGAATTTTGAGCTTTCAGACTCTCAAACTCGTGTTTTGCATACTTAATAAGCTGCATTCACACACTGCAATTTTAAACCAGTGAGTAAATGACGTCATTTTATCCTGTATCAAGCTCTCCGAGGCCTAATCGGTCAGTTATGAACGTGAGTAATGGCGGACCGTTAAATTAAAAAGTTGTACTCAAAGTAAACAGTCTTGTGCTTGAAATTAAATCTTGAAATTTCGTGAGTCGGGTGTTAACTTACTTTCGAAATTTGAAGAAAACAAGTGATTTTCTGATCGTTGTAGCACTTAAACGAAAAAAGCAAAAGACGTCAGGTGTCGAAGCGCCGTGACAATTACCGAAATCAAGCCAAAGTAAAATTCATAGTTCAGATTTTCCATGTTTACAAGGAAGTTTCCCGCAAAAGAGGTCAACGTTTATCTTGCCCTTGGATAATTTGCAAGTGTGTAACCGCAAACGTGGAATCGATCATAACCCAAGGTAAACCCAACCCAAGCCATAACCCCAAGGCTCCCCATAGGTAAGAGGTCTAGTGTAACCGATCCTAATATCAGGAAGATAGCTTACTTTTATTTTAAAATGGTTGACATCTAAGCTTACCTGTGTAAACTTCAGCAGACTCCATGACCGGTGATGCTTTACTACTGCGCTAAAAAGTGTCATGCTTCACTACTGCGCTAAAAGTGTACAAACCAACGAGGGATACGTTGTGAAAAGATTACACACAGCTTCTCTGAGATCTAAGACCCATTGATTCAAAGCGAGAAAATTCGCCAAAATTACGAACAGCCTGCTGGGGATGACCTCATTTGCGCATGCTTAAGTGGTTCCTAGTTCCCCTCGATGACACCAACAAATTCTTGTGGAAGGAAAGGTTTAGGAAAACAAACATTTCACCATGATTAACGCCCTTGTACTCCTTAAACTGCAAATAACTGGAGAACGTTGCAGTCGAAATTTGTGACTCAAAAAAGAGAGTAAAATAAAACTACTTTACTCAAGGAACAAGTTGGCTTAACGCATTTTAACCATGGCCTTTTTACTGTGTATAGGAAACAAATAGAAAATTTCTAAATATCCTAATTTAACCTAGCTGTTGTTTAAAGTAAATGTGAAACCTTAGACCTATGTCCTTAGACCTTGTAGCAACTTCCACTCTAAAGTATTTTTACTTCCATGTTTGACTTACAGCCAGATTACTCAAATTAAAGCGTTATTTTACTCAGTGTGTTTGGTAAAAACCTTTACTCAGAGTTTTGTGTAATCAGAAAAAAACATCTATTCAATCAGAAAGTGAGAATTTACTCAAATCTTTGAGCACATTTGAGTCATACTTAGCTTTCTCAAAATATTGAGTTACTTAAAGTCATCATGTTGCCTAAAAAATCTAACTCAGGTTGTGAGTAATCTAACTCAAAATGTTGAGTAAAATACTTACCTTACTCAGAAAGTGAGTCATCTTTACTCATAATCAAAAATACCTTTTTAACTTGAACTAATTAAAAACAACAACAACAAAAACAAAACTGTTGTTCCATTTTGCTCATATCGCTTCTCAACGCGTGAGGTGTCCCCGTGAAAGCTAAAACATGTAATCATAGCCCCATTTCATCTCTCCACGGAAGCATAATATTATGGCCATTTTTTTCAGTAGCAACCGATTTTTGACCAATTCCATCTCCCAGATCAAATTTTATTCACTCTGCCAAACTGTTCGCTTTTATGGTGAGGCGGACCGTTCAAAAAATGAAACGCTGTTATATTTCTCACCATTTTCAGTGGAGAATGGCTACAATCATAGCTCTTTTTTTTCCCGAAGAAGTGTAAGATTTCTTTATTGTTACTAATTACAGACCAGCGGGAGTTTACAACTCACCCTCAGAGTGTGACAGTAAGAGAAAGAAATAACGTCACATTATCCTGTAACGCCACTGGAAATCCAGAGCCGACTATTTCATGGACCAAAGATGGAACAGCTATAAATACAAATGTAAATCCCAGGATCACTTTATCATTACAAAACAAGCAATTGAGTATAACGAGTGTGAGTAGAACAGACAGCGGGCAATACCGATGCATTGCAAACAACAGTATTGGGTCTACAGTTACCTCCAATTCGTCTACAGTCGATGTGCAGTGTAAGTACAGTGTTGTCTTTTGTGTATATTATATATTATTGAAGATAGCGATGGCTCAGTGAGTAGTTATTAGATTGTATAACAGTGTTACATATTATTAGATTTTTATTGTCTATCTATTCCCTTTTAAAAGGAAACCGAAAGCAAGAAGAAAAGAAATGTGTTGTTTTTATTTTGTTCATATTGTTTCTTAAAGCTTAAGATAGAGTGGAATAGGAACGCAATTTTGACAAATTCCATGTCCCACATCCTATTATAGTTACACTGCCAAACTGTTCGCTTTTATGGTGAGGCGGACCGTTCAAAAAATAAAAGGCAGTTATATTGCTCAACATTTTCAGTATAAAGTTGCTACAATCATGTTTTTTTTTTCTAAAGACCAAGTGTAAGATTTTTTTTTTTGTTATTACTAATTACAGACCAGCCTGAGTTCAACATTTCAACATTTTTAGTGGAGAGTTGCTACAATCATGGTTTTTTTAGGAGACCGAGTGTAACTACTTTGTTGTTACTAATTACAGACCAGCCTGAATTTACAACTCACCCAAAAAGTGTGGCAGTAAGAAAAGGAAATAACGTCACATTATCCTGCAACGCCACTGGAAACCCAGAACCAACTTTTTCGTGGACCAAAGATGGAAGAGCTGTAAATACAAATGCCAATCCCAGGATCACTTTATCATTACAAAACAAGCAATTGACTATAACGAGTGTGAGTAGAATAGACCACGGACAATACGGATGTATTGCAGACAACAGTATTGGGTCGGCAGTCACCTCCAATGCTTCTACGGTCGATGTGCTGTGTACGTATAATATTATTTTATGTGTAATTTAAAGATAGCGGTGGCTCGGGAAATAATTCCTCGATTGCATAACATTTGCTGATCATTGGATTGTTTTTTTATCGTCTATTCCTTTCTGAGAGAAAGCAGAGGAAAAAACAAAACAAAAAAAGTGTTGTTTCATTTCTTCTTATCGTTTCTTAAAGCTTGAGGTAGAGTGTCCTCGTCGAAGCTGAAACATGTAATCATAGTCCCAACTCATCTTTCCATGGAAGCATAATGCTGTGGCAAGTTTTCTCAGTAGGAACGGATTTCAAATAAATTTCATGTTTCTGATCCTATAATATTCACCCTGCCTGACTGTTCGCCTTTTTGGAGGGTGCTTTAAAAATGAAAGGAAGCTTTATTGCTCAACAATTTCAGTAGCGAGTTGCTACAATAATTGTTTTCTAGAACACTGAGTGTAAGATTCCTTTATTGTTACTAATTACAGACCAGCCGGAGTTTACAACTCACCCTCAGAGTGTGACTGTAAGAGAAGGAAATAGCGTCACATTATCTTGTAACGCCACTGGAAACCCAGAGCCGAGTTTTTCATGGACCAAAGATGGAACAGCTGTAAATACAAATGCCAATCCCAGGATCACTTTATCATTACAAAACAAGCAACTGAGTATAACGAGTGTGAGTAGAACAGACAGCGGACAATACCGATGCATTGCAGACAACAGTATTGGGTCTGCAGTTGCCTCCAATGCTTCTACAGTCGATGTGCAGTGTAAGTACAAAGTAGTCTTTTGTGTATATTTTATATTGAAGATAACGATTGCTCGGTGAATAATTCTCAGATTATATAACAGCTACATATTATAAGATTTTTTATTGTCTTTCTATACCCTTCTAAAAGGAAACCGAATTAAAAGAAGAAAAGAAATGTGATGTTTTTATTTTGCTCCTATCCTTTCTTAAAGCTTAAGATTGAGTGTCCTCGTCGAAGCTGAAACATGTAATAATAGTCCAATCTCATCTCTCTATGAAGCATAGTATTGTAATAAGTTTTTTTCTTTTCAGTAGGAAGGCATTTTTGACAAATTCAATGTCCCACATCCTATTATAGTTACACTGCCAAACTGTTCGCTTTTATGGTGAGGCGGACCGTTCAAAAAATAAAAGGCAGTTATATTGCTCAACATTTTCAGTATAAAGTTGCTACAATCATGTTTTTTTTCTAAAGACCAAGTGTAAGATTTTTTTATTGTTATTACTAATTACAGACCAGCCTGAGTTCAACATTTCAACATTTTTAGTGGAGAGTTGCTACAATCATGGTTTTTTTAGGAGACCGAGTGTAACTACTTTGTTGTTACTAATTACAGACCAGCCTGAATTTACAACTCACCCAAAAAGTGTGGCAGTAAGAAAAGGAAATAAATGTGATGTTTTTATTTTGCTCCTATCCTTTCTTAAAGCTTAAGATTGAGTGTCCTCGTCGAAGCTGAAACATGTAATAATAGTCCAATCTCATCTCTCTATAGAAGCATAGTATTGTAACAACATTCTGTTTTTTCAGTAAGAACGCAATTTTGACAAATTCCATGTCCCACATCCTATTATAGTTACACTGCCAAACTGTTCGCTTTTATGGTGAGGCGGACCGTTCAAAAAATAAAAGGCAGTTATATTGCTCAACATTTTCAGTATAAAGTTGCTACAATCATGTTTTTTTTTCTAAAGACCAAGTGTAAGATTTTTTTTTTTTGTTATTACTAATTACAGACCAGCCTGAGTTCAACATTTCAACATTTTTAGTGGAGAGTTGCTACAATCATGGTTTTTTTAGGAGACCGAGTGTAACTACTTTGTTGTTACTAATTACAGACCAGCCTGAATTTACAACTCACCCAAAAAGTGTGGCAGTAAGAAAAGGAAATAACGTCACATTATCCTGCAACGCCACTGGAAACCCAGAACCAACTTTTTCGTGGACCAAAGATGGAACAGCTGTAAATACAAATGCCAATCCCAGGATCACTTTATCATTACAAAACAAGCAATTGACTATAACGAGTGTGAGTAGAACAGACAGCGGACAATACGGATGTATTGCAGACAACAGTATTGGGTCGGCAGTCACCTCCAATGCTTCTACGGTCGATGTGCAGTGTACGTATAATGTCATTTTATGTGTAATTTAAAGATAGCGGTGGCTCGGGAAATAATTCCTCGATTGCATAACATTTACTGATCATTGGATTGTTTTGTTATCGTCTATTCCTCTCTGGGAGGAAAAAAGTGTAGTTTCATTTGCTCATATCGTTTCTCAAAGCTTGAGGTAGAGTGTCCTCGTCGAAGCTGAAACATGTAATCATAGTCCCAACTCATCTTTCCATGGAAGCATAATGCTGTGGCAAGTTTTCTCAGTAGGAACGGATTTCTAACAAATTCCATGTTTCTGATCCTATAATATTCATCCTTCCTAACTGTTTGCTTTTTTGGGAGGGTGCTTTAAAAATGAAAGGCAGTTTTATTGCTCAACATTTTCAGTGGCGAGTTGCTACAATCATTGTTTTCTAGAACACTGAGTGTAAGATTCCTTTATTGTTACTAATTACAGACCAGCCGGAGTTTACAACTCACCCTCAGAGTGTGACTGTAAGAGAAGGAAATAGCGTCACATTATCTTGTAACGCCACTGGAAACCCAGAGCCGAGTTTTTCATGGACCAAAGATGGAACAGCTGTAAATACAAATGCCAATCCCAGGATCACTTTATCATTACAAAACAAGCAACTGAGTATAACGAGTGTGAGTAGAACAGACAGCGGACAATACCGATGCATTGCAGACAACAGTATTGGGTCTGCAGTTGCCTCCAATGCTTCTACAGTCGATGTGCAGTGTAAGTACAAAGTAGTCTTTTGTGTATATTTTATATTGAAGATAACGATTGCTCGGTGAATAATTCTCAGATTATATAACAGTTACATATTATAAGATTTTTTATTGTCTTTCTATACCCTTCTAAAAGGAAACCGAATTAAAAGAAGAAAAGAAATGTGATGTTTTTATTTTGCTCCTATCCTTTCTTAAAGCTTAAGATTGAGTGTCCTCGTCGAAGCTGAAACATGTAATAATAGTCCAATCTCATCTCTCTATGAAGCATAGTATTGTAATAAGTTTTTTTCTTTTCAGTAGGAAGGCATTTTTGACAAATTCAATGTCCCACATCCTATTATAGTTACACTGCCAAACTGTTCGCTTTTATGGTGAGGCGGACCGTTCAAAAAATAAAAGGCAGTTATATTGCTCAACATTTTCAGTATAAAGTTGCTACAATCATGTTTTTTTTCTAAAGACCAAGTGTAAGATTTTTTTATTGTTATTACTAATTACAGACCAGCCTGAGTTCAACATTTCAACATTTTTAGTGGAGAGTTGCTACAATCATGGTTTTTTTAGGAGACCGAGTGTAACTACTTTGTTGTTACTAATTACAGACCAGCCTGAATTTACAACTCACCCAAAAAGTGTGGCAGTAAGAAAAGGAAATAAATGTGATGTTTTTATTTTGCTCCTATCCTTTCTTAAAGCTTAAGATTGAGTGTCCTCGTCGAAGCTGAAACATGTAATAATAGTCCAATCTCATCTCTCTATAGAAGCATAGTATTGTAACAACATTCTGTTTTTTCAGTAAGAACGCAATTTTGACAAATTCCATGTCCCACATCCTATTATAGTTACACTGCCAAACTGTTCGCTTTTATGGTGAGGCGGACCGTTCAAAAAATAAAAGGCAGTTATATTGCTCAACATTTTCAGTATAAAGTTGCTACAATCATGTTTTTTTTTTCTAAAGACCAAGTGTAAGATTTTTTTTTTTTGTTATTACTAATTACAGACCAGCCTGAGTTCAACATTTCAACATTTTTAGTGGAGAGTTGCTACAATCATGGTTTTTTTAGGAGACCGAGTGTAACTACTTTGTTGTTACTAATTACAGACCAGCCTGAATTTACAACTCACCCAAAAAGTGTGGCAGTAAGAAAAGGAAATAACGTCACATTATCCTGCAACGCCACTGGAAACCCAGAACCAACTTTTTCGTGGACCAAAGATGGAACAGCTGTAAATACAAATGCCAATCCCAGGATCACTTTATCATTACAAAACAAGCAATTGACTATAACGAGTGTGAGTAGAACAGACAGCGGACAATACGGATGTATTGCAGACAACAGTATTGGGTCGGCAGTCACCTCCAATGCTTCTACGGTCGATGTGCAGTGTACGTATAATGTCATTTTATGTGTAATTTAAAGATAGCGGTGGCTCGGGAAATAATTCCTCGATTGCATAACATTTACTGATCATTGGATTGTTTTGTTATCGTCTATTCCTCTCTGGGAGGAAAAAAGTGTAGTTTCATTTGCTCATATCGTTTCTCAAAGCTTGAGGTAGAGTGTCCTCGTCGAAGCTGAAACATGTAATCATAGTCCCAACTCATCTTTCCATGGAAGCATAATGCTGTGGCAAGTTTTCTCAGTAGGAACGGATTTCTAACAAATTCCATGTTTCTGATCCTATAATATTCATCCTTCCTAACTGTTTGCTTTTTTGGGAGGGTGCTTTAAAAATGAAAGGCAGTTTTATTGCTCAACATTTTCAGTGGCGAGTTGCTACAATCATTGTTTTCTAGAACACTGAGTGTAAGATTCCTTTATTGTTACTAATTACAGACCAGCCGGAGTTTACAACTCACCCTCAGAGTGTGACTGTAAGAGAAGGAAATAGCGTCACCTTATCTTGTAACGCCACTGGAAACCCAGAGCCGAGTTTTTCATGGATCAAAGATGGAACAGCTGTAAATACAAATGCCAATCCCAGGATCACTTTATCATTACAAAACAAGCTACTGAGTATAACGAGTGTGAGTAGAACAGATAGTGGACAATACCAATGTATTTCACACAACAGTATTGGGTCTGTAGTTGCCTCCAATGCTTCTACAGTCGATGTGCAGTGTAAGTACAATGTTGTGTTTTGTGTACGTTATATATTGAAAATATCGATGGCTTGGTGAATAATTCTTAGATTGTATAATAGTTACACGTCATTAGATTTTAATACCGTCTATTCTTTTCTTAAAGGTAAGAGAAGAAAAAAAATGTTAATCCATTTCAGTCATATCGTTTCTTAAACCTAGAGGTAGAGTGTCCTTGTGGAAGCTGAAACATGTTATCACAGTCCCATTTCATCCCTCCATGGAAGCATAATATTGTTGCAATTTTCCTTCAGTAGGAACTGAATTTTGACAAATTCTATGTACCAGATTCCATTATATTCACACTGCCGAACTGTTCGCTTTTGTAGTGAGGCGGACCGTTGAAAAATGAAATTCTGTTTTATTTCTCAACATTTTCAGTGGAGAATGGCTACAATCATACTTTTTTGTCCAGAAGACTGAGTGTAAGATTTCTTTATTTTTACTAATTACAGACCAGCCTGAGTTTACAACTCACCCTCAGAGTGTGACAGTAAGAGAAGGAAATAACGTCACATTATCCTGTAACGCCAGTGGAAACCCAGAACCGACTTTTTCATGGACCAAAGATGGAACAGCTATAAATACAAATGCCAATCCTAGGATCACTTTATCATTACAAAACAAGCAATTGAGTATAACGAGTGTGAGTAGAACAGACAGCGGACAATACCGATGTATTGGAGACAACAGCATTGGGTCTACGGTTACCTCCAATTCTTCTACATTGGATGTGAAGTGTAAGTACCATAATGTTATGTTTTGTGTATTTTGAAGATAGCGTTGGCTCGGTAAATAATTCTTAGATTGTACAATAGTAACAAATCATTAGATTTTTTTATCGTCTATTCCTTTCTTAACGAAACCAAAAACAACAACAATATGTTGTTTTTCATTTTGCTCATATCGTATCTCAACGCGTGAGGTAGAGTGTCCTCGTGGAAGCTTAAACATATATCATAGCCCTATCTCATCTCTACATAGAACGATAGTGCTGTTGCAATTTTATTCAGTAAGAACGGATTTTTGACAAATTCCATGTTCCAGCTCTTATAATATTCACCCTGCCTAACTGTTCGCTTTTTTGGAAGGGTGCTTAAAAAAATGAAAGGCAGTTTTATTGCTCAACATTTTTAGTGGAGAGTTGCTACAATCATGATTTTTTAGGAGACCGAGTGTAACTACTTTGTTGTTACTAATTACAGACCAGCCTGAATTTACAACTCACCCAAAAAGTGTGGCAGTAACAGAAGGAAATAACGTCACATTATCCTGTAACGCCACTGGAAACCCAGAACCGATTTTTGCGTGGTCCAAAGATGGAACAGCTGTAAATACAAATGCAAATCCCAGGATCACTTTATCATTACAAAACAAGCAATTGAGTATAACGAGTGTGAGTAGAACAGACAGCGGACAATACCGATGCATTGCAGACAATGGTATTGTGTCTGTAGTTGCCTCCAATGCTTCTACAGTCGATGTGCAATGTAAGTACAATGTTGTCTTTTGCGTATATTATATATTGAAGATAGAGATGGCTCGGTCAACAATTCTTAGATGGTATAACAGTTACATATTATTAGATTTTTTACTGTCCATCTATTCCCTTTTAAAAGGAAACCGAAGGAAAGAAGAAAAGAAATGTGTTGTTTTTATTTTGCTCATATCGTTTCTTAAAGCTTAAGGTAGAGTGTCCTCGTCGAAGCTGAAACATGTAATAATAGTCCAATCTCATCTCTCTATGAAGCATAGTATTGTAATAAGTTTTTTTCTTTTCAGTAGGAAGGCATTTTTGACAAATTCAATGTCCCACATCCTATTATAGTTACACTGCCAAACTGTTCGCTTTTATGGTGAGGCGGACCGTTCAAAAAATAAAAGGCAGTTATAATTGCTCAACATTTTCAGTATAGGGAGGTACTTTGTGCAAAAAGGTACTCGACTACGAGATGAGCTTGATCAGTGTGCTGTCCCGGACGATAGTGATACCAATAGTGATTCACCAACTCCATTATTTATTGAGACGTTTGCGCCTTTGACCGAAGATGATGTGTGCGTGTTTATTGCGAACTCTAAATCTACGTCTTGCTGCCTCGATCCTATCCCCACACCTCTACTAAAGTCCTGTATTGAACCTCTTATTCCAGTGATTACGAAGATAATTAACATTTCGCTGGATTCAGGAAGTTTTCCAGTATGCTGGAAAGAGGCTGTGGTTATACCTTTGCTGAAGAAATTGGGTCTAGATTCAGTTTTTAAGAACTTTCGTCCCGTGAGCAATTTGGCCTACATCTTTAAGCTTACAGAGCGTGCTGTATTAAATCACACATACGACCACATCGTCCGGTCAGGTCTTTATTCGCTGTTGCAATCTGCATATCGTCGACACCACAGTACGGAGACAGCGTTAGTCAAAGTCGCTAATGATATTCTTTTGAGCATGAACTCGCAGCGCATTACGCTACTTGTCCTCCTAGATTTAAGTGCTGCATTCGATACCTATGAGTGGATCATGGAATTTTACTTAGACGCTTGAACACAAGCTTCGGTATACGCGGAAAGGCTTTAGAGTGGTTTTCGTCGTATTTGTTAGGACGTAGCCAACGTATTTTGTTTGATGGGGTTAAATCAGATAGCTTCGATTTGCGCTTCGGTGTTCCCCAAGGAAGTTGTCTAGGGCCGCTTCTTTTTGTGGTTTATGCCTCAAAGCTCTTCGAGATAATACAAGCACACCTACCTGACGCTCATTGCTTCGCTGATGACAGTCAACTCTACCTGTCTTTTAAGCCCAACTGTCCGTCGGATCAGGCAGAGGCGGTGTGCGCCATGGAAAGATGCATTAGTGATTTAATAAAAATGGATGTACCAGGACAAACTAAAAATTAACGATGACAAGACTGAATTTCTTATTATCGGATCTAGACAGCAACTGTTGAAAATTAATCCTTGTACAGTCCGTGTTGGCACAACAGACATTAGGCCCGTGTCTGAAGTGCGCAATCTTGGCTCCTGGTTTGATTCTAACTTCTCCATGTCTACCCATATTTCCAAGTCTTGTAGCGCGGCATTTTTCTCGCTCCACAATATTAAGCAAATAAGTACATTTTTAGCAAGAGATAAATTAGAGATGGTTCTGCACGCTTTCGTCACGAGCAGAATAGACTATTGTAACGGACTTCTTTATGGACTTCCAGATTGTGAGATAACAAAACTACAGAGAGTACAGAACGCAGCAGCTATGTTACTAACTTCGAGCCGCAAATATGACCATATTACGCCTGTTTTAAAAGAATTACACTGGTTACTAGTTAGATATAGAATACATTTTAAAATTTTACTTTTAACTTTTAAAGCACTGAATGGTATGGCACCAGCTTATATCAGCGATTTAATTAATGTAAGAAAGCACGTACGCTATTCACTGCGCTCTAATTCAGGTATTATTTTATTACATCCAGCAGGGAAAATGAAAAAATCTTTCGGCGATAGATCTTTTAGTGTAGCTGCGCCTACACTGTGGAACGCGTTCCCAGCAAGTCTGCGCAATATCGACTCTATTTTAACTTTTAAGTCTTGTCTTAAAACGTATCTTTTTAAGTTAGCTTTTAGCCTTTAGAGTTTAAATTATTTTATTACTGTTAAATTTGTTTATGTACATACTTAGTATATCTTAATATTGTAATGCGCTTTTGATCATTGAATGTTAAAAAGCGCAATATAAATTAATAAATTATTATTATTATTATTATTATTATTATTATTATTATTATTATAAAGTTGCTACAATCATGTTTTTTTAAGACCAAGTGTAAGATTTCTTTATTGTTATTACTAATTACAGACCAGCCTGAGTTCAACATTTCAACATTTTTAGTGGAGAGTTGCTACAATCATGGTTTTTTAGGAGACCGAGTGTAACTACTTTGTTGTTACTTGTTACAGATCAGCCTGAATTTACAACTCACCCAAAAAGTGTGGCAGTAAGAGAACGAAATAACGTCACATTATCCTGTAACGCCAGTGGAAACCCAGAACCGACTTTTTCATGGACTAAAGATGGAACAGCTGTAAATACAAATGCCAATCCCACGATCACTTTATCATTACAAAACAAACAATTGACTATAGTGAGTGCGAGTAGAACAGACAGCGGAAAATACCGATGTATTGCAGACAACAGTATTGGGTCTCCAGTTACGTCCAATGCTTCTACAGTCGATGTGCAGTGTACGTATAACGTTGTGTTTTTGTGTACATTATATATCGATGGCTCGGTGAATAATTCTTAGATTGTATAACAGTTACACATCATTAGATTTTTTACCGTCTATTCTTTTCTTAAAGGAAAGAGAAGGAAAACATTGTTAATCCATTTTGCTGATATCGTTTCTTTCTTTCTTTCTTTTTTTTTTACGTCTATTCCTGAAATTCTTAAAGGAGACTGAAGAAAAAGATACAAAAAATAGTTGTTTAATATTGCTCATATCGTTTTTCAACACGTGAGGTAGAGTGTCCTCGTCGAAGCTGAAACATGTGATCATAGCTCCTTCTCACGATCATCTCTCTATAGAACCATAGTGCTATGGGAATTTGTTTTAGTAGGAACGGATTTCTGACAAATTCCATGTCCTACAATATTCACTCTGCCTGACTGTTCGCTTTTTTGGAGGGTGCTTAAAAAAATGAGAGGCAGTTCTATTGCTCAACATTTTCAGTGGAGACTTGCTACAATCAGGTTTTTTTTTTTTCAAAGAACGAATGTAAGATTTCTTTATTGTTACTAATTACAGACCAGCTTCTTACATCTCACCCTCTGAGTGCAACAGTTATATTTGTCAACATTTTCAATGGAGAACGGCTACAATCATACTTTTTTTCTCAGAAGACTGAATGTAAGATTTCTTTATTGTTGTTAATTACAGACCAGTCTGAGTTTACAACTCACCCTCAGAGTGTGACTGTAAGAGAAGGAAATAGCGTCACATTATCCTGTAACGCCAGTGGAAACCCAGAACCGATTTTTTCGTGGACCAAAGATGGAACAGCTGTAAATACAAATGCAAATCCCAGGATCACTTTATCCTTACAAAACAAACAGTTGACTATAACTAATGTGAGTAGAATAGACAGCGGACAATACCGATGCATTATAGACAACAGTATTGGGTCTGCAGTTACGTCCAATGCTTTTACAGTCGATGTGCAGTGTAAGTACAATGTTGTCTTTTGTGTATATTATATATTGAAGATGGCTATGGCTCTGTGAGTAGTTATTAGATTGCATAACAATTACACATTATAAGTTTTTCTCATTGTGTATTCCTTTCTGACAAAAATTTTTTCCAAGTTTGTTCATATCTTTTCTCAAAGCTTGAAGGAGAGTGTCCTCGTCAAGGCTGAAACATATACTGATAGCGCCATCTTTTCTCTCCATAGAAGTATAGTGCTGTGGGAATTTTTTCAGTAGGAACGTAATTTTGACAATTCCATGTTCCAGATCCTCTTATATTCACCCTGCCTTACTGTTTTCTTTTTTTGGGGGGGGGGGGGAGGGAGGGGGGAGGCTTAAAAAAATGATTTATTGCTCAATATTTCCAGTTTAGAGTTGCTACAATCATGTTTTTTTTTTAGAAGACCGAGTGTAAGATTTCTTTATTGTTTTGCGTATTTTGAACATAGCGGTGGCTCGGTGAATAATTCTTCGATTGTATAAGAATTACACATTCGATTGTTTTTATCGTCTATTCCTTTCTAAAAGGAACGCCCCCCCCCCCTCCCCCGCAAAAAAAACAGCAACAACAACAAATTTACTCGTATCGTTTTTCAACGCATGAGGTAGAGTGTCCTTGTGGAAGATGAAACATTTAATCCTAGTCCTATCTTATCTGTCCATGGAAACATATTGCTGTGGTAATTGTTTTCATCAGGAACGGATTTTTGACAAATTTTTATGTTCCAGATCCTATGATATTCCCCCTGATTAACTTGTCGCTTTTTTGGGAGGTTGCTTAAAAAGTGAAATGACGTCATATTTCTCAACATTTTTTAGTGGAGAGTTGCTACAGTCATGTTTTTTTTCTTCAGAAGACTGAGTGTAAAATTTGTTTATTGTTACTAATTACCAGACTAGCCTGAGTTTACTACTCACCCACAAGCTAATCATTTTTTATACGGTTGCTGCTCATTTGTTGCAGCCTGATATTTTTGCTAAGCCCTCTAGTCCCCTATGTATAGTGTAGTTTATAGGAACACTGTATATAACACCGGGGTTTCAAGTCAGATCAGATCGGCGTGATTACTCGGTCAGAGGAAATGTCAAATGTACACGCGCGGTTTTGGAATTACAGTTATTATGGGATAGGATTCGATTGCAGGTTGCAGACCTTTGGTTTGGATATGATCGCAGGGTCGCAATTGATTACAGACGATCGCAGAAGATAGAACATGGTTCAATCTTGTGCGATCGTCAGCGATCGTGATCGCAGGACCGCACACGATCGCGGACGAGATGTGTTTCAATATGAGCCTAGACGATCGCAGAATTTTCCACGAATGCCGTGCCTCAACACACTTCTTTGATTAAACGTTTAAGGAACATGCAAGAAACATGTCAATTCTAAGCACAGTGGTTCTTTTATTTTGACTAAAATCCCGACCTGACAGAACTTCAACATTCATTGCAAGTGCCGGACACTAAGTTATCAAAGACCACTACAAATGACTGTAAATCAAGCCAAAGGCCAAAACATGATGCCATAGTCTCCGGCCAAATTGGCGAAGCATTCGCGAAATGGTTGACTGGTAGTCATGGGAGTTGCAAGAAAGATCGCACAGCTCAACAAATAGTGAAGTGTTTGACGCAATCGGAAAGTACATTCACCCGACGCGCTATCATCAAATCGTACAAACGCAGCGACAGCTCACTAGCGAAGAGCAAAGGTTTTGTCGGAAGATCAGAAACACAGCTCAGCCGTCGGCAAAGTTCACTATCAAAAGCAAAGGTCGCGCGAGGTTGCTGTGAAGGCTCACGAGTGTCTGCAAAAGCTGCAAGGTACCAAAGGTTCTGAGGCGGATAAGGAGGTGAACAATAGGTTTAGCGATTCAACTTTGAGTTTTGCTGCACTGAAAGCACAGAATCGAAAAGTGTGCGCTCGTAGAGGGATGCCCCACCGACAAACCGATTACGAATCCAAAGAAGCCATCGTCGGCTGTTGAAATTTACTACGGACGAAGACGAGTTTCTAAAGAAGGGGATTGATAAGCACGGATTTGGACAATGGACTGCTATTTTGAGACATGCCGACTACAACTTTCAGGAAGGAAGAATGGCCGATTCTTTGAAGAAAATGGCTGGACTAAAGCTTTTGTAAAATAGACAGGATACCAAAGAGAGAGACACAGTATAAAGAGGCTTCAATGTGCAACGTTTCTGAGGCATTTCTAAGAACGCTCAGTTTAAGCTTGCGTATGAAAGAAACCTGTCAAGGTCTTTTGCTTCTTTGATCTTCCCTGACTTTGAGGTAGGGGCCTCTTCGCTCGAGTGGTCTTTGCTGGAGGGTGCAGCCGGAACATGATAGGAAAAGGTGGACGGGGAGGTTCCTTGCGAAGGCGTGGAACGTACGAGGGTGTTTTCGGCGTCATAAACACATCTTCGTCTTCTTTATCACCTGCTGCGATTCTGGGCGGAGTATGGAAACACTGACTGACTGGATGGATGATAAACGGCACAGGCGTGCAGACGTCCCGGATTAAATTGACACAAGAAGGGTTCACAAGCTGGTTCCTGAGGCACAGCCTCTTTCGCTCCTCTACAGCACCTGGCAACTTGAGCGTTTTGTGGTTCTCGAGGTAGGGGCGCAGCTTGTCACAGTTGATTTCAAGGAGACATTTCATCGTCTTTCGCTCCTCTTCATCCTTTGTTTCTTCCATTATTGTGTTTTGCTCCGTTATCTCGTTCTCCACGTTCATATCCTCTCCTTCTCCTAACAGCGTTGTTGTTCTTCGCGTTGTCGTTCTCTTTCCAGGGAATTCGGCAGTGCTTCGTCGGGGTAAGTGATGAGTTGACTCGCCTGCGACGAAACGACAATGCCCAGTTGCACCAGCCCTCTTTGGAAACTGGGCAAGCGTTGGTCCCGCCTGGCTTTGGTCCCGTTGCCTCTCCTCCAAGTTTCCTAGTAGCATCTTGAGGTGACGATGCCTCAAACGTCCTTCAGTGGCCTTTTCAAGTTCACTGCGGAGCGTTGTGATCTCGCAGGCATCGCTGTCATCTTCTGTGGCGTCTGCGTCGTTTTGGGAGGAAGCGGGCGATGACTGAATCCCACTAGTCTGACTACACTCCGGTTCGTTACAATCCTCGACTTCTTCATCAATTAACGACACTGTCAGCATGTTACGCAATTCCTCTTCTAGCAAACTGGTTTCGTGCTAAGCGAGCGTGGGTATGGGACTGCACTGACTGCTGCCGGCGATATCCTGCGCCCACACAATGCAGTCCAGAGCATGTTTCTTGAGCCACTTGTTTGCCTCCGGATTCACACGAGGAAGGCTGTTGAAGTGGTATTTGCGCTGCCGTTTATCCATAGCTGCATTGTGAGCCACTCCAACATCCATCTCTGTCTGGCAAGTGACGTACACTGACCCATGACAGTGAAAACCTTCAGCTTTCTTTCATTTCACATCGTGGGACAGTATTTTTCAGTCATCCACGTCGAGAACGCCCGAATATGCCTCATCCAGGAAGATGACCTCTGTCGAGGAGTCAATCATGGATTTGTTAAAGCTTTTCTGCTTTGTCACACGGGTAATGCGGTTGAAGGGAACAATCTGAAATACAGGAGCGAAGAGACTGGTCTGTCCACTGTCCGCTGAGCCAATTGCACATGGCACAGGCTGTTTGTGCCCTTTGGGGCGAAACAAGGCCAGGAAATCTGCACAGAACTGACATTTTTCTTCGGAGAGACTGTTCCTTAGAATTCCTTCAAAATACTTTGGTTGCTGTTCTTGGAGTCTGTCAAAATCTACGAAAGTTCGTGGAGTCGTGGCGCCCCTCTGTTCCAAAGAAAAACAACAATAAAGTAAACATGATATTGATATAGGTTACGCAAAAAGGGCGTAGCCCCTGTAGGCAGACACTTAGTGTGAAAAATTTATTGCAAACATTAATTCCACCGGTCCCTTCTGAAGGGATCACTCTAAAACGGCACGTTTTTTAACGCATCGACTCGATCGCATTGACCTACACCCTTGCTTACGACTTAAATTATGCTATTTGCCACATTGACATGATTTTTGTTTTTGAGCATTCTCATCAGTCTTGAGCTTCAGTTTAGATGCGACAATAATAAACTAATCTAGTTTGTTCTACACCCTTATATGTTGAGGCGTGCATTTCTTCTCACCTGTGATTGTGAAATAATTCCCTGCACAAACGATCGGCTGGAAAAACTCTAAAACTATCCATCTTGCACTTCGATCAGGTCTTTGTTGATCTTGAGTTGTGGTATTACGGATCTTTCTGGCTCACTCAATATGGGAAGAAAACGCTGGATGCTTTGCAGCAGACGATCTTTAAGGGCTTCGTTTTCCATTAGCTTGTTCAGAAAGGTTTTCATGGTGCACAGATGCAGAAAACTGAATTGTGATTTTGGCTCGTTTTTGTAAACGTCCTGCGATAGATGGCAAAGTTGAGTTTCTTCATAGCAAGCTGTGTATCCTTGCAAAGAACTGTAGTCTGGCACGATGGTGGTTTGCGCAGAGCCTCGAAATTATCCAACCCGAACGTGTCCAACATAAGACCAGCGAAACGCAGTGCCGTGATGGAAGCCATCATTGTCCTCGACGACAACTCGGAGATGGAGGACGTTTTCCGTTGTGGCTGACTCATGGGAGGATTCGTTTATATCCAGTTCATTTTGAAGAGCCCTGCCATTAAGAAAACGTTTTTTCCTGAGTTCTGCGTCGGCCCATGCTACCTACATGCTCACTGTTGAGTTGTGAGCAAGGCTTGCTACATCGGTGAAACTAGCCGACATTTCTCTACGCTTGTCCACGAGTACTTATCATTGGACAGATCCTCTCACGCCTTTAAACATTTTCAATGTTCAGAGTCTTGTCGTAGCTCTTGCTCACCAGCTTGTTTCAAAGTTTTAGACTCTACTAAATTTCTACTCAATTTCAAGTTAAGCTTTAAAGTAAAGCTTTAAAGTAAAGCTTTTAAGTTAGGAATCTATGTACATCAAATGGTTTGAATAAAAATAAAAATAAAACTAGCAATCCCTAGCTTCACAAGCCATCCATCTAACCTTTTGCTTACTCCTCCAAGCGCACCAACAACTATCGGTACCACTTCTACATGTCTGATACCCCATAAATTATTATTATTATTATTATTTTTATAATCGTATCTATAACAAATTTCTCGATCGTGATTGGTTTGCCGCGCGCCTATTTGTCACGTAATCGACGCGCGATCACGTGGGTGTCCAATTACAAGTATCCCATTTGAACTTTTGTAATTGGATACCCACGTGATTTTCACGTCAATTACGCGCGCTTTAATGGCTTCCTTTGCAAACGTTTCATGCAGTTTTCAAAACATATGGAAAGCGCTACAGACGTTTTCGCTCAAAAGACCTTCCCAAAAGAAATTTTTAGTTCCGAAATTTGTTATAGATACGATTAATTAGTAATTGGACTTCGTGTCGTACAATTCAGGAAGTAATCGCGCTCGTATTTTCAAATCAGCCTCGCGCTTCGCGCTCGTCTGATTTTGAAATTACTCGCGCGATTACTCCCTGAAATGTACTCCACTCGGTCCAATTACTATTACTTATTATTATTATTATTATTATTATTATTATTATTATTATTATTATTATTATTATTATTATCAGCTTTTTGAACTGGATGATCTTTTTCCGGTTTGCTTCCTAAGGGAGCGGGTCATAGCCCATGACCAAAGGTCCCTTAGAGTTTTCTCCTTACTTTAGAGCTCCAACACCTTTCTCAAAATCCTTGCCGTTCCCAGTAACGTAGTTTTCTGGAGTAATGAAATACTAATTTTGTCATTCAACTTTCCCAACTACTTGACCAAATTTTTTGTTACACTTCCCAATGATCCTACAACAATTGGTACCACCTGCACAGTTCTCATGTTCCACATTCTTGCAATTTCTCTTTTAAGATCCTGATACAAACTTCTCATTCTCCTTTTCAACAATTCTTTTATTCGCTGGTACGGCAATATCAATAATAGTGCACTTTCTCTCCTGTTTATTTACAACTACAATGTCCAGTCTTCTGGCTTCAATGACATGATTACACTCCATGTTCACGTCCCACAGTAGTTTAACGTCGTCGTTTCCACTTACACTGTCAGGTGCGTGTTCATACCACTTATCCTTCTTTTCCAGATGATATTTCACACACAACCTCCAATGAACTACTTTTGCCACACTGTCATGTCTCTGTTTGTATTCCCTTTGGGCCAGCTTTTTACACTCACAGACAATATGGTTTACACTCTCACCTTTCTTGTCACATAGCCTACATAATGGGATTCCAGTGTTTTGTCAATATGGTAATTACAGAGTTAGTCCTAAGGGCTTGTTCGTGGCCTGCACAAATAAGTGCCTCTGTTTGGATCTTCAAGTCTGCTTTTCGCAGCCAGCTCCACGATTCTTCTACATGCGTCGTTTCTGATATTTCTCTTACAAATTGACCATGCAGCCTTTTTTCCTTCCAACTGTTGAGTATCTCATTGTACCAAGATGTCTTGAATTCATCTTTGCTCACTGTTTCCTCACTCCTAATTACACTAGTAGACCTTACCTCTTGCAGCAGGACTTCCAGAGAATTCTTCACATAACATCCTAAGCTGTTTTCCCCACTTCTCACACATCCCTCACAGCTTATCAGTCCCCGGCCTCCATTCACCCGTGACACATACAACCTATCAATATCGCTCTTTGGACGAAAAGCACCAATCATTGTCGATACCTTTCTAGTCATTTTATCCAATGTTTTTTAGCTCCTCCTTTGTCCATCTTATACCTGCTCCATACCTCAGTACAGAGACTGCCCAGGTGTTAATGGCGTTAAGTTTGGTCTTTCCATTCAATTTTGATTTCAACACAAGCTTCAGCCTTCTTTTGTACTCTCTCACAAATCGTTTTTTCATCTCCTTTTCCCTCATCATATCCACCTCAAGAATCCCTAAATATTTATACCCTTCTTCCTCAATTTTTCTCATTATCCGCCCATCCAAAAGGGTGATACCATCAAATCTCACCTTCTTTCCTCTTTTCATTAACAACACGCCACACTTCTTCAACCCAAACTCCATTCCAATGTCCTCACTAAACACCTGTACAGTTTGTACCACTGAATCTCCCGCATTTTCAAGTGAGGGAGGGGACTAACTCTAAGAATTATTAAAACGCATATAATTCCATTTAATTCATAAGCTCTACCCAGCAGTTAACATATTTTGTTAACTCAATCTAGTGATATCCTTTTTTACACTTTTCAACTCAATTCAAGCATTTAGAGAAAGGGGTTAGTGACAAAATAAACTTTGGAATCACATTTTACGTAATCTGTAAACGAAGGTAGAGTTTGTTTCATTTATTCGCTTACTGTCACGAAATAGGATTCTCTGAAGTACCGAAATTCCTTTTTCGATTGTCGTTACGACCAACAAATTCATTTGCCACGTCAGTAAGGCAAAGTTTGTCTATTCTGTCTTTGTGAGTGTTTACTGAGTACTGTGAGATTACTGAACCTTTCTTGAGTCTTTTCTTTCAGCCTTTTTAGAGTAACTGTGCAAAAGTTACTTTCACAGTCAACATAGAACACTTTAAAACGTGCCTTATCTCTAGAAGTTACCCGAAGAAAATGCATGGTGGAACAGATATTCTCAGAAGTTAACTATGCAGATAGAAAACAGCTCTAACACAGCAACAAACAGAGAACGCACAAGAAGCTTTTACCCTTCGTGGCACAATTTCAACCATCTTTACCCTGTTTGAAAAAAAAAATACTAATGGACAAATGGCATCTAAAACAAGAACAACCATTACTCAGAGAGATCATCAAGGAACCTCCCTTGATTTCTTATAGAAAAGGAAAATCTCTCAAAGATGTGCTTGTTAAAGCAAAACTATAAAGGCCGTGAATAACAGAAAAGGCACACAGCAGGTGTCGCGTTGGTCTGTCAACCCCATTTTAATCACCAAGATAGTTGTTTTAAAATTTATTCCATTAGACAGGATCGAAAGGAACCAATCATAAATTTGGATGTTTTCCCGCAAGGTCCGCCACCTTTAGCCAAGCGCTATTATTCCATGAAAGTACCTTTTTTGGATATGTCTTTTACTTAATTTATTATTTTTTCCACAAAAAGTGGGGGGGGGGGGCCTGCCCCCCCCCGGCCCCTCCCCCTGCGCGGTCCCTGAGTCATACATATTATCAGCAAGTATTCCTGTTGTTAGCTTCCACATCAGAGGTAGCCAGGATATCGCTCTAAAAATTATCGACTGCAATACCATTAGCAGAATCTTTTTGGCATAAGACTGTCCTGCCATAAGTCAACCATTCGGGTAACCTGGCAGTTCCGTTTAAAAGTTCATTAAGTTGGCTCGCGATTCTGTCATGCTTCGTATCCAGTCTTTTGATCCAAAACCTCTGAACACCATCCCAACCGGGAGCTTTCCAACGTGGAATTTTCTTACATTGTTTCTTGACCATCACCTCGGATATTCCTAGAGCTTCCTGTTGGTCATAATCCCTCTCTCCCTTTAACCCCTCCAACCAGTCCGCCGTCCGGTTATGCTCCTCTTCCACCCCCCAAATACCATTCCAAAAACGCTTACTTTCTTCAGCATCAGGGATCACACTTTCACCATTAATTTCCCCGTTCAATTCTTCATAGACCTTTTCCTGATCAGTCACAAAGAACCAATTTTGTCTGTATTGTGTTTTTCTTTGTTCATATCGTTTGATTTTTGCACTCTTCGCCAACAACTTTTTGTTTAAGTTCTTCAATTACCAATAATAGCCCCTTTCTTTTAATGTTTTATTTATTTTCCAGTTCTTTAACCTTTCGTTTTGATTTGATTTCTCCTCCTTTTCCCTCTCCAACATGTTCATTTCCCTCCTTATTCTCTTAATATCTCCCTCGATTCTTCTTTTCCACCATGGTTCCACTTTCTTACCTCTCATCGGCTTTTTTAGGCCCAACTGTCTTGCAACCCATATACTATAGCAGCTTTGATCAGATTGTTTGATTCAGTAATTTCCTTTGTCGCCACATGCTTAATTGCCTTGTTTACTTTCCTAGTTTCTTCTTCCAATCTTTTCTTGTCAACTTTCTAAATGAATAACCATAGTTCTTTCCTACACCCTCAGTGATGATATGTCTTATTTGGTCTATAATTGTCCTCTCTTAAGGTGGTATCTCCTCGGTCTCATTCACAACAAAATCAACATTTTGCCCATTTTCCAAGCCCCCCTCTACCTCATCCACCACATTTTGGTCCATATCAGCGCTCCTTGTAACATTTTCTATCTCATGACTTTCCTCACCTTCCTGCTCTATCCTCCTCTGTATCGTCTCTAGTTCCAGCTCGGAGAGCCAACCATTCTTTCTTATTGCCCTTGCCTGGTCAGAAATTCTTTGCTCAGTGGAATCAAAAATTCCCCTTTCTCTCCACTCCCTGAACATTCTTCGTGTATAACCTCTTATTGGTACCCCATTCTCATGTACAGGCCTACTTCGATAGTAGCATTCCATAACTACGATATTTACTAGCTTGGTCCATTGCATCCGAGCAGTAGTTTGATAACGACCGGATCCCCGTTGCTGGGCCGAGGAGTACCTGCCGAGCGATACACCTTCACTGGTAGTTCCGGTCTCATTCACGCCGTTGTCTGATAAATTATCATTAGACATTTTTACTCATTATTATTATTATTATTATTATTATTATTATTATTATTATTATTATTATTATTATTATTATTATTCAAACCATACCCGTAGTACCCGGTAAACTTGATTTACACTCAAACAACCGAATGGACTGAGTCTACAACAATTATTAGTATTCAATTCATACCCGTAGTCTACGCTTATTACGCTGTACGGTCCTCAGAACCAAGAGGATCTAAGCATCGGGTCTATGTATCATTTTCTATTAATGTTATTCAGGCCATATACGCCCTACACGCAAAATTAGATATGCGCTTGAAGATCACGGCAAAAGATGTGGGACAATTAGTAGAACTATCCTGTTTACTTCAGCAAGTGAATGTTATAACCATTTTAACGTGTTCTACGGGTATGAACTGAATAACGAATTAAGGAAACAAATGAACAAAGCGTTTGAGTGCTCCTCACGGTAGTTATAGGGAATAACAATTTTGGCGTATCCTACGCGTATGAACAAAATGCACAAAAATGTAACTTTATTGTCCGTCCTCTTCTATATTCCTTAAGTTTCTCTCCAATAACCAATGTTAAATACATAGCGGGTATAATGCAAACAACGTATTTTAAGAAGATAAACAATCGAAAGAAGATAGAAACCAAGAAATATGGAAAACGATCTTCTTCTTCTTCTTCTTCTTCCTCTTCTTTTGTTTTGTTTCTTTTTTTTTTTTTAGTTTCATTTTTGTATATGTTCAAGATAAAGGTGTTAACGTACCAGTGTTAGATTGTGTGAAAATGCCGTTAGTAAAGGTGGCAGGGTTGAGAGCTGGTTGATGTTTCTCAACAATCTACTTTCTCCTAAAGGAGAACACATGTGCAGTCTTCCTGATGCTAAAGTATGTCGCAAATGTCTAAGCCAATAATTGCAATGGTCAAGGACTTTTTTAAGAAAACAGTTTTGTTTTTGTATTCCTTATTACAGATCCTCCTGAGTTTACAACTCAGCCACAGAGTCTGACAGCAACAGAAGGAGGCGACGTCGTTTTGTCCTGTAATGCGAGTGGAAATCCACAACCGTCTTTTTCATGGACCAAAGATGGGACTACTGTCAATACGAATGCCAATCCCAGGATCACTTTATCATCACAAAACAAGCAGTTGACTATAACGAATGTGAGTAAATCAGACGGCGGACAATACCGATGCATAGCAAACAACATAATTGGGTCTCCAGTTACCTCCAATGCTGCTACACTTGATGTGCAGTGTAAGTACTATGTTATACAGTTTTTCTTCTTCGTGTTTTTGTTGGTGTTTTTCCCTCATCTTCTACGTTTCCGAAAATTTTTACCTCCACATTTCAACATGTTTTAGCAGGATTTTATCAACCCAATTTTGGCTGTTGCATATATTTGGCATAGCGATTCATAACATGCTTTGGCATGTTTTCTTCATGCCTTAACTGGGTTTTTTTGCTCTGTTGCCTTCTTGTTTCTGGTTGGCCTATTAATATCAAAAGGAACAAATTGTTGTAAAAATAGGAACAAAGTGTTCATTTAGACCAAAAAGGAATCTTTTGTTCCGAATTTTTAACATTGAAAGGAAATTTTTGTTCCGAAATGAGTCGCTTAAAAACAAGTGTTCCCACTGGTATTGTTCCTCTATTTATCATTTTATTCCCTTTTATTCACTTGACGAACAGCTGTTCCTATTCTTGCGTTCCCTTTTATAATTAGAGTAGCTGTTCCGTTATGCTGACATGGGGAACTTAAGTTTCTAGTTGCTTACGTTCCTTGTTTTGTAAAAGAACATTATTTTGTTCCTCTGTGTCATTGTTCCTGCTTTGAAAATTAGTTCGTATTTATTCCTTTGAGGAACAATTATTCCCATCAATGAGTTCCGTTTTGAATGAAATGTTCCTTTTTATTGACACATGGGACAATTCGTTCCTAACCATTAGTTCCCATTGATATAATGACTTGACTTTTCCGGGCAAGCTAAGGTTAAACATCATCATACCAACGCCATACTAATGCCAACTTGGATTTTTAAATTATTTTTATCAGGAAAAAGCCTCATTTACATATACTCTCAACACTTCAATTTGCATATGCGACTACAAAACCAGTTTCGTCTAAAGACCTCGTCAGTTGGTCGCCATGATTTTGTTTTGTTGCAATTTGAATCTATGCATACGTTATCTCACAATGCACGAGCTCACCGCACTATAAACAATTGTATAGTTTTGTTGCAATTTGAATCTGAGCATACGTGAAGTAAAACACACGAAAGGTAACTCAATTGCAGCAACAAAGCCAGCATTAATTTTGCAAAAGTACGTAGCTTTATGTAATAAGAGCCCTTGGAACGCGGAAATAGTTCTATTTACTTTTTGAGTTCGGCAGTTCACTTTCTTTAACGTTATTCATAACAGCCGATTCCGTGATCTGCCTCAACATCGCATCATCACGGAAAGTTCCTGTGACGTTCATGACAAAGTCCGGAACAGTTCCTCCATGCTTGTCATAAGAATGTTTCCACATTATTGAACTTCCCTGCTGTTGTTCCATAGCATGACGGTGTTCTTTACCGCGAGTGTAGGCAGTGCTCGACGTTTCGCGGACGTACTTATGTTTGCAAATCCGGCAAACCTGCTTCTACGTAACACCAGTTCTGCGGCATGATCCTTTTCCTCCCGTTCGACATACCATGCAGTCGGCGTTTCCGCACTTCCTCTCCTTAAAAGGGTGTGATCGTTGTAATAATCTTCTTGAAGGTTGTACCTGATTGCTCGACAACCTTGATCTTAAATCCCGTCTCCTTAATTTCTCTTACAAATCGATGTTTCAGATTTGATGCCGGCGTTGCTGGTACAAATATGACTGTGCTGAACCCCCCCCCCCCCCCCCCCCCTTTCCTGCACCAGGTCTCACGACTCGCTCGTCTTCACACCGTTGGTCTGTACAAAGGTTTCTCTACCAGGTGGTTGTGGGCGTGCAACGCTGATCGAACTATTTCCGTTCGGAACTTCTGACCATAGCCAGAGTATTGGAGACGTAACATCATGTTGTCCACGTGCCAACAGCAATTTCTCACGGGAGCTCTCTGCTACAGTTGAAGAGGATCCTCATCACTTCTTGTGTGAGTACTGTTCTTTTACAGCTCCATGGCAACGCTGATCTCGCATAGATCACGGACTTGGCATAAATCTCGTGTAACACCACCTTGATTTTATCCTCCCGTGCGTTTCCCGTCTGCCTTCCTCTTACCTCCACCCAGACCTTTAAATCTAGTATAAGTAGTTTTCCATCCGCATGCTGTAACGGATAGTCGATCTCCAACTTGATGGACTGATGGATTCTGTTTCCAATTGAACGGACCAACTCCATGCATCTCTTATCAGCCTGAACATCGCGCTCTAACATAGCAATGATGTCGTCCTTGATCATCTTACACTCACCTTCACATTCAACAAACCTGAGGTCTGGTCTCGTAGTGCTCGTAACGACATTTATGCCATCAACATTCTTCTCGTATGCCCACAGCATTAACCCACTCTCACCCACTTTCTCCTTGAACTGCCTGTCCCATTAAATCATAAACACATGAGCTAGAATCCCATCGAGTTCCAGGCCTATTGGACCTCCCCTCGCCAGCAGCTTTACCTGATTGCCAAACGTGTACATGTTGTTCCCCATGATGAACAGAAGAACTACATTCAAAGCCTGCGTGAACATCCTTCTAGTGACATTCTCGGCAGGTCTCTCAGCAGGTGGTTACCAAGGCTTAAATATTGTGGTCATACTGACATCCATGGCACAACCTGTGAGGGTGGGTGTGCGGCCTCTATTGGTCTTGCGTCGCGGACAGAACTGTAGCAAACACACATTTCTCAGATCCATCTCAGTTCTACTCAATGCTAGATACAGTCCCAGCTCTACCGTGTTTAAGCCAGCAATTTGCACACCGCTTGTGTGGAAAACTTCGCACACTTTCTCCACTGCCAATGCGATATCCAAACTAGGATACAAAAACTTTTACATCAGCCGAGCCAACAAAATTGTCCTCCACGATATGTCTGTCGTTTAATTGCTTAAAGCCAGCCAGCATCTCTTCAGTGTTCATGCAAACACTCTCTTCCTACTTCCACACCTGCGTCAGTATAAGACTTACAACTAGTGTGACAGTTTTTTGTTGTAAGCTGATACTACTCCACAAACCGGTCGAACTGGTGGGCCAATGTTGTGATCAGTTGTGGCCTTATGATCTTTCCAAAGTGCATATAAGGGAGCAAGTGTGCATTATTTGACTAGCTTGTTGCTTTTGATTCTGGCATGTCCTTCAACATCATCACCTGCACTCAGTATCCTCACCCACATAACTGAATGAGCATTAGCTTCTGTCTGCGCGCTATCATGCAGTCTCTGCGTAACTGTGGTGTTATTCTCTATGTGTGGTTGACACTCTCAACGATAGTTTTCCACGGTGTCTACAGCAAATCTCCCAGATTTGTCGGTCTGGTAGACAACAACATCCTCTTTGTCTTTCAAAGTCTTTAACGCCCGTTTCTCTTCAAGTGTCAAATTACTTTTAGGAAACCTCACGCCTCGTTTATTGATATAACGTCTCGTCGCTCTCAACAGTTTTTCCTTTAGATGTCGCATATCAATCTCCTTATCGTCTTCTAGAGCAGCCGGTAAGCATACTCACCTGTTAAAGGGAAGATCCGTCGGTCGTAGATACCGCAAATCTAAGGTGCTGGTTTCTAAATGAAATGGCCACACTCTTTCTTCTTCCCCGTTCCCCTCACTTAATTCATGCAGATCAGAGTCCTGTGAACTCGCTTCACGAAGCACCGACCAGCTTAACTTAGTCAACCCTTTCTCGATCCCCGGGCGGGCTTCACATGATGATAAATCTACTCGTTCATAAACTGCAAACTTCGGTGGAAGACAGAATACTTTCTCCTTGTCCCTCGTTAATTCTACGCCTCCATAGCACCGTGGACTCGACGAAAATGTGGGTGATAACAGTTATGCCAGTGACATCAGTCACATTTTCAGTTACCTTTCGTTGACTATAGGGACTTTAAACAAGGACTACGGAAGCGTCTAGTACGTTTCGCCATAAAATTCGCGGAAATCTCAGATGGCCCGGAAGCATTTGAAATTACGGTTGCACTAGTAATAATGTTCGTGAAACATAGGTGCAGAATAAACATCATATGTCAATCATATTTTAGACTGGTACGTATTATCATAACCATTCGCGCGAAAATAACACATTGAATTAACTCGAGAACGTAAGTGTGTGTGGCAAACAAGAAAACAAAACCCAACGATAGTTTTGGGGCTGGACTTGGAGTGCGAGCAGTGGAAGGTCCGCTTGGATTTGGCGCCCAGTTCGACATGTTACCGGTTTCTTGTCCGATCTGAGCTATTTTCGCCACCGCGAACGTGATACTGCGTGTAAAATAGCCGGGTTGGTAAACATCCTGTCCATTTGTGGTTGTTTGTGCGTTTGGCGGCCACATCATCGGAAAGTTAGGTGGTGCAAACGGATTCATTGCACAGAAAAGGAGAATGAAATTCGAGACCGCCGCCAAGAAGATAACATGCAACAACAAGATGTCCCGCGAATGTCCTACCCTGAAGCAGGACATCGGTTCCTTTGAAGAAATGTCCCGATTGGCGTAAATGTCCCGATGCCCCAAAACTTGGTTCCCTAACTTCTCGAGGGCATCTGTGACGTTTTGAGCTAATGAAAACACAGATGTCCCGGACACCTCACTAGTGCGATCTAAGCCTAAGTCGTGAATAAGAGCTTTGAATTTTCGTGAAACTCTACGTACTCATCCCATTCTTTCGCGGTTAAAACCCACCATACTAGACGCTTCCGTAGTACTTCCTTAAAGTTCCTTATATTTCTGATTTTACGGATTTCACGGAAAAGGTTGATTTGATCAATGTAATACATCTCTTTTTATCTGTAAATATCTTCTACATTTGACATGATACTGCATTGAATTAAATCTTCCCATGAGATACTTGCAATTTCAAAGAAAGTCACTTCTTTTGAGAACACATATAACAGTATTTTCTGTTTGAAAGAGAAGTCAAAACAATATGAACGACTTTTATCTCGCGAAGTTGTGGGGATATCCATTCAATTAATACTCTGCCCATGTGCAGAAACTAGATCGGTTTTTTGCTATGCTTTTGTGCCAAAGTGAGACTTTTAATTTGCTTATTACAGATCCGCCTGAGATTACAACTCACCCACTGAGTCTGACAGCAACACAAGGAAGTAACGTTGTTTTGTTCTGTAACGCTAGTGGAAATCCACAACCGTCTTTTTCATGGACCAAAGATGGAACAACTGTCAATACGACTGCCAATCCCAGGATCACTTTATCATCGCAAAACAAACAGTTGGCAATAACGAATGTGAGTAGAACAGACAGCGGGGAATATGAATGCATAGCAAACAACGGTGATGGGTCTCCAGTTACCTCCAATGCTGCTGCACTTGATGTGCAATGTAAGTACAATGTTTTACCGGTTTTCTTCTTCGTGTTTCTGTTGTTGTTGTTGTTATTGTTGTTGTTGCTGTTGTTGTTCTTGCTCTTCTTGTTTTTCTCGTTGTTCTTCTTCACTCATCTTGTTCCTTTTCTTGTTTTTGTTGTTGTTGTTGTTGTCGTTGTTGTTGTTGTTGTTCTTCTTCTTCTTGTATACTTTCTCACAATCTCGTTTCTTTTACAGTACAACAAAATCCAAATTAGTGTTGGTTGTCACATTTTATTCGCAGTCTTCTTCATGCTAAAGTAGGTCGCTACTACCCAAACCTCTCAGTAGAAATCTTCGGTTTCCAGTGTACTGTGAAAATGGTTGAAGAAATCAAAAGTCTTTTGAGAAGGCTGAGTTGGATTTTTCTCCTTATTACAGACCAGCCTGAGTTTACAACTCATCCACAAAATGTGACAGTAAGAGAGGAATATAACGTCACATTATCATGTAACGCCAGTGGAAATCCAGAACCGACTTTTTCATGGACCAAAGATGGAACAGTTTTATCATTACAAAACAAGCAGTTGGCTATAAGGAGTGTGAGTAGAACAGACAGCGGGGAATATGAATGCATAGCAAACAACGGTGTTGGTTCTCCAGTTACCTCCAATGCTGCTACACTTGATGTGCAATGTAAGTACAATGTTATACCGTTTATCTTGCTGTTGTTGTGAATGCTGTTCTTGTTGTTGTTGTTGTTCTTCTTCTTCTTCTTGTGCAGAATCTTCAACAAGCATGGTCTAAAAATTATATACAGCAAACCGGCAAACATCCCACTCTACGTCAACAAACAATCTAATCATCCACCCCTTATAATTGAAAACATTCCAAAAGCCATCAACAAAGGCCTGTCCGAAATCTCATTTGATAAGGCCTCGTTTAAAAAGCGGCACCTCCTTACCAGAAAGCCACCACCTTACGTTCTCACCACCAACAGCACATTTTTTGAACTCCTCAAGAAAAAACCACCACAGGAACATTATTTCGTACAACCCCCCTTTTAGTGTGAATGTGGCTATTAATGTAAGACGCACTTTTCTAAAGATCCTTGACGAAGAGTTCCCTAAAAACCACGCGTTGCACAAACTTTTCAAGAGAAACACCGTTAAGATCAGTAACAGCTGCATGGCCAACCTAAAGCAGAAAATCGATGGTCATAACAAATCCACCCTACGCACACCAAACGTAATATCTAAAGTATGCAACTGCCGTCAACCTGCTCACTGCCGTATGGCCGGAAATTGTCTGAAATCATCCGTGATCTACCAGGCTATATATAAGTGGATGTTTTGTTTTGTGGCATGCAAATTTTGTTATCTGCTTACGGTTTATCCTGCAAACAGATTATGGTTTCAGCGTTCTTTAAAAAAAAAGTGATCTGTAACCCTTTTATATGTAAACATGTAGCATGCAATTGCTTGTGTCCTTTGAAATCCTAGTCATTTTCCGTCCGTTAGTATTTCAGGGGCACACAACGACATGTTTTGGTATGTATCTGTTGTGTGGAAGGTAGTTCGCGTTAAGCTTTCGATGTCAATTAAAGAGTCACTCGGGTTTTCGTAACCCGAAACGTCTTCTAAAAGATTCACGATGGGGAAATGTTAATCATAGCCCCTGAGGTTTTCGGAAAGGTTGTAATTGCTGTTTTTGGTAGTCAAAAACGTCAGCTAGCATTTTCGAAAAGAAAATAGTTCCCTAGAAAGTTCTTGGAAAGTTCATTTCATCTAGACTTTTGTTCCCTAACATTTTAGGGCAATTGGAATTTCAGCTAAGGAATCCGAATAGATCAAATTCTTCTAGCTAACAAAAACATCGCTTTAAACAGACTTCAAACACCGTAAGGTACTTAAAAATGCCATTCTACAGCTTTTGGTTGATTTGGCTCGTTGGGTGCCCCTGATGTTTGTGTATCACTATAAACGTCTTGATCCAGACTGGTTAACTTTACCCGTTCACGGCCTTCAGCCGTTCGGAGCTAGCTGTTCAAAATTTTTCAACAGCCGCTCTGCCGTTCACATTCAGTCATTCAAAACCTTTTTGTAGCCGTGGAGCCTTTCGCCAGTTCACCTTGAGCCGTTTAACTCCATAACCTTTTCAAACGGCTTTGCCATCCGTTTGTCATCCGTTTACTAGCTGTGCGTTTCGTCGTTCGAATGAATATCTATTAGTGTATGTTTTCGCGTGACAGGTCACAATATTATAAGGACACAGCTATTCGTTGAAGCCGAATCCATCTATTTAACAAGAACAAAAACTTGAAACATAAGGCTTTTTCCAAAACCTGTAGGCAGCATAGTCTCCTTCGCAGCCGTTATTAGGGTCGTCACGTAACGCTTCTCCCCACTAACGCCTTCTCACTCGAACTCTGCATTCCTTTCCCGCTGTTACCGAGAACCAATAAAATGCATGCAATTCTTGGCAGCTGCCCCAATCATATTTCTTGTTATATTTGCCGCCAAAAACACAACAAAACAAGTGACTGACGAGGACTAAGACCAGGTTTCTAGAAAATGGAAGCCTGCTCCTTATTGGCCAGTTTGAGGGAAATTAACGCAAAGCTCGAGTGAGCAGCCGTTAGCAGGGAGGAGCGTTGCGTGGCGACGCAAATAACGGCTGCGAAGGAGACTAGTAGGCAGCATGGCCATCTCATCCTTTACACTGAGAAGATGATTAATTGCCAGGTCTTGATCTTTCCCCAGGTCAGTTGCCTTACAGGACCTTGAAGACAAAACCGATATAGCTTTACTCAGAAAAGCACTTTAGCTGCGTTTATGTTCACCATGCTGAAACTCTGCTTCACTTGTTTGACACGTGTCATGTTAGTGACAAGTCCGCACCGCAGGCTATCGAATTAGCCAATCAGTATTTTAAGTTCAGAATGTGAACGTAGATACTCAAATGTTATAGAGGCCGCTGCGAGCCTTTTTTTCTCTCGCTCGCCCCAATCGCTTAGCTTTTGACCGCGTGCCATGCGAAAGCAAAATCGAAGCAGAAAACCTCTCTGAATTGCCCAAATGAAGAGCCAGTATTCAGGCTAAGCAAAGGCAGGAATTCAATAGACCTCTTAAGCTTGTAGATTTTGTTTTCCCTAATGTAGACCACGTGATCTTCCCAAGGGGATTTGCCTTTTGTCTTTTCATAAATTATGCGTACATATGCACGTGAATAAGGCGAAATTTCAAAGAAACAGTTCTCTAGGGTAACATCACATGGTCTACGTTTGGAAAACAAAATCTACAAGCTAAAAAGGTCTATTATATTGAAAATAAATTGTCATTATTGATCAAAATTTGTCACTTATCTGTTCCGTAGAGGGCACATTTGGTTTTTGAGTAGCCGTATAAAAGAGGCTAGTTTATAAGGAATGAACGCGTTGGGATCTCATGGGGTGGCCGCATTAATGGTTTGTTCGTTTGTTTTTTGTGCCAAAATGTATATTAGCGTTTCGCCGGGGCGAAGTAGCCGTCATCATGGCTTGGCCGTATGGCGTGGTTTAGCAGTCGGATAACAATCATGAACAGGAAGCCGCAAAAAATGGGTCAGTTGTGAGCCATTGTCCTCATTAGCCTCGTCTGCACTCATCTCAACGCGCTTGGCTACTGATTGTTTATTTCTAACCCGGTGTTGTTTCTTGTTTTACTTAGATCCAACTGAAATGACACATATTTCTGAACTACAGTTTCTGAAAAAGGGGGATACAATGACTCTAAACTGCACAGCCAATGGCAATCCAGCGCCCGCAATCACCTGGACAAGACTTTCGGATAACAAGGTGGTAACCATGCCTTTCAATATCACTGGTGAACAGGATGCAGGAGACTACAGATGTACTGCTGATAATGGCATTGGCTCACCTGTCACTCGCGATGTCTCCATTGTCGTATACTGTGAGTGTCCTGCTCGGAAAAGAGTAACTCAAATTTATCCATCCCTTTACATAAGAACTGCCTCCAGCAAAGAGTGTACCGAAAACCCATAAATTTATACAAAGCTTCAATTTTGAGCAAGCAAAGAAAAAGATGCAATAGTAGACCTATTCATAAATGGCGGCTGTTTTATTTTTCCTTTGTTATTGTGCAAATTAGCCTACCAAGCCTCATATTAGTGCAAGAATTCTTTTCAATTTAGCACATGGTAACGAGGTTTGGTAGGCTAATTTGCACAAGGACAAAAGAATAATGAATTGGCAGCCATTTATGAATAACGTCTATAGCAAGGCTAAAGAATTCCTTTGTTGACTGAGGTGTTGCTCTCCTTTGATGGGTAGAAAGGTAAGAAGTAAAATTGAAATTGAAATCTTGTTTCTTCCGGTAAACATTTATTGAATTTATCTGAACTTTACCAAAGATTAAAGTTTCCTGTTCAACTTCTCACTCTGAGACGTATTTGGCTGGGCAATTAACATATGACTGTCAAGATTTTGGAAGCTAATGCAATTTTCATAGAAATAGAATTGTACGAGTCATTTACTTGACAAAGGTTTAGAAATTATGGGCCATAGGTTCAGTGGTGATGCGCTTTTACTATCTCTCCTTGTGATCTCCAGTTGACGGTAGTGGTACAGTTTTCTGTTATCCATTTTCCGTTAAGATAATGTTCATAATTTATAACTCCCTGTCATTTGGTGTCGTTAAATAATAAGTACACCTCTGTTGTTAATCTACCGCCGATTTGGGCTTGATACAAGAAGGTGTGCTTCTTTATCTAATGCTAATTTTTTTTTTGTTTTTTACAGTTACCTTTCTTTTTGGCTATCTTTGTTTTCAGTTCCTCCATCAATTTTACCGCTGGATAACAAAATTGTGCAAAAGGGTGACAGCATCATTTTGATGTGCAACGTATCTGGAAAGCCAACCCCCTCTGTGACGTGGACTCACACCAGCTCTGGCGTCAAATATGAAGGCGAGGAATGGGTCATAAGTAATGTTAATGACGGTGATCTTGGAGAATACCGATGTGATGCAAGCAACATCTATGGAAATGATTATCGTTCCCTGAAAATTTTGTATAAAGGTAGGTGCGTGTATTCAGGACTGTAAAAAGGTTAATTGATTGATGTAAAGTAGAGTGTAGCATGGGTAATTCTGGCTGTTAAAACTGTATTTAGCACAAGAGCCTCCTGTCTTTGGAAATAGGCTAGCTCTGGTAAGAAACGTTACAGTGTTATTGAACTGTACGGAAGTGATCCAAGCAACATCATTAGGAATCTATCGTAAAACGTCTTCTGTTCATGATCATAGTGTTAATAGAGGCAAAGAAATAAGGACCTCTTAGGCCAGGGGAACGTTATGGGAGATAGACAGTATTTAACATGCGTATTCTCCAGTTTAAACTGTGAAACTCTTTCAATTGAAATCCTTAGAAAGGCTAAGCCCAATCAAATAGAACGCCAATTTTGTTCAGCGATGTTTCTCCTCTGACAAATATTAATCAACATTTTTCGGTCCCGACCTTATCGAGATCAATCAGTAGCGACAAAAATTTAACGTGTCGAAGTTTATATTTGATAAGCGTATAAGGGAGAAGTTATAATTATTTTTCGTTTATTAAATTACTGTTGTTAAATTGGGCCCTCTTCCCTCTAGATTGCAGTTTCCAATTACAATTACATTTACATGTTATTTAGATTTTACAGAACTGTGGTTTTTAGTATTAATAATTTACGTTAACTTTCTGGATTTTTACATGTATAAAATTGTTAAAGTATCTTCCAAACCCTGTAAATAAGCAAAAACCATATAAATTTCTTATCCCCGGTATCTTTTTTGTAATTTACATGAATTTACTTGTGTTAATACTCGAGTACATGTTCAATTCTTCCAGTACTGTTATCCTTTCTTCCCTCCCTAAAAAAAAGGTCTTAGGCAATCATTAGCAGTGGCATTGCGAGATAGTTAATGAAATCCCGACTAATAAACGTCAGAAATCCACGTTGGTAGAATGCGGCCCCTTGCCCTCGCTCCGCCAAATGTGGTCGCAACATTTGCCTTAAGTTTCAAGGAAGTGTGATTGCAGATGTCGAATTGACATTTAATCCTACTGTTGGTGAAAGCGAGATAAACGACTTGATGAAAGAAGCAACTAAAGATGGAAAGCTTGGCCAGTTTGAAGTGTCTGAAGTAATTGTTGGATCATTTATCAAGGGCAAGTTTTGATTACCCTCATTCATATCATCATCAACTTTAAGAGGTCTCCTTGACTACCAGAAGCTCCGAGGTGGACAGGCATCGCCCAGACGACAGACGACAGCGCACGCTCCTCTGCTATATATTTTCGATACGTGTGTGGGTTTTTTCACGCACCCTTAAAGGTTTACGTGTGGAGTTGAAGGAAACAAAGGAAACAGCTTAAAGTGCCTATGACGCGAAATTTGTTTCTTGCTAATTTTAAAGTTTACCCTAAAAACGCAAGAATCTCAAAATTTGAGGTGCTCGTGATTAAAATTGGCGATTTTACGAGCGTTTGAAGTTGGGCTATTTTGCCTTCAAAAATGGTCAGGGGTCTGGGTCGAGTTTATTCGCGAAATTCTATGATGTGACATCATTTTGGGTACAAAAATGTGTTCGCGCTTAAGAAATATAGTGAAATAATTGGAATACTTGTCTCCAAAATTACGTCACAGCTACTGTCACGTGTCTTTTTGGCCGCGCGATTCAAATGCCATTTTTGAGGGCAAAATAGCCCAACTTCAAACGCTTGTAAAATCGCCAATTTTAATCAGGAGCACCTCAAGTTTTGGAATGTTGAGTTTTATGGATTAAACTTTAAAATTAGCTAGAGGCAAATTTCGCTTCATAGGCACTTTAATGTCAGTGTTCAATGACACGACCATCTAAGCTGAGACAGATGTTGAACACACATCCCGGGTTTGAGCCTACAACCTCCCACCTTCATTGCAAGCCATTTTTGTACAAAATACAATCGTCTTATATGAATCTTTTACTTGGTTTGAAACTTAGCGGCCTTTACAAAAAAAAGTAATGTGTTGCTTTCTGTGCTTTTTACATGCAGACCCACCGAAGACCAACAAAGAAGTCATCTATGGACCAGTGATTGGAGTCCTAGCGGTGCTGTTAATTTCACTTGCAGTCTACTTCATAATAAAGCAGAGACGTAAGCTAAACGAAAAATAATTCATTTCTAGTGTCTTTTGAAGACATGACCTTAACTGACAGTACTGCTTTATTATATATCCAGAGTATTCTTATGAACTTGTGTATAATGGGCAATTAATTAAACAGTTTGTTTTACTGGCTGAGTTTATGTGTTCTTACATTTCAGGTCAAAGTGTGTATGGGTAAGTTGGAATTCATGTCTTCAATTGTAATTTTAAAATGTTGGTTAAAAAACCTGAAAAACCAATCTTGGTCTCTCTTCCTTTTTTTCATTTCGTTTTGTTATCTCAATTTCAATCATTATTGTAGTTAGAAAATTGACAGTGGCAGTGGTTTCAATGATTTTGTCTATAGAAGCCCAATTTGTGCCCCAACCGGCCCTTGAAGTTGCACCCTTGTTCAGTTCTTTTTCCTTTAATGCTTTTACATCCATAAGTATTTCTTTCCGCATAGATTGTTACTGCCCTACTAATGTCCAAGATTCTGCTTTGATAAGAGAGTCTGCTAACAAGTGTAACGTGCCTTCTTTTAGAATCAACCTATAAAATTAATATTGTACAAGTGAGCGACCTAAATGAAAATTATTCAAAGAAGATTTTAGCAAACTGATTCCCTGATGATCTCGTTATTCTTTTCTCTTTTAGCGTAAAAGAAAAACCTGAAGAGGTGAGGGAATCTCAATTTGTAAGTTAACAAGATTTCCCCATTCCAATTTAGCTGAAATACTTTCAACATAGTATGCTTAAAAATACCACGGCAATATGAAGACAAACAGGGATTTGTCGCCCACATTACTGAACAAGCAGTCATTCTCCACTGCTAACTGATCGTAAGATCGTAAAGTAAGTCTACTGCATTTTGCACGTGCAGTTTCCTTCGATCAAGCAATTAAATAGACTGGTAGAAATCCCTCTATAAATAGTCGAGCGATCCAAACGTGAAGCGAACGAGTCAAGGGGCCCAGGGGAGAGGCCTTCATCTAAGTCTCTTCTGGTTTTCTTTTCTTCTCGCTCCAGCTGTCTGTCCGCGTTCTTTGCGCTCGCCATTATGCAAAGAGGGACTGCAACCACTCTTGCAATCAAACTTATAGATACAGAAATGGCTGCTGTGGTAGCTGTGTCATGATAACATTACGGATACATTCCACTGTTTCTCTTTTTTAAGTCACGGTTTCTTTGTCCATGAATTACGTGGCAGTAACTAAAGGTAACGTACACGTAGAAGCTTACTGTCACGTGTGATGCTCTGGCATTTTGAGGTTGTTTCGTTAAGCGTTATTTAGATACAAGTACAACAGTTGATCCCTTCCGTTCTTAGTTTAAAACACACCTATATTTTGTTTCTCGATATTGTTTAGAACTGAACAATCAAGGGAAGCGCTATAATAAATGTTAAAACTAGTGATGACTTAAGTGGCAGTCCTGCTAAAAGCAGTTCTCTCGACTTCGCGAGCCAAAAAGGTTCCATCATTTTTTGTCCATGAAAAGTGTGTTTATACAATAGCCCATTTTACAGTTGTGTGATAAGTGACCTGGCCTTTGAGTAGAAGCGAGACTGGCTGTGACCTTATTTTGATACAGACCTCACTGCTTTTCTCATGCTAGTCATGTTTTTTTTAAGTTAACTAGTCCACGTTTGCATAAGTAAGACAGAGTTTCTTATCAAAACAAGGTCACCTCCAGCCTCGCTTCCACTCAAAGGCCAGATAACTAGCACACAACTGTAAAATATGCTATCATCGCTCATGTCAAAGCTCATTTGCATAATTCTAGAATTTGATTAAAATATCATTATATATTCAGATACGCCTGTTGATCTTCTAATAAGATGTCTTAACGTCTCTTAATAATTGTATGCAATATAAATCCTGTGTTGTGGTAAAACAAGGCATAAACTTGATCAGCCGTTATGGTTTGCAAGACTCCACAAAGTAAACATTGGCGGTTGGAAGCAATCTTTTCAATAAATTGCGTTAATTTGCGTTCAAAACCACGGTGTCAAGGGGATCAAAATCAAAATTTTATAATTTGGTAATTGTAGACCTATGAATTATGTGCATCTTGAGGGAACACAAAAACCAAAAAAATACATTATGTTAATACGTTTGAAACAAGCAAATATACACTCACGAGCTGCCCACTGAGAAAATACTTCCAACAAACACAAGCAACAGGATTCCATGCCACAAAGTTCTGGGAATTTCTTTTCATCGTTGATGCTTTTCTTGTCGCACGTTCTGCAACGTCTCTAAGTACAACCGCAAAGTCGCGGACCGTTAAAACTTCTCCTGCTGTCCTGCGTTACGTTGAACGTGACTATGCTAATTAATTTGTTTGTTGTGTGATGCGATGATTAAGAACAAATAAGAATATTTTTCTGTTTTTATCTGTCTTTGGGGTTTTCTGCAGTTACTCCCTGTCTTGTTGATATTTATATATATATAAATACGTATACAATCGGGCTATAGGAATAAGGGAATTCCTTGAACATTGGTTTAGTTCGTCAGATTGTCTCCTACAATTCCATCGAAAACGAACGTGACGTGAGGGTAGCCGCGTGAGACGGACGTGACCGGCAACACTGACTACGACAAATGAATGGGTTTATTACTCGTCCGTTCTACAGGAGGGCCGAGTTTAAATCTGAGCTTGGTTTTTCTTCGTCGTTTTATTCTTCGTCGTGTTTCATCCACAAAGCTCATTCCGGAGTTTCTGAGCAAGCGCAAACTAAAAATAGCAATATATCGTGGATGGCCCTGGAGACAATGATTCTCAAAAACAATGCCGTCATCTGCGCTGCCGCCATGTTGGATGAGAGACATACGTACATTTCACGTACACTAAAATGCCGATTCACCTTGTGTTTTCGAGGTCTGAATAAGTCATATATTAAGAGAAGTGACTATACGATCGTTTGCAAGTTCAACAGCGAGACGAAAGGCTTTAAAGTGGTGCTACGATCAGAAAATCACTTGTCTTTTTTCTTCAAATTTCGAAAGTGTGTTTGCTTAACACCCTACTCGCGAAATTTCAAGCTTTAATTTCAAGCAAAAGACTGTTTACTTCAAGTGCAACTTTTTAATTTAACGGTCCGCCATTACTCACGTTCGTTTCTGACCGATTAGGCCTCGGAGAGCTGGATCCAAGATGAAATGACGTCATATGCGCACTGGTTTAAAATTGCAGTGTGTGAATGCAGGTTATTAAGTATGCAAAACACGAGTTTGAGAGTCTGAAAGCTCAAAATTCCCGTACTGCATACTAAATCAGCCGGGTTTACATACACTGCATTCTTACTCTTGTGAGCTTTTTACGTCATTTCGTCCTCGATCCAGTTCTCTCAAGATTTTGAAGTTAGTAATGGCGGACCGTTAAATTGAAAAGTTGCACTCAAAGTAAACAGTCTTCTGCTTGAAATTAAGGCTTGAAATTTCGCGAGTCGGGTGTTAAGCAAACATACTTTCGAAATTTGAAGAAAAAAGACAAGTGATTTTCTGATCGTAGTACCACTTTAATATGGAAAAACTAAGTAAACTTCCTGATGTTTCAATCGTGCCCCTGGCTACCTACTAGACGGTGTAATTTTGAGTGGTACATTTTGCTGAATAACTAAAGTACGGAATATCACACACCCCTGAGACTTTGACAGGTAGTTTATTTACTATTTTTGTAGAATATTAGTTTTGAATGATAAGCGATTTTATTTTTTACTTGCGTGACGTGAAATCCAACTCTATGTGGAACTGGCTGCAAAACCTTACTCTCTCTTTTACAATGTCTCTGTTTCAAATGACCTATTTGCAAACAGTTTCACCCTGCTGAATATTTTTCTACTCACATTTCACCGAGATTCCAGTGACGTTTTTGCTAAAAATATAATCCGTTCAGTAATGGTCTTTAATGCAAGCTAGCGGACATAAATGAGGAAACAAAAGCAGTCAAAAGCCACTAATTTTTCATTGTTTTTATGGGACATCGTTTTCTAGGTAGTCGGTTTTCTATTCCGTCGATTTTTGGGTCGTCGTTTCCCAGGCATCCATATCACAACAAATATTGACTGTACTTGAAGAACACGTTGTATTAGAGAAAGCAGTGCTACTATCTGTACACGATGAACATGATGCCATATTGTGAAAATAAAATATGGAAAGGAGTTCAGATCTTGTTATTCTAACTTTGCCATAATATTACAACCGTGTAGGTGAATCAGTGTAGTTCTGATTGCTACGCGAGGTCGAGTGAAGGCCAATATGGCCTCTTGTTAAAACGGAATTTTGTACTAGATACGCTTTGAAGATAAACGGTTTAAAATCCGTATTCAGATTCTTAATAGCAATTGGAAACAAAACTTGAGAACTGGTTGGAATGGGGTATTGTTTGACAGCAAAGAATGATAATCGAAGAGGGTGTAGAAAATAGAACACGAATTAATGACATCGTAAGCTGAAATTGGAAACAAGTTCGAATTTAGCAAACGAAAATAAAGGAGATATGGGGGAGGTGGTGAATGAAGTTGACGCATATAACAGAAATTGAAAAACAATGATTGTGAATGACAATTCGGCGCACGAGAATTGTAAACGAAAGTTGGAAGCAGACATTTTGAACGGAACTGAAGAAAATTTTTTAAATGAATCTGAAACAAGTCAAGGCAACGAATCAGGATCGGAAGTTATAAACCTTGATGGAGCACTGGAATTGGACATGGTAATGATCCGTTTCGGTTTCCAGTATTTCCGTCTCGTGTTTGTTCAGTACCGGAGAGGAGAGTTATTTACAAGTGGTTTGGAAACGTCGTTACCAAAATAGTCAGCTTGTTTCATGCAAAGTAAAGAGAAACGTAGGTGTGGGGATTTCAGAGGAGTAAAAACCATTTCAGAGGAGTAAAAACCTTGACATCTCCTTGAATGTCAAGACGACGTGTCTAGTCCTCTCAAACGCTTTCACCCCTCCAACGAATTTCTCGAATACGAACTGATATTGTTTCGTACAGGTCACTTTGGCCTCAGCGAAGAAAGGATTAAAAAAAATGTTCGTCTGCCCAAAGCATCGGAATGGTCTGGGTTAATACCGGAACTGAGCAAATAGTGCTTGGCAGCATCCAGAGCGTAGGGGGAAACGCGAGGCGGTGAAAGGAGACCGTGTATTCAATGCTGAGCTGGTTAGAGATGTTTTACAAAATTTTTCGGCATGACAGTTCCAGTAGGATCATGTGAGTATTATTTTTAATTTATCTCACTACCAACGTTACAAAGTACAATAGCTGAAAGGTCTGAAACGGCTAATACAACCAGAAACTCTTCCACATTGCAGTTATGTACGTGAGGCAAATCCAGTGTTGAGACAAAACGTTCTTCTCGGAGACTTGGGAAGATAATGTAATGATAAAGACACAAAGTTATAATTCCGGCATAATTTGTTCGTTTTTGCTCATACTGTAATATCTACAGCACCAACATTTAGCAAGCAAGATAAATAAGGGGTGTATGTTAGAAGCTAATATATATATTTAGCCAAGCCTAAAAGCGGAGGCTCTAAAAGCATTCTTTTTCTACTGGCATTTACATATAGTGTGCTTGTCATATCACCCATCTGACCTCACTCAAGCTACAGACCTAAGGCTGTAAAAAATAGTATGGAAAGGTGATCTGAGCCAGTATCACAGTGGATTTGGACCCCCCGCAGATTTGCACCCTCCAGTCCAGATCTGCTTGTGGATCAAATTTGGACCCCCTAGTCCAGAACTGCTAGCAGATATGAACCCCTTTTACGGATTTGGACCCCCAACCCTCCTAAAAACAAGCGTTCTATTCAGTAAGGTAATAAAAATTCCTTTGCAAATTGAGTTTGGAGATGTTAAAAAGCAAAACAAAATATATTGAGGTAGGTTTTTTAAAAAAAATAATCTTTAATACCTTGTGTAAAAAAGAACCTGCAACGCTAGTTTGCATCTATAAATTTTTAAAACAAAACATTTCTTAACATCTTAGAGCAATACCTAAGGACAGGTCTGTTTCCCCGTTCAACTGTAGGCTACTTAGTTATGGCTTAGAGCCACTAGAAATTGGTGGAGAAGCCTGTTGAATGCTATTTTGAATCAGTATCCGACATCAGACATATAGTGATTCAGATCATCACTTTATAATGAATGCAATTTCAGTTATCCAAAGCCTCCCATGAGACAGTTGGAAATCAGAAATTGTGTATCCTCTGGATATATGTATGCATGAAAAAAGTTATGAAAGAAAGATACACGGAAATCAATAAAAATATTTAGATGATATGCATTAAGGCCAAGATATTTCTCTAGATCAGTTACTTCTTGACCTTACTATCGCAAAAAACTGCTTGCTGACATTAAGCTCATCAATCAATGCACCTACAGTGTTTTCAAAAAGAAATCCAGCTGCTTTTCTGGCCAGCCAAGTGCAAGACTAAGCAACTTGATAATAAAATATTGGGCATTTGGTTGATATCACTATCAAGGTAATTAACAATGTAGTATGAGGATTTAAGGTAATGATTCACCAAAGCAAAAGTGCTGGAAATCCGTGTTAGCAATCTTAACGTGATTTTCTATTTTGCAACAAAGGTAAGGAGTAGTCTCACATTTCTCCATGTACATTTGAAATTGCACAACACACTTCATCAAACATCAAAAATCCCATTACACATTAGTGTCAAATGTCATCCAAACATACCACAAGATTGGTGTGACCAGCTATGAATAAAATTAATTGAAAGACTGCATGCAAGAGAAGGAAGTCCAAAGGAAGTGTACATTAATGAGAAAGAGCTTACTTTAAGTTTAGTAATACTTTGTCATGCGAATACATCTAAGTTGATACACAAAAAAAGTGCATGACTGGAGAATAATTGGGAGAAAGTAAATTCCCATACAAAGAATATTATCTAATACAGTAATAACCCACGTATGAGAACCTAGGTTTTAAGAACCTGTTAGGCTAAAATTTTCATTTTAAGCCCCCTCCACATAAGAACCTATTAATGCTAAAATTTTAAGTTAGGTTCTTATCAGTGGGGTTGCTGTAAAAGTGTAAAGGTAGAAACTGCTGAATGAGTTTCTTTGTTATGTTTTGTTAAGGACATATACTGTACCTGCAGTGAAATGCCTATAGGCATTTCTCTATGGTACAAATAAATGATTTATACTGTATTAGCGGAGCTCCGGCGGAGCACCATACTTATAGCGGAGCTCCGACGGCCCGAAGGGCCGTCAAGCGGAGCCCCATACCTATAGAAACCCGTCAACTGCTTTTCTCATGGTAAAAATGGCTAGCGGTATTGCTCGTGGGCGCGTACGCACGACGACGACGACGACGACGACGACGACGACGACGACGGAGTCGCCCAATAATTAATAATATCCTAATAATAATCATAATAATCCAACATGGCCGCCATACTCCACCTGGCCCAGCTGACCAGCTACTTTACAGCGTACATCTTTGATACTGGACATCCATCTTATAGCCAATTGACACCTGTCAAAACAAGGTATCCGCTGACCAGTGTCACGTGACCATATCGCGGGCTCAAGTTAAGACCTCATCGAGGTCAGCTGTTTTTTTGAAGTTGACCGCTGACCAGGTACTTGCTTTCGATTGGATCGCAGGCTCAAGCCAAGTGTGGGACACCCAAACCAAATCGAGGCCGTTAAAATTTTTCGCGCGCTTTCTGCGGCTGGTAATTTCACATTCAGTTGGTTTCTTTATTTTGAGCAAAACAACTTCATCTTCGATCGAAGTTTGTCTTTCGCGTAAAAAGCATAAAGATCAAGAACTTGTCAAAAGATACTCCGGAAGGTGAATTTTCAAGTGATGACAGGAAGGACGGAAGATTTTTCTCAGGAAAAGCTTCAAAGATTGTGCGGTTGAAAACAGTATAATTCAACGCTTCAAGGGCTTTCACTTCACCGCGGCATCTTGCATCTCACCAAGAAAAGTCACTTAACAGTTCACCGGTATTAATGGGAGGAATGAGTAGCTCAAACTCTGTGGAAGAAGCTCTTTCTTTGGACAAACCGTTTGCTATTTTTGCGGATGCTTGTTTTTACTTTACTGAAGCTTACGCATTTTCAAGTGGTAGAAACCTCTACAACACAGGACAGTGAGGTAAAATAAATAAATAGAAGCTTAACATTTGGTTTAATCGTTGTTACTTTTGTTCAGGAATGAAACTTGTATTTTTCTCTCGAATGGATATAAATAACAATCATCTGTACTCGTTTTGGACGCAAAGAAGTAGTTGAATTGTTTGTTTGTTTTGTTACGTTGTTTTCTTTGCAAGCGAACGAGTGTTTTTACTCGGCTTGGCTGACTGTTTTTCGACCTTGGTTCCTCACAGTAGCGTTAAGAAACGTTTGCCCTTATCTTATCAACACGTAATCGCAATGAGTCCTCGTAAAATTAAGCATTAAAGGGGGAGACTCGAGCTCGAGTAAAAATAAAAAATCCGATCAAATGCATGTGCATGTGCACTTCTCAAAATCTGACATTAAGTTGTCAAAATGCTGCCAAAACAGTCAAAACCCAGCGCGCTTCACTTCGTCAAGTCTTTAAGAGATCTTCGTCGAAAGCAGCCTGTAAACAACAATTAAGTTTCGCCGTCTTTAAACATGTCGTTTGTTTGAACCGGTAAGAATCAGCGTTTGGATGTTAAAAACAGCGAAATGGGTTGACTGGCTGGCTGGTTTTGATAAATTTTAAAGTGGACGGGTCTGCGAGAGAAATGCTCGTTTGGTTTGGCAAGCGCTTTCTTCGTTATCTGGATGATGTTTTGCCACTGAGAATCATTAATTGAAGAAGGTTCTTCGGAAGACATGGGAAGTAACAGTAAAACCATCAAAGCACTTAAGTGTTTTGTGTAAGCCAAGGAAAGATTTTGTGGGAAATGGCTCTATTATTCAGCTCTGTCGCATTCCGAGTGATTGCTGTCTCAGTGATTCCTGTTGACTGCTCTAAACGATCAGGTACGGACCTCTTTTTTTGTCTTTTCTACGGACATTTATGTCAAATCTGCTAAGGAAATTTTCTAGCTTAATACAAGATTTCTGCACCTTCTCCAAGAATCTTCGAAGAAATATTATTCATATTGTGCTTTGTTTTCTTGTAATAAGTCTTATGTTTGTTGTTATATTGTTTCTGAACCGCGGTCAATTCATGTTGACTGCTGTAAACGAAGAGTTTGTACCCTTTTTTTTTTTTTCTAGGGGCATTTATGTCAAAATAAATACCGATTTTCCTAGCTTTATCATTACAAGCTATTTTAATTACTAGCTAGTCTTGTTTAATTTCTCCACCTTCTCCTTCTTCGAGCAAACACTCGCCGGCATCGTACTTTGTTCGCTTGCAGTGTTTTTGTTTTGTTTTGTTTTGTTTTTTGATCCGCTTTGAATCCCTTTACGCTTTCATCTCAAAGTAGTTAGACTCAAGAATGTCCGTCGTTTTTTTTTTTCTTTTTGCAAACGTTTACTATCGAAAACTCTTCGTTTTCCCTGCTGCTGCTCAATTGTTTTGGACACAAATTAAACTGGCCCAAATAAACTCTTGCGAAGTTGCTCGGTGAGAGTGTGCAGCTCCGATTCTAGGCTTGGCATGGCTAAATATATATATGGCCTTCAGCTTTTCTTTTTTTAATCGCTACATAACAGACTGGAATGGTGTTCCATCGAACATCATGCATGCACCTTCTTTAAGCAGTTTTAAGTCCTATCTATTACATTATTGGTGTCAATTTTAAATCAGATGTAGCTTGTGAGTGACAAGTATGTAATTTAATTAGGTTGGCTTTGGATTACTTCATGATTTTTAGTCTCAATCTCAAATCAGGGGTGACTTGTAAGAGACAAGTATTTGATTTAATTTGATTAGGTTAGCTTTGGGCCACGTTTAAATTTCACCTCTTAGTTTTTAGAATGTGTAATATTAGATAATATTCTTTGTATGGGAATTTAGTTTCTCCCAATTATTCTCCAGTCATGCACTTTTTTGTTTTGTATCAACTTAGTTGTATTCACATGACAAAGTATTACTAAACTTAAAACTTAAAATTAAACTTAAAGTAAGCTCTTTCTCATCAATGTACACATCCTTTGGACTTCCTCCTCCTGCATACAGTCTTTCAATTAATTTTATTAGTAGCTGGTCACACCAATCTTGTGGGATGTTTGGATGACATTTGGCATTAATGTTTAATGGAATCTCTGATGTTTGATGAAGTATGTTAAGATCAAGTTAAGATGGCTAACGGATTTCCAGCACTTTTGCTTTGATGAATCACCTTGATAGTGGTATCAACCAAATGCCCAATATATTATTATCAAGTTGTTTGGTCTTGCACTTAACTGGCCAGAAGCTAAGAGCAGCTGCATTTCTTTTTGAAAACACTGTAGGTGCATTGAGTGATGAGCTTAATGTTAGCAAGCAGTTTTTTTTTGTGATAGTAACGTCAAGAAGTAATTGATCAAAATAAATATCTTGGTCTTAATTCATGGCATCTAAATATTTTTATTGATTTCCATGTATCTTTCTTTCATAATTTTTGTGAGGCATACATATATCCAGAGGATACACAATTTCCGATTTCTGACTGTCTCATGGGAGGCTGTGGATAATTGAAATTGCATTCATTATGAAGTGATGATCTGAATCACTATATATCTGATGTGATACTGATTCCAAGGAGCAATCACCAGGCTTCTCCACCAATTTCTAGTGGCTCTAAACCATACCTAAGTAGCTAAGTATGTAACTAAGTTGCCTACAGTTGAACGGGGAAACAGACCTGTCCTTAGGTATTGCTCTAAGATGTTAAGAAATGTTTTGTTTTAAAAATTTATAGTTGAAAACTAGCTTTGCAGGTTCTTTTTTACACAAGGTATTAAAGATTATTTAAAAAAAAACCTACCTCAATATTTTTATTTTGCTTTTTTAACATCTCCAAACTCAGTTTGGAAAGGAATTTTTATTACCTTACTCAATAGAACGCTTGTTTTTAGGAGGGGTGGGGGTCCAAATTCGTAAAAGGGGATTCATATCTGCTAGCAGTTCTGGACTAGGGGGTCCAAATCTGATCCACAAGCAGATCTGGACTGGAGGGTGCAAATCCACGTGGGGTCCAAATCCACTGTGCCACTGGCTCAGATCACCTTTCCATACTATTTTCTACAGCATTGGGTCTGTAGCTTGAGTGAGGTCAGATGGGTGATATGACAAGCAGACTATATGTAAATGCCAGTAGAAAAAGAATGCTTTTGGAGCTCCGCTTTTAGGCTTGGCTAAATATATATATTAGAAACCCGTCAACTGCTTTTCTCATGGTAAAATGGCTAGCGGTATTGCTCGTGGGCGCGTACGCACGACGACGACGAAGTCGCCCAATAATTAATAATATCCTAATAATAATCATAATAATCCAACATGGCGGCCATATTCCAGCTGATCACCTAGTTTACAGCTTAGATCTTTGATATAGGGCATCCGTGTCATGGCTAATTGACACCTGTCAAAACAAGGTTTCCGCTGACCAGTATCACGTGACCATATCGCGGGCTCAAGTTAGAGCTCATCGAGGTCCGCTGTTTTTTTGAAGTTGACCGCTGGCCAGGTAATGGTTTTCAATTGGATCGCAGGCTCAAGTCAAGTTAATTTAACCAAAACGAGACACCCAAGCCACAACGAGGCTTAATATTTCGCGCGCTTTCTGCGGCTCGAGATTTCACATTCAGTTGGTGTCTTCATTTTGAGCAAATCAACATCATCTTCGAAGTTCAGTTTCTGTCTCTTAATTCGCATAACTGAAGGGCATAAAAATCAAGAACAACTTAAAAGATACTCCGGAAGGTGAATTTTCAACTGGAAAATGGAAGAGCAAAAGGTTGTTCGCAGGAAATTCTTCAATTTTTGGATCCACTTCTATGGGGCCCGGATTGTGTGGTTGAAAAACAAAATGATTTAACGCTTCAGGGCTTGTTCACTTTACCGCGACATCTTGCAGCTCACCAAGAAAGTTCTTAACAACTCACCGGCATTAATGGCAGGAACGAGTAGCTCACACTTGGTGGAAGAAGTTCTTTCTTTGAACAAACCGTTGGCTATTTTTGTAGATGCGTGTTTTTACTATAGTGGATCGATGCGTATTTTCAAGTGGTAGAAAGCTCGACAACACAGGTAACTTAAATAAATTGAAGCTTAGCATTTGGTTTAATCGTTGTTAATTTTGTTCAGGAAGGAAACTTGTATTTCTGTCTCGACTGGATATAAATAACAGTCCACTCGTTTTGGACACAAAGAGTAGCTAGTCGAATTGTTTGTTTGTTGTTTTACAAGCGAACGAGTGTTTTCCTCCGCTTGGCTGACTGCACATGTTTTTCGGCGTCTGTGTTTCTGCAGTGTTAAGAACTGAAAGAAACGTTTGCCCTTATGTTATTAACACGTAATCGCAATGAATCCTCGTAAAATTAAGGATTAGTATCACTTATGTTTTGCGGGTTGAGGGCATTTTCAGCAACTTTCTGAAAACTGGCACAAGTGATATTTACTCGGCCCCATGCGATTACCTATCCAAACTATCAGGATTGTTTTAGTTTTTCTCTTTTCTACGACATTTAAGCTATGTCTAAACTTAACGTACTATGAAATATGTTTGTTAAGTCCCGGCTAAAAGATCAAACATTTTCTTCCATTATCGTGTTTGTCAAGCATAACGTTTGGTGGCTAAACGCAAAACAATGTTTGACCAAACACGGGACCAAGTGAGTCCAAAAAAAATGATTTTTGCATATTATTGCTGAAATTTTCGACGTTACGTGGCTCATTTGGTTGCTTTTTACCGTTTGTGCACGATTTGTTTGTTGAGGTGGCTAAACGATCAAACATTTGTTCGTAGTGCGAAATTTTGGATGAACACGTTTGATTTCGATCAAACATGGAAAGCCATTTAATGCACTATTGTGAGAAGTGGCTAAACCGTCAAACATGCTCGTCCAACGATGTTGGATGAAAATATTTGATCATTCTGTGATTGCTAAATTTGTTTTTGAACAAACACCTGAAACACACGCGTCGAATGTATTGTTTTCTTGTATTGTTTTGATGTTCTTGAACCGCGGTCAATTCCCGTTGACTGCTCTAAACATAAAATATTGGCGCAAGGAAAGCCGTGCGGTGTTCTTCAATACCAGTAAAAAAATAATAATAGTGGAGCTCCGCTTTTAGGCTTGGCTAAATCTATATATTATGAGATGATATTTATCATATATATAGTATATTCAGATAAAATTCATATGAAAATTTAAGAACCTATTTTAAGAACCTTGGTAGCCTAAATTTGCTTTCAGTACCATTTATATAAGAATCTATTTAGGCTAAATTAGAAAATTCTGGTTCTTATATGTGGGCTATTACTGTATTACACATTCTAAAAACTTAGAGGTGAAATTTAAACGTGGCCCAAAGCTAACCTAATCAAATTATATCGAATACTTGTCTCTTACAAGTCACCCCTGCTTTGAGATTGACACTAAAAATAGAGAAGTAAAATTGAAATACAATCCAAAGCTAACCTAATCAAATTACATACTTGTCACTCACAAGCTACATCTGATTTAAAATTGACACAAATAATGTAATAGATAGGACTTAAAACTGCTTAAAGAAGGTGCATGGATGATGTTCGATGGAACACCATTCCAGTGTGGTATGTAGCGATTATAAAAAGAAAAGCTGAAGGCCATATATATATTTAGCCAGGCCAAGCCTAGAACCGGAGTTGCACACTCTCACCGAGCAACTTCGCATGGCCTTATTTGGGCCAGTTTAATTTGTGTCCAAAACAATTGAGCAGCAGCAGGGAAAACGAAGAGTTTTCGATAGCAAACGTTTGCAAAAAAAATACAGACATTCGTGAGTCCTAACTACTTTCAGATGAAAGCGTAACGGAATTCAAAGCGGATTAAAAAAACACTACAAGCGAACAAAGTACGATGCGAGTGTTTTGCTGGAAGAAGGAGAAGGTGGAGAAATTAAACAAGACTAGCTTGTAATAATAATAGCTTGTACTGATTAGTCTAGAAAAATCGGTATTTATTTTGACATAAATCAGATAAATGCCCGTAGAAAAGACAATAAAGGGTAAAAACTGATCGTTAAGAGCAGTCAACAGGAATTGACCGCGGTTCAGAAACAACAGAACAACAAACACAAGTATTACAAGAAAACAAAGCACAATACGAATAATATTTCTTCGAAGATTCTTGGAGAGGGTGGAGAAATTAGACAAGTAACAAAAATTGCTTAGCAATTTTGACATAAATGTCCGTAGAAAAGAAAAAAAAGAGGTCCACACCTGATCGTTTAGAGCAGTCAACAGGAATCGCTGAGGCAGCAATCACTCGCAACGCGACAGAGCTGAATAATAGCGTCATTTCCCACAAAATCTTTCCTTGGCTGACACAAAACGCTAAAGAGCTTTTATAGTTTTACTGGTACTTCCCATGTCTTCCGAATAACCTTCTTCAATTAATGATTCTCAGTCGCAAAGCGTCATCCAGTTAACGAAGAAAGCGCTTGCCAAACCACACCAGCATTTCTCTCGCAGACCCGTCCAATATAAAATTTATCAAAGCCAGCCCAGCCAGTCAACCCATTTCGGTGTTTTTTACATCCAAACGCTGATTCTTACCGGTTCAAACAAATTAAGACGACATGTTTATAGACGACGAAACTTAATATTGTTGTTTACAGGCCGCTTTCGACGAAGATCTCTAAAACGTTTTTCAAATTTTGACAACTTTATGTCAGATTTTGAGACGTGCACATGCACATGCACATGCACATGCACATGCATTTGATCGGCTTTTTTTTTACTCGAGCTTTAATGCTTAATTTTACGAGGACTCATTGTGATTACGTGTTATTAAGATAAGGGCAAAAGTTTCTTAACGCTGTTGAGGTACCAAGGTCGAAAAACAGTCAGCCAAGCCGAGTGAAAACACTCTTTCGCTTGCAAAGAAAACAACGTAACAAAAAAACAAACAATTCAACTACTTCGTTGCGTCCAAAACGAGTACAGATTATTGTTATTTATATCCATTCGAGAGAAAAATACAAGTTTCATTCCTGAACAAAAGTAACGATTAAACCAAATGTTAAGCTTCTATTTATTTAATTTACCACACTGTCCTGCGCTGTGTTGTAGAGGTTTCTACCACTTGAAAATACGTAAGCTTCAGTAAAGTAAAAACAAGCATCCGCAAAAATAGCAAACGGTTTGTCCAAAGAAAGAGCTTCTTCCACAGAGTTTGAGCTACTCGTTCCTCCCATTAACACAGGTGAACTGTTAAGTGACCTTTCTTAGTGAGATGCAAGATGCCGCGGTAAAGTGAAAGCCCTTGAAGCGTTGAATTATACTGTTTTCAACCGCACAATCGATCCAAGTTTGAAGCTTTTCTTGAGAAAAATCGCTCTTCCCTTCATCACTTGAAAATTCACGTTCCGGAGTATCTGACAAGTTCTTGATTTTTATGCTTTTTACGCGAATTTAAAGACAAACTTCGATCGAAGACGATGAAGTTGTTTTGCTCAAAATGAAGAAACCAAGTGAATGTGAAATTACGAGCCGCAGAGAGCGCGCGAAAAATTAAGCCTCGATTTGGTTTACGTGTCTCACACCTGGCTTGAGCCTGCGATCAAATCGAAAGCAAGTACCTGGTCAGCGGTCAACTTCAAAAAAAACAGCTGACCTCGACGAGGTCTCGACTTCAGCCCGCGATATGGTCACGTGACACTGGTCAGCGGATACCTTGTTTTGACAGGTGTCAATTGGCTATATGATGGATGTCTAGTATCAAAGACGTACGCTGGGTGTAAACTGTAAATTAGCTGGTTAGCTGCTGGGCCAGGTGGAGTATGGCGGCCATGTTGGATTATTATGATTATTATTAGGATATTATTAGTTATTGGGCAACACCACCGTCGTCGTCGTCGTCGTCGTCGTGCGCGCCCACGAGGAATACCGCTAGCCATTCTTACCATGAGAAAAGCAGTTGACGGGTTTCTATAGGTATGGTGCTCCGCTCGCGGCCCTTCGGGCCGCTGGAGCTCCGCTATTATTTCACCAAAAATTGTTTTGCCACTTCTTTTTCCTTTCATAGAAAATCTATCCCAGTTGAAATTTGAAATCCTTCAGTACATGAAAAAGAGAGTTAATGTAATTACGTTGTTCTTTGTCTTTCAAACTTCAATGGCACGTGTTTTTTTCCTTATTTAGCAAAATATCCGCGTGCAAATAATTTAGTTTTGCGAACTCGGCAACATAATTTATTATATGACTGGCTCTTTGAGCAGTCAAGATGCATCAATTCTCCTGCTGTGATTGGCTACCCGCGAGGTCAAGATGGAGCCATCTTGACCTCTTGGGATAGCCCGTTCGTTCCGCGTTTTACTGTCTTTTAATAGCGTCCTTTGAGTCATATAATAAATCCTTTATTGACCACGCTTGTTCGGTCAAGATGGCGGGAATTTATTGGCCTCGTTCTCTTTTTGCATGTTTATGGCCAATATCCCGCCATCTTGACCTCACGCTTGGCCAATAACCCATATGTATTATAGCGGAGCTCCGACGGCCCGAAGGCCGTCAAGCGGAGCGCCATACCTATAGAAACCCGTCAACTGCTTTTCTCATGGTAAAAATGGCTAGCGGTATTGCTCGTGGGCCCGTACGCACGACGACGACGACGACGACGACGGAGTCGCCCAATAATTAATAATATCCTAATAATAATCATAATAATCCAACATGGCGGCCATACTCCACCTGGCCCAGCTGACCAGCTACTTTACAGCGTACATCTTTGATACTGGACATCCATCTTATAGCCAATTGACACCTGTCAAAACAAGGTATCCGCTGACCAGTGTAACGTGACCATATCGCGGGCTCAAGTTAAGACCTCATCGAGGTCAGCTGTTTTTTTGAAGTTGACCGCTGACCAGGTACTTGCTTTCGTTTGGATCGCAGGCTCAAGCCAAGTGTGGGACACCCAAACCAAATCGAGGCCGTTAAAATTTTTCGCGCGCTTTCTGCGGCTGGTAATTTCACATTCAGTTGGTTTCTTTATTTTGAGCAAAACAACTTCATCTTCTTCGATCGAAGTTTGTCTTTCGCGTAAAAAGCATAAAGATCAAGAACTTGTCAAAACATACTCCGGAAGGTGAATTTTCAAGTGATGAAAGGAAGGACGGAAGATTTTTCTCAGGAAAAGCTTCAAAGATTGTGCGGTTGAAAACAGTATAATTCAACGCTTCAAGGGCTTTCATTTCACCGCGGCATCTTGCATCTCACCAAGAAAAGTCACTTAACAGTTCACCGGTATTAATGGAAGAATGAGTAGCTCAAACTCTGTGGAAGAAGCTCTTTCTTTGGACAAACCGTTCGCTATTTTTGCGGATGCTTGTTTTTACTTTACTGAAGCTTACGCATTTTCAAGTGGTAGAAACCTCTACAACACAGGACAGTGAGGTAAATTAAATAAATAGAAGCTTAACATTTGGTTTAATCGTTGTTACTTTTGTTCGGGAATGAAACTTGTATTTTTCTCTCGAATGGATATAAATAAAAATCATCTGTACTCGTTTTGGACGCAAAGAAGTAGTTGAATTGTTTGTTTGTTTTGTTACGTTGTTTTCTTTGCAAGCGAACGAGTGTTTTTACTCGGCTTAGCTGACTGTTTTTCGACCTTGGTTCCTCACAGTAGCGTTAAGAAACTTTTGCCCTTATCTTATCAACACGTAATCGCAATGAGTCCTCGTAAAATTAAGCATTAAAGGGGGAGACTCGAGCTCGAGTAAAAATAAAAAATCCGATCAAATGCATGTGCATGTGCACTTCTCCGATCTGACATTAAGTTGTCAAAATGCTGCCAAGACAGTCAAAACCCAGCGCGCTTCACTTCGTCAAGTCTTTAAGAGATCTTCGTCGAAAGCAGCCTGTAAACAACAATTAAGTTTCGCCGTCTTTAAACATGTCGTTTGTTTGAACCGGTAAGAATCAGCGTTTGGATGTTAAAAACAGCGAAATGGGTTGACTGGCTGGCTGGTTTTGATAAATTTTAAAGTGGACGGGTCTGCGAGAGAAATGCTCGTTTGGTTTGGCAAGCGCTTTCTTCGTTATCTGGATGATGTTTTGCCACTGAGAATCATTAATTGAAGAAGGTTCTTCGGAAGACATGGGAAGTAACAGTAAAACCATCAAAGCACTTAAGTGTTTTGTGTAAGCCAAGGAAAGATTTTGTGGGAAATGGCTCTATTATTCAGCTCTGTCGCATTCCGAGTGATTGCTGTCTCAGTGATTCCTGTTGACTACTCTAAGCGATCAGGTACGGACCTCTTTTTTGTCTTTTCTACGGACATTTATGTCACTTCTGCTAAGGAAATTTTCTAGCTTAATACAAGATAGTTTTGTTACCTGTCCAATTTCTGCACCTTCTCCAAGAATCTTCGAAGAAATATTATTCATGTTGTGCTTTGTTTCCTTGTAATAAGTCTTATGTTTGTTGTTATATTGTTTCTGAACCGCGGTCAATTCCTGTTGACTGCTGTAAACGAAGAGTTTGTACCCTTTATTTTTTTTTCTAGGGCATTTATGTCAAAATAAATACCGATTTTCCTAGCTTTATCATTACAAGCTATTTTAATTACTAGCTAGTCTTGTTTAATTTCTCCACCTTCTCCTTCTTCGAGCAAACACTCGCCGGCATCGTACTTTGTTCGCTTGCAGTGTTTTTGTTTTGTTTTGTTTTGTTTTTGATCCGCTTTGAATCCCTTTACGCTTTCATCTCAAAGTAGTTAGACTCAAGAATGTCCGTCTTTTTTTTTTTTTTCTTTTTTGCAAACGTTTACTATCGAAAACTCTTCGTTTTCCCTGCTGCTGCTCAATTGTTTTGGACACAAATTAAACTGGCCCAAATAAACTCTTGCGAAGTTGCTCGGTGAGAGTGTGCAGCTCCGATTCTAGGCTTGGCATGGCTAAATATATATATGGCCTTCAGCTTTTCTTTTTTTAATCGCTACATAACAGACTGGAATGGTGTTCCATCGAACATCATGCATGCACCTTCTTTAAGCAGTTTTAAGTCCTATCTATTACATTATTAGTGTCAATTTTAAATTAGATGTAGCTTGTGAGTGACAAGTATGTAATTTAATTAGGTTTGCTTTGGATTACTTCATGATTTTTAGTCTCAATCTCAAATCAGGGGTGACTTGTAAGCGAGATAAGTTTTTGATTTAATTTGATTAGGTTAGCTTTGGGCCACGTTTAAATTTCACCTCTTAGTTTTTAGAATGTGTAATATTAGATAATATTCTTTGTATGGGAATTTAGTTTCTCCCAATTATTCTCCAGTCAAGCACTTTTTTGTTTTGTATCAACTTAGTTGTATTCACATGACAAAGTATTATTAAACTTAAAACTTAAAATTAAACTTAAAGTAAGCTCTTTCTCATCAATGTACACATCCTTTGGACTTCCTCCTCCTGCATACAGTCTTTCAATTAATTTTATTAGTAGCTGGTCACACCAATCTTGTGGATGTTTGGATGACATTTGGCATTAATGTTTAATGGAATCTCTGATGTTTGATGAAGTATGTTAAGATCAAGTTAAGATGGCTAACGGATTTCCAGCACTTTTGCTTTGATGAATCACCTTGATAGTGGTATCAACCAAATGCTCAATATATTATTATCAAGTTGTTTGGTCTTGCACTTAACTGGCCAGAAGAGCAGCTGGATTTCTTTTTGAAAACACTGTAGGTGCATTGAGTGATGAGCTTAATGTTAGCAAGCAGTTTTTTTTTGTGATAGTAAGGTCAAGAAGTAATTGATCAAAATAAATATCTTGGTCTTAATTCATGGCATCTAAATATTTTTATTGATTTCCTTGTATCTTTCTTTCATAATTTTTGTGAGGCATACATATATCCAGAGGATACACAATTTCCGATTTCTGACTATCTCATGGGAGGCTGTGGATAATTGAAATTGCATTCATTATGAAGTGATGATCTGAATCACTATATATCTGATGTGATACTGATTTCAAGGAGCAATCACCAGGCTTCTCCACCAATGTCTAGTGGCTCTAAACCATACCTAAGTAGCTAAGTATGTAACTAAGTTGCCTACAGTTGAACGGGGAAACAGACCTGTCCTTAGGTATTGCTCTAAGATGTTAAGAAATGTTTTGTTTTAAAAATTTATAGATGAAAACTAGCTTTGCAGGTTCTTTTTTACACAAGGTATTAAAGATTATTTAAAAAAAACCTACCTCAATATTTTTATTTTGTTTTTTTAACATCTCCAAACTCAGTTTGGAAAGGAATTTTTATTACCTTACTGAATAGAACGCTTGTTTTTAGGAGGGTTGGGGGTCCAAATTCGTAAAAGGGGATTCATATCTGCTAGCAGTTCTGGACTAGGGGGTCCAAATCTGATCCACAAGCAGATCTGGACTGGAGGGTGCAAATCCCCGTGGGGTCCAAATCCACTGTGCCACTGGCTCAGATCACCTTTCCATACTATTTTCTACAGCATTGGGTCTGTAGCTTGAGTGAGGCCAGATGGGTGATATGACAAGCAGACTATATGTAAATGCCAGTAGAAAAAGAATGCTTTTGGAGCTCCGCTTTTAGGCTTGGCTAAATATATATATTAATCTATATCGTTTTTACTATTTTACAACAAAATTTATCCTTATCATATTTCTGAGTATTTAATTTAACATCTTCTCTGACATACCTTTATTATGCAGTAGCCTTCCCGGGAACCTGCAAATGATTTGTTTGTTTCTTTTTATCGCGGTTAATTTTTGCCTCTTGTGATTCTCTACGTTGTGTCCGAAATTTATTATTGAGTATAGTCTAAGGCCCTGCTTCTCGATCTATTGCCAATCTTATTTATACGTTTTAATTTATGTATTGCCAAAAAAACCGGAATTTGTCTTATTTATTTGTTCCGTCCATACCCATCCCACCCCATTACATCACGCAACAAACAAACTAATTAGCATAGTCACGTTCAACGTATACGTAACGCAAGAAAACATGCGAAGGTATTCTCGTTGGTTTAATGGTCTTTGACTTTGAATTTTTACTTGGCATGGATATGTTGCAGAAAGTGCAACAAGGAAAGCATCAAGGATGAAAAGAAATTCGCAGAACTTAGTGTCATTGAATCCTGTCGCTTGCGTTTGTTGGAAGTACAGGTGGTTTGCACGTTACGTCATCGCCGCCATGTTGGTGGACGTATAAACAATAGACCCTCATTAGCTGCTTTTGTTCGTCCACCAGCATTTGTTTCTTTCACCATTGTTGTCTGTGCCTCTACAGATTGGCTGCAAACCACCTATTTTCTCAGTGGGCAGCTCGTGAGTGTATGTTCTCCTCTTTCATCTCTTTTCGTTCTTAACTCTGATTGTCATCAATATCTCACCAGGCAAAAAGACAACTTACATCTTCATACTCACAAATATTCTTTTTCTCTTCGGGTACAGGGTCCTCAAATTTGGAATGACATTCCTCTCTCACTTCGTAATTCACTTACTCTTTCTAGTCATAAACATAAACTGAGAGATTATTTTCAAACATTATAAGTTTAAACTAAGTTGAACTCAAATTTTTCTACCTTCAAACTCTTTTCTTTATTACTTTTTGCGCACTATCATCAATTGTTATGTTTATTTTGCTTTATATGTAGTACTAATTCTTTATATGTTGTAATAGTTTGCCTTTTCATCGTTAATCTTGTAATTATTAATTTTTATTCGCATTGTAACTTAGCAGCACATTGTAACTCTCCGACCTACGCCATATAAGCCTCTGGCTTTGGCTTCTTATTATCGTTAACTTGTACTTCGTGTACTTATTTATCAGTAAAGAGTTATCAATAAATAGTTGTGTTTGCTTTTTTCAAAATTCTTAGTATAATGTATTTTTTTAGTTTGTGTGCCCTTCAAAATGCACATAATTCATATGTCTACAATTACCAAACGATAAAATTTAAATTGTGATTTTGATCTCCTTGATACCGTGGTTTTGAACGCAATTTAACGAAATTTATTGAATAGATTGCTCCCAACCGCCAATGTTTACTGTGTTGAGTCTAGCAAACTATAACGGCTGATCAAGTTTATGCCACGTTTTACCACAACACAGGATTTATATTGCATACAATTATTAAGAGACGTTAAGACCAGTTATTTAGAAAATCAACAGCCGTCTCTGAACGGTAAAAATGATATTTCAATCAATTTCTAGAATTATGCAAATGACCTTTGACACTAGCCATAATTATAGAAACTCACCGATTTTCGTCAATTTTAAGAAATTGGAAGGTGGAAGCTTAGGAGATACCCACAGGTTTGAAGTGAGAAATCAGTTCATTGGAGTATAGACTTTGTTCTGATGTTTTTTTGTTGTTGTTGTTGTTTTTGTTTTTTTTAAATCCCGATTTAGACCAAACTGTTGAGATTTATTTCTTTTGATTTGGTTAAATTTCGATATGCAAATTAAGGCTTTATTGAAGGGTGTCTTCTAATTCCGTTGGTATGCATAAGAGTTTTTTGTAAGTTTCCGTATTTTGTCTGTGAACTAACTGAATACACCAATTCGGTGAGCTGGATTTTTGCAGACGCAGCACGCCTACCAAAATCTGTGAAAATTACCCTTCGATCGCTATCGATTCGGCGGGTTGTTCGCTATTTGGCTTGTGGCGACGCAAAGACAAAAAATTGGAAAATAATTACAACAGTTTTCAGACATGTTTACCGAAGCCTTTTCATGGACAAAAAATGAAGGGAAACTTTTTTTGGTCGGGAAGTCGAGAGGACCGCTTTTAGTGGGACCGCCACTTAACTTTGACGATGGGGACAAGAGGTCCCAGCTAGCTTTTGTTCACTTCTTGAGAATCACTTCATGTCATCAGTCAAAGCGACACTAACAGCAACACTAACACCCTACGTCCATCCGCCAGACCGTGGGCAATGACACTGCAGGAAACGATGCTGGCGTTGCTTTCCCCAAACACTACATAGAGATGAGAGAAGTTAGAGATGCCCAGGGAAGTGCAACAGAAATATCGCCTTATTCGGAGATCAGCGAATATGCGCCACTGCACTCTGGAACTCGATCTTGGGAAGTTTCAAGAGAAAATGTAGTCATCTATAAAGTGATTGGCCAGGGAGCGTTTGGACAAGTCGCTGGAGGAAAAGCCTCAGGACTGCGAGGGAGTGAAGAAACGACGATAACTGTGGCTATAAAAATGCTGAAAGGTAAGACGTTAACCTATAACGCAATCCATTATTTTCAGCTACAAGCTCGAATTTTATTCATATTCATTCCTTAATCCGCAGTTCAAATGTATGATTTTCATATATTCATCGTCAGGCTTATTAAGTATACACAAATATTATCTTTTCTCTATTTATATATGTATTTAATTTAGTACAAGGCGAATAAAGGTGTATTATTATTATTATTATTATTATTATTATTATTATTATTTTACTTTACTTTATTACTTCTCCACATTTACCTTCTAGGGCCAGAACCAAACCATGGTTCTAAGGCACTAGAGGAGTGTTTGTTCAATTTACTTATTACTATTATTATTATTATTATTATTATTATTATTACTTTTTTCAGGCTTTATTTTCACTACTGGTTTAGTAGCGTTCATAACTACGATGATCACTCACACATTCATTCCTTAATCAGTAGTTCAAATATATAATTTTCATACATTCATCGTCAGATCGTGGTTAATCAACAATTATTCTACGAGAGCGCGCTGAATATGAAATGTAGATAACCAACTCGGATCGTTTCATATCCAGCAGGCCCGAGTAGAATAACTTTTTTTTAAATCTCCGACACGTTATTGAACACATTGAACTAAACAATGGCACTAATGTTTGTTTATTAGCACTTTGGACTGCCCCGTAGTGTAAATGGTTGCCTATACGTGTTAAGGTGATTCCCTACAATTGCATGGTGCATCCTTATTGCGCATAATTTATGGCGTCATTTAGCTCGCGCACGAACGCGCGCGCATTAGAAACATGGCGTATTTGCCTTGACATTGACTGTTTGTCAGCCGAAATTTCCCTTTGCGGTCGTGTTGCAAAGAAACGAGCACGGTGACACCCATTTTTTATTTCATAATTCCAATGACAACAGTATCCTCAATAACTGAGAAAAAAATTAGCAGAAATCTATGGCTACTTTTTTGGCAAATGAAATAAATTCTACAGAGGGAGACATAACGGGCCCAACACAGCATGTCCAAATTATGTTTCCTTTAAACGATAAAAAATGCAGGGTATTTGAAGACATTTTTTTCTGGGACATAGGTGAATAAACAATCAAAGAAAGTCAAACTCTGTGTGATATAACACGCTGCATTGAAAAATAATCGAGCTTATTTGCTGCGCACGGAGATTACCAAAAGTCACCTAAATAACCGTATTTGTCAGCATTGTGGCGTGAAAACAAGCACGGTGACACCCTCTTTTTATTACGTTTTTAATCTCTCCTTGTCCTGTAACAACAGCATACCAAGTTTTATTGGAAATCTATGGCGGTTTCTTTTACTAGGGAATCACCTTAATGTATGTTTATGAATATGCTAAAAGGCTTAATGAATTTGAAAACAATGAAAATGAATGAAGATTCGTTGAAATGAATATAAACCTAATACCTGCGTTATTGAAAGTATATTTTCTGGTAATGACCAGCAAAAGATGTAAATGAAAGTGCGTTTTGTTATAAGCTAAATACCAACTACTCGGAAAATTGCCTCAGGACTACAAGAAATGTTTTTTTAAAACACGATGCCAGCACTAGCCTTTGTCGCTCTAAAGCATTCAGCAATTAAACGTTGAATCCCGTTTGTATTATAATAAGCATTTGAACCAACGGTAAAATCCAGATAAGTCGCGAATAACCTGCCACAGGGATGTGTTCACCCAATTTACGCCATTTTCTAGTCTGTGCATTTTATCTTGAGCATGTTACTGTATTGCGTGATCGAACATTTCAAGTCGTTGGTCAATTTGCGGAATAGTGACATCAACAAACTTAATAAGATCAAAGAATTGGCTAAAAGGTCATACTTTTCCATTCAATTCTACTTATATAAAAGAGACATTAAAATTACTTCGAAGTTTATAGGTATGGCTATAAACAGGAAAAAGTAATCTAATACCATAATACCAAACTTTTTTTTTAACATTTTTTAACGTAATGTAAAGCACTTACACAGCTGACAGCACGATACTTGGACTACTTACAATACTAACACTACTTACAATGCGGTACTAACGCTATTTACAACACTAACACGACTTACAATACGGTACAGTACTAACACTTCTTGTAATACGGTACTTATACTAATTACAATACTAACACTAGTTACAGTACGGTACTTACACTATTTGCGATGCGATAGAAAGACTAATCTAGGTATGGTATATTATCACTACTTTACAATACGATGATTTTCATCAACAAGCAGCTCCTTCATTGTTATACATCTGTATGTAGTTTGCAACAATTTCACATATTTATGTTGAAAAATATTGCAGCTATTATCATCACATAATAGTAACCGTACTTTGTAAACATATTGAGAGAGAGGCGAAGGTATCTTTTGTCATTTACTGATTATCGACACTCTGTTTTAGCTGTAGTTTACCAATAAAACCATGGAGGAGCAGAGCATCTTCTTTTAACTTATATTTATAGATATAAAATGGCATGAATAATAAGGTGTAGTTAATACCCAAACTTCTTAATAACAGGTGTTACACTGATAAACAAAGCATATGTGAACAGCTTAACACATACTTTATAAATGTTGGCCTCACATTATCTGCCCAACTCTCCACTCATAGTATAGTTCAGATCCAACTAAATACATCCGCAGAACATTCTCAAATAGCTTCTTTTTCTCCTATACACGAGTATGACGTGCGTGACTTATTGTAAATCTGAAAAGAAACAAATCAACTATAGGTTCTCCTATCAAGTGCGTAAAATGTGCCTGTGAACATATATCAAAGCATTAACAAAAGTATACAACCAATCCAAAGAACAGGGAATTGTCCCGGATATTTTAAAGGGGCAGTGTCACGCTATTGTACTATCATTTTAAAAAGCTTAAAACTGCCAATACATCAGTGGAAACCTTAAAATAATGGTCTTGTTTTGCTGCTAAAGACTGTAGTACTGCATTTACACAATAAACTCCTGTATTTCATCAAAGATGACGAGGATGGAAATGGATTGAAATTTGAAAAAACTTGCCAGTTTTTTCAAAATTTCAAGCTGTGCATTGAAAAATTACCAAAAAACTATGGTTAAAAATTATGGTTAGCTCTCCCTGCTAAAATTTCATTGGAATTCATCTTGCTGATTCTGTAGGAGCAATTTTTGCACGATAACAGGTCAAAGGCAGTAATTTTAGCAGAACTGAGCCAAAAACAGCAAAAATCCCGGTGACAGTGCTCCTTTAAAACTGTCAAAAGTGTTGATAAAGGCGGTGAAATTACAGACAAAACAAACTTTCCTCCATCAGCGACTCTCTCTACTTTGACACATATTTTGGAAAGCCATAAGCAACTGATAAATTGTATTGAAAATTATGACATTGTTTATCAATTTCAATTTGGTTTTTGGAAAGGGAGGTCAACTGAACAAGCAATAGCCGAGATTACAGATAATTTAGAGATTGGAATTGACAATAACCTCTTTACCAGCGGGGTTTTCCTTGATTTCGCGAAGGCGTTTGATACCGTAAATCACGGTATCCTTTTAAAGAAAATGGTACTATATGGGATCATAGGTCTACCTTTGCAGTGGTTCCCAAACTACTTGACAAAAAGACATCACTATGTCTCTTTAGCTCATACTGAATCATCTACACATATCATGGTTTGTGGTGTTCCACAGGGCAGTTTGCTTGGGCCCTTGCTGTTTCTCATCTACATAAATAACATTCCCAACAGCCAGGGGCACCCAGCGACAAATTTCGGTAGATATCTGTTCGGTGGAGGGTAATTCGCCTTGGGTTTTCGGGTCGTTTAAAGAGTGCACTCGGATTTTCGTAACTAAAACGTGGCCTAAAAGATTCGCAGTTAGGAAATCATTGTCCCTAAGGTTTTCGGAAAGGTCGAAATTGCTGTTTTTGTTAGTCTAAAACGTCAGCTAGCATTTTCGGAAAGAGAACAGTTCCCTAGACAGTTCGTGGAAAGTTCATTTCAGCTTGCATTTTCTCAAAGGAAGATTTTGTTCCCTAATATTTTCGGTGAATTAAAATTTCAGCTAGGGAATCCGAACAGATGAACTTCTTCTAGCTAATGAAAACATCACTTAAAACAGACTTCAAACACCATAAGGGACTTAAACATGCCTTTTTATAGCTTTTGGTTGATTTGGCTCGTTAGGTTTCCCTGAACAGCTCTGAAAAAAATTGCTCTAGGATTTTTGCAGATGAAACTAATATTTTTGCCCGGTCTCAGCTGGAAACCCTAATAAACCAAAAGCTCTTAAAAGTGAAGCATTGGTGTGATATAAATAGACTGTCCTGTCAATAAATTTTGAGAAAACAAACTACGTGATCATTAAATCCGCCAAAAGAAAATGGGTAGTACCTTCAAAGTCAAATTGCCTAACAACGATGGTTCTGAATATACATTGGAAAAGAAAAACATCATAAAATATCTTGGAGTATTAATAGATGACAAAATTGCAATTTCATGGACATACCATATATCTTAGGTTTGCACCAGAATTTCTGGAAATACAGGAATATTTCTTAAGCTAAGGCATTATCTTCTCCTAAAGCAACTCGGACAACTTTATTATAACTTGATATATTCATATCTTTCATGTGCTGTTATTGTTTGGGGTAGCGCTTGTGCATCGCATTTGATGATAATCCAAGGCAAACAAAATCATATTATCCGCCTAATGTTCTTTGCTACTCTGTATGGCGAAAATACAGATGGTGCCCTCGCGCTTTTTAACCTACTGGATCTACTTACAGGAGAGAACATTTTTGTACTACGATTACTTCAGTTCTCCCACCAGTGGCATAAAAAGCAGCTCCCTATAGCATTTTCGATCACTACTCGATGATGTTCACACATATAATACGAGATCTACTTCAAAAGGTAATTTCTATAAAGCACGCTTCAGGATTAATATTGGAAAATCTACGTTGTCAGCTCCAGCAGTTTACCATTAGCAAGCTATCAAAGATCTCAGTCTAATTTCCCAACGAAACAAGACTAGTGTCTACCAAGAAAATTGTACGGTTTACTGAGGCGCTAGGCATTTTCACCATAAATACTTTATTTTTAGTTTTTCCCATAAACCCCGTAATAACACATAAATTAACTAAATATACATGCATATATGTTTTAATGTGATGTACTAAGCAAATGTGAAATAAAGTGTTGTTGTAGTTGTTGTTGTTACGATGTATAATAAACAATTATTGGACGAGGTTGAGCAAAATATCGTGATTTGTCGCGTGGACACAACTACGCATGAGCAGAATATTATTTGCAGCAAAATCACAGTTAAACGGTACTGCGCACGAGCAGACCATTATTTGTAGGCACTTATTTGTAAGTCACGTGGTAGGTTCTGGACCAATGAAAAGGAAGGGAGAAAAATATCGAATGATAATAAGAAATATTTACACCTCCTCCTTCCCTCGTTTCATTTTGAATTTTGAATGAGCTTCCCATGTTACGCTCAGGTAGGATTCTGTTGCGTGTCCACAACCGGGATTATAGCTGAGGCTTGGGGTTTTATCACTGCATATTCTACCATTACACTGTATTAATTGTGCTATTGTGTGACCTGATGGTCAAATATCCGTCATCATTCGCAATAGATTTTCATTTAGTTAGGACGCCTTTTTAACACTCTTTTCTTGACTTTAGAAAAACTAACACAATTTACAATCGCAAACTAACATACTAACCTAATTTGCAAAACAAAGGGAACAAATCAGACAAACAAGGAAAACAAAGCAAAAATCCAAGTAACTGATGCACATTAAAGGAAATATCTAAAGTACTCTCAAAGGTAGCTATGGTCTGATTTTTAACAGCTATTTCTTTTTGAATGTTCAGTTTGTCGCGAAGAAGCGTGAGAAAACTGTCGAAAGAGAGGTTTGCGTCGTGTAGGCAACTGCAATATAAAGAAAATTTCGCAATTAGGAGTGGATAATTTAAAGAATATCTGTGTTCCAAGTTATCAAAAACCCCATATAGGATCAAGTTAGGACGCCTTTGCTTTATCCAACTCACTTGCCATTTATCTCAAGTCCCGTTTCATGGTGTGGCTATTTTCGAACAATTACTCCACCAAATTGTACGGTTTTTCTCCAGGTATCGTGGCACTTACACACGACTGATACTACATTAAGAAAACGGAGGCATAAACATAGTTATGCTTTCGTAAGTAAAACCTCAGTTAAAGGTAAAATTGAAAAAAACAAAAAAAAAAAGAATGAAAGTGGAGGGTATCATTCACTCTGACAAAGACATTGGCTCTGTAATCGCGTTAATATTTAAATTTGTCATGTATTTGCAGATAATGCCCAAGAGACAGACAGGCAAGACTTGTTAGCAGAACTTGAAGTAATGAAGACGCTCAAGCCTCATCCACACGTCATCAAACTGCTGGGATGTGTCACTGAATCTGGTAACAGTTGTGAGCTATTATCCTGTACAATGTTTGTTTTAGAGCACCGTTACGGCCAACACTACTGCGTTGTAAGGATGATTGTTTTTGGCAGAGCATAAAATGTTGGAAATAAAGTATCAAGTAAAATAAAGTATCTATATGTTTACGTCTGTTGGACACATCTTACCACAACCGACCAGGAAGTGGTATCAGCCTCAAAATCATACAATAGTCTGTCAGTGACATACGTCTCAACATATCAAAGCTTTTAAATCTCTTTGGTGGCAATATAGTAATTAAAACGTTTACACCTTTTTCTGGTCAATACCAGTAACTATGCTTGCAATAATGCAGGTATCGGGTTCATTAACGTCAAAATACATTCATTTTAACAAATCGTCATTCATTTTCGTTGTTTACAAATTCATTTACTAGTTTTGCATATTCATAAACATACAATACCAGGTATATCACTGGAAAACTTGAACCATTTATAGACTTCAAAAAAGTTTGTCAAATCTCTGTAAAATGTATACATTTCCTTTGTAAATTGCAATGTCTGTAAACGTGCACACTTACAGAGATTTTATGAACCCTATAAAATGTCTGTAGATTCGACCGAATTTTACGCGTCCAGACCCCATTAAATGTCTGTGAAATCTCAATGTTTTCTCTGTAAATTGTAAGCAAAATTTACAGAGATTTGATAAACTTTGTAAAAATCCTTGTAAAATCTCAACGTATTCTCTGTAAAAAAAACTATAGGAATAAAACTCTGTAAAATAAAGAACATAAAATGTCCATAAAATCTTCCTAAAAATCGAACCAAAATAACTGCATGAAATGTTAATAAAATGTACACAAATAAAAAGCACACAATGTTAATAAAAAGTGGGTGTAATGGTTGTAAAATATACAAGGAGTACCATATGAAATCTCAGCAAAATCTTCATATTTTCTCTGTGAAAGACAGAGGGAAACAAACCAGGATGAAACGCCAGAACACAAAATCCCAACAAAATGTCTATAAAAAGTGAACAAAAGCTGGACCACAAAGTGTCTGTCGATAAATAAAGTGCACACAATATCTTCAAAAGATATGTATTTTATTGCAAAATGTTAACGTGTTCTTTGCAAAAACGAGCTGATACTAAAGCGACCTGAAAAACGCTAAAAACGGCAGTGGCCGTGAATTTTTCAGGGACGAGCTTGCCAGTTCATCGCCACTGAACATTGAACGGCATGAAAAAGGTATCCTTTCTATTGCAATTGTATAATTTACGTCCCTTAGCTTTATCGTTTCTTATAAACACTGAAAATTATATTTTCATCCCAAACGGCTGCTGGTATAACTCACAATTGGAGTTACTAATGTTTTATGTTGCACTGCACTGTACGAGGCGTGCCACCCGCCAGTTCAGAGGAATTAAACTAGATAGAGAGAAAGAGAAACTTCATGTATGTTACACTGAACTGTATGAGGCGTGCCACCCGCCAGTTCAGAGGGGTTAAACTAGATGGACAGAAAGAGAAACTTCATGTATGTTACACTGAACTGTATGAGGCGTGCCACCCGCCAGTTCAGAGGGGTTAAACAAGAGAGAAAGAGAGATTACAGGTATGTTACACTGAACTGTATGAGGCGTGTCACCCGCCAGTTCAGAGGGGTTAAACTAGAGAGAGAAAGAGATTACATGAATGTTACACTGAACTGTATGAGGCGTGCCACCCACCAGTTCAGAGGGGTTAAACTAGAGGGAGAGAAAAAGAGATTACATGTATGTTACACTGAACTGTATGAGGCGTGCCACCCGCCAGTTCAGAGGAGTTTAACTAGATAGACAGAAAGAGATATTTCATGTATGTTACACTGAACTGTATGAGGCGTGCCACCCGCCAGTTCAGAGGGGTTAAACTAGAGGGAAAGCGAGATTACATATATGTTACACTGAACTGTATAAGGCGTGCCACCCGCCAGTTCAGAGGGGTTAAACTAAAGAGAGAGAAAGAGAGATTACATGAATGTTACATTGAACTGTATGAGGTGTGTTAAGAGGGAATAACCAGATTGAAAGAGCAACCTTTCTTTATGTTAAACTGAACTCTATGAAGTGTCACTCAGAGGCACACTGTACATGTACATAAAATAGAAGTCACCAGAGCCCTCTCAGACACAATTAACCAAGTGCTATTCAACTGAAGGTTTCAACAAGCTAATGTTTTCTTTATGATATACAGTACCAGTTAAAGGTAAGTTGACAGTCTCGACTCGATCCTCGCGAGAATCGACTATCGAGGATCGAGTCGCGAATCGAGACTCGATTCACTCGAAACTCAACTCGATCCTCGTTAATCGATTCTCGCAGGACGAATTTTATTGTTATTCATCGAGTACGCGATTCATCGACTACGCGATTCGACCTTTTGAGTTCTTGAGGAAAGAACACAGTTCTGTATGCAGTTTTTGTTCGAACACAACGAATTCAAGCTAAAGGACGGCGCGGTCAAGAGGATGCGGTGTACTTCTCAAGGAAATATCGTATACTGCATAAAAAAAAACAAGGTCAAAAGACATTCAGTTTCTTTCGAGGCTACAGCGTTGTGCTTTTCTGCTTAAAAGTTCCGATGCTAAATTTATGTACGTTCATCTGGCCACTCGTCCATAAGCGCAACGAATCATGATCGCTGTGGTTCGTTGCGAACACTGTCATCAAAAGCGATCAAAATTTCGAGAAAGCGGCCTATTTTTCGACGAAAATGCAGTGTACAAGTAGGCGAATAGTGCAGTCGCTAGCCAGTAGCTGCTTGGCAAGTGTAAGGAATTCAAGGCTGGCACAATTGATCAAACAAGATTCGACAAAACCGCTCATCAACCACGAGGACGGAAACGCCAACTTTGAAAATCGCTCCTTGCCTTTGAAATAAATAAATTGATAAACGTTCGATGGAACACTAGTAAAACTTCAAGGAAACATCCGAAGTGAAATAAGTGTATAATTTGGATAGAAACGTAGCCAAGATGATCTTCACTCTTCGGCCAAAAATAGCGCAAAGTAAACATTGAATTAAAAATAGACTTGACAGACAATGCGCGTGAGAACTGAAAATTTGCATACCATAACGAATTACACACATCTGTGTTTCCAGTTTGGAGGAGTTACATTGTAAAATTTAATCCTAAGAACGGTCGAAGAAAGCCCTGTTTAAACGAAATAAAGTTACGAACGAGCACCATTAGTGAACATGTGTATTGACACCTTCGCGTATCGAATTTCATCTTAAAATTATGCATGTCTGTGACAAAAATATGCAACGCTGAGATAAACCTCAAGTTTTATTCATCGAACATCTCTGCTTATTGCGAGATATTGTAGTAGCGTGGTCAGTCCTTGGCCATTCTGTTCTTTCTCAAGCCTTGATTTCTGCGAATCTGCCATCTGTTAAAGAGGTTGAATCACATTTAGAAACATCGCGTACTGAATGACTACTCTTGCATCGTTTGCGTTCCTTCGAGTACCTGGAGTTCCTTTCGAAGATGTGATGAGAGGTCTATCGAGTGATCAGTCAAGCGTCAAGCTCATTATCTCTGATCTTGCGAGACGCAATCCTTGACTCGATTCTTGATGGCTGAGCCTCGATCCTCGATGCTCGAAACTCGCAGGAATCGAGTATCGAGGATCGAGTCGAGAATCGAGACTCGAAAGAGACTGTCAACTTACCTTTAACCGGTACTATACATGTACAGTACCAGTTAAAGGTAAGTTGACAGTCTCTTTCGAGTCTCGATTCTCAACTCGATCCTCGATACTCGATTCCTGCGAGTTTCGAGCATCGAGGCTCCGCCATCGAGAATCGAGTCGAGGATCGCGTCTCGCAAGAGCAGAGATAATGAGCTTGTTGCTTGGCTGATCACTCGATAGACCTCTTGAGCAAATTGGGGATGACATCTTTAAAAGCAACTTGAGCTACTCAAAGGAACGCAAACGATGCAAGAGTAGTCATTCAGTAAGCGATGTTTCTAAATGTGATTCAACCTCTTTGACAGATGGGCAGATTCGCAGAAATCAACGCTTGAGAAAGAACAGAATGGCCAAGGACTGACCACACCACTACAATATCTCCCAATAAGTAACAGATGTTCGATGAATAAAACTTGGCCGACTGAGCGTTGCATGTTTTTGTCACAGACACGCATAATTTTAAGATGAAATTCGATACGCGTACGTGTCAATACATGTGTTCACTAATGGTGCTCGTTCGTAACTTTATTTCGTTGAAACAGGATTTTCTTAAACCGTTCTTAGGAATAAATTTTACAATGTAACTCCTCCAAACTTGAAACACAAATGTGTGTAATTCGTTATGGTATGCAAATTTTCTGTTCTCATGCACGGTGTCTGTCAAGTCTATTTTTTTTTCAATGTTTACTTTGCGCTATTTTTGGCCGAAGAGTGAAGATCATCTCGGCGATGTTTCTATCCAAATTATACATGTATTTAACTTCGGATGTTTCCTCGGAGTTTTACTAGTGTTCCATCGAACGTTTACCAATTTATTTATTTCAAAGGCGATGAGCGATTTTCTAAGTTGGCGTTGTACATACGATAAGCTACCATGTCTTGTTTGCGTCCTTGTGGTCGATGAGCGCAGGTTTGTCGAAACTTGTTCGATCAATCGCGTCAGCCTTGAATTCCTTATGCTTGCCAAGCGGCTACTGGCTAGCGACTACACTATCCGCCTACTTGTACACTGTGCATTTTCATTGACAAATAGCCGGCTTTCTCGAAATTTTGATCGCTTTTGATGAGTGTCCGCGATGAACCGCAGCGATCTTGATTCGTTGCGCTTATGAACGAGCAGCCATATAAACGGTTCAAAATTTAGCATCGGAATTATTATGTAGAAAAGCACAACGCTGTGACCTCGAAAGAAACTAAATGTCTTTTGACCTTGGTTTTTTTTTTTATGCAGTATGCGATATTTCCTCGAGAAGTACACTGCGTCCTCAAAACCTAATGACTTTTGACAGTATGTCACCGCGCTGTCCTTTAGCTTGAATTTGTTACCTTTTTCGAACGGAAATTGTTGTAGTGTCTACATAAGTGTCCATACAGAACAACTACGTTCTTTCCTCAAGAACTCGGAAAGTCGAATCACATACTCGATGAATAACAATAGAGTGCTTCCTGCGAGAATCGAGTAACGAGGATCGAGTTGAGTTTCAAGTGAATCGAGTTTTGATTCTCGACTCGATCCTCAATACTTGATTCTCATGAGGATCAAGTCGAGACTGTCAACTTACTTTTAACCGGTACTGTACATGTAATGTTATGATGTTTAATTTTTCATCCTTAAGGAAATGAAAAACCTTGGTTTAAAGAAAACAAAATGTTTTGGGATGTCAACAGGCTGCAGTTGACTGAAAGATAATCACAGAGTTGCCACTCATCAGGATAAAATTATACTGATGGCTTTTCCCAGACCATAAATAGATGACCACCCAAGACAAATTCCTTTGGCAATGAAGTTGGTGTCCTTGATACTCTGATGTGCTATTTTTCTTTCTGTAAAAGAAAAAAAAAGACTTTAAATGAACTAAACTGATTGAAGGAACAAAGAAAAATAATGCTAGCATTTGATTTGTATGATACAACACATAATATAATTATGTATCTACGCATATAGATATACATGTACATGTATTCCTTAATGTTGAAAACATCACTTATGTGCATTAGCCTCCTTTGCAGCTGTTGTTTGGGTCTGTCCTTAATCCCTCCCCACTAATGTCTGGTGAACTAAGCTGGAAATTCCATTCCCATTGTGTCAACATGTAAGTATTCAATCTGGAGGGAGAAGAGAACTGACAAAAATGGCTGCAAAGGAGGCTACAGGAACTTACATGTAGCCACCAAAATTTAACAGCCATGATGTGATTAGTCAGTTCCTGGGAGGGGAATGTCTGGCTCCGTTCAGCAGATGTTGGTGGGAAGGGAGAATACGACTAACATGTAAGTAATACACGTAGCTGCATAGGAGGCTATTACAGTGTACTGTATGTGCATCAATTGGTCAACACTGGATAGACCATCAATAAGGAAAGATTCGGTGGGTCAACCGTACACAAAGATTTATTATTTTAAAGACTTGGTTTGCCTGGACTAGGGACTGTTATTGGCTATGAAAAGCTTCCGTAACTTACATGCATTATAACATGCATTATAACATTATACATTATGCCTTCAAGGAAAAGCATGGACAATAAGACTTCACTGTGGAGGCTACATGTATTTCATGCTTAGTATAGGCTTAACTTATTACAGTTTGCATAAAGGCAAAAAAAATTGAGTAAAGTTAATGTGGTGGCAATGACAAGTACATGTACCTTACTCTGTTACAGTAGCATGTATAAGGTATGAAAAGGAAATTACTATTAGGGGGTAAACTTCAAAGGACTCTATGTAGCACATAATTATGTATGATACCAGATTGGCTAGAAAAAAAATTGCTTGTACTGCAGGTCACATTAATTTTTATTTATAGGAGAGATTAATGCTTTTTTTTGGAGCAGGCAATTTAAACAGTTTCAATTTATTTTTTTCCATATTTCTTACACATTGTTACAAGATAAATATGTATTAAAATACAAAAGATAAATAAATAACAAAAGAATGAGAAACATAATGGCGAGGATGTCCATAAAGAAACCATTGGGCTTATACGAGCTACAGGCTCATAAACAATTACAACTTGGAAATCATGATCTTTAGGCATACATGTAGCTTATTTAATTAATCAATTCATTTAGGTTACCAAAGTGAGTGAAATACATTGTAAGAAATACAACATGATACATGAGTAATGCATGAAACCCCAAACAGAAACTCGAAAACAAAATCTGAGTTCCAGATGGGATTCGAACCCACGACCCTCCACGATCTAGATGGATAACCACTGAGCTACTGGACACTCTTATGGTGTGCAAGGGTGAAATGTGGGCTTTGACTGGAACCGCATCACGCGGTCACACAGCCAAATAATGACTGGCACACACATAACTGCATCGTGCAGTCACATTGAGGCATATCAAAGATGCATATTGAGGCATATCAAAGATGGCTGCGTGACCACGTGATGCAGTTCCAGTCAAAGCCCACATTTCACCCTTGCTCACCAGTAGCTCAGTGGTTAGAGCATCTGTCTAGATCACGGAGGGTTGTGGGTTCCAATCCCATCTGGAACTCGGATTTTTTTCGAGTTTCTGTTTGGGGTTTCATGCATTACTATCATGTTACAAAGCAAGCACACAAACAAACACACACCAGCAGCAAAACATAAAACAACACTTTCAAAATAGGAGTAGTCAATAGAGAAGTAATGTTCTTAATTCAGATTTCAACAGAGAAATACTGTCAGCATTCTGAATTTCTGAATGAAAGGAATTAAACAGTTTAGGTCTGGAAACTTATTGCAAACCGTCTGATATTAGTTCTACACAGTACAGTTGCAATGTCTACAGTGTAGTATTGTAACGATGAATATGACTTATCAGCAAACACAGTTCTCTGAATGCATCAGGAGGGAAGCCTTTCTTGAAAAGTAACAAACTTTCCAATTTGAAATCAGTAAATATTAGATAGTTCACCTAACTGGTGATCATAGGGTATGGACAAATACACAAATATACATGTATTTTACAGCATTATTCATTCTTTTATAGTGGGAGTACAGTAATTTAAGACATACAGTGTAGTGTAAAGCCCTGGCCAAACTATATGTATCCAAACTATAGTCTGTGGCAAAACAAGCTACTGGTACAACTTGACGCTAAAATATAATTTAAAACATACACTGTAGCACTAAAGTGGAAACCAAAAGCGCTTAGCGTTAAAGTTTATGGTACCAGAGCTGTTCAGTGTTCAGTGTGAAGTGAGAAAAAATCATGGAATGGTTAAGAGAACAAGCTGAAAAGGGTATGTTCCATACCGTTTTACAGTTATCATTGCAAGATACACCCGTGTTTAGGGAGAAGATTAGAATCAACAAGCCCAGATCAGTTCTCAGAAATTTTAAACGCTATTGAACCGGACATCTGCAAAGAGAGCACGAAAATAGCAACTATTGATTGGCTAGCAGGGTGAATGTGACTTGCATCAGGATAAAGCTTTGTTGGAAGAGCGGCAAAACACTGCAACAATCTTGCAAGTAATAAATCAAAAACGAGTGCGAGTGTTTGAGCGGGGTTTTCAGACACCAAGAAACAGATGAAAGCTCGAGGCTGTAGGCGAGTGCTTTTATTGTTTCGAGGTGTCTGGAGACCCCGGTCAAACACGACGCACAAGTTTTTGATATGGCTTCTAAAACTATTCACACTTCTTTAGTAATTAGGGGGTATTGTTTCAGTGCTTTTATTGCCCATGAGATTATGCATTTTAAAAATAATCAAAATGTGGGAATTTTGTTGTTGTTCGTTGTAAGTCATGTGGTAGTGAAGATGGCAGAGTCTTTTGCAGCGAATACCGAAAGTCGTTTTCATTCTCCAAGAACTGGGGAAGAAGAATCAAAGTGTAACAGTTACATGTACAAATGTATGAAGAAAGGTCAGAAGGTTTTTCATTTTTGAATGCTTCTTCGTTCACGAATTGTGATGAAAAAATTTTTCTCAACGAAAAAAAATGAACTGGCAGCATAGCTGATTAATTATGATGATTAATTAAACTGAAGTATTGTTTTTGCGTTGAATTTGTTTTGTTTTGATTCATAAATCTTGATGTCCAGTGAGAAGGCAGATGAAAACCACACGTGGTTTTGATATGTGATCCAAAGCACGTGTGGTTTTCATCTGTGTTTTCATTGGGTATCAAAACTCATGCACATGATGAATTTAGCCATTTTTTATTGGCTATCAAAATTATGAATTATTAATGAGTTTTAGAATGTTAAATCCAACTTTGTTCAATAGTTTGACCAGGACTTAAAAGAAATCACAAGCCCATCATGCTGATGTGATCTTTTTTGTTACACTGGATCAAGGTTGCATGAGGTGGAACAAAAATTCCGAAGACAACAAAATGTTCAATAATGGTCACATTCCTTCATCATGCTACAGTGTATGTTACAGAAAGTTCTTACCTTAAAAGGTTTTACTTTTCTTTGCAACTTGAGCATACACTGTAAAGTAGTCTGCCATATACTGTACTGCACACGTAACTACAGGTATTCAGCCTGAAGATTAAAAAAACCAGATGTCAAGACCAAGTATACACTGTACTGTACAGTTCAGAAACCAGAATGAAAATATGAGCTTAAGTATTGAAAAATATGTGCATGTTAACACAATACAAAATGCTACATTGGCCAGGCTGAAAGATTCAAAGATTCAAATCTTGAGTGCCAGAGGATGATTACTGTCATGATCTCCCAAACAATACTGTTACATGTACATGTAGATGGTCTTAGTGTAGGTCTCTGGAAAACATGATCTAGTTTTTAAGTGTTACAAGCCATGATGGCAGGCCAGAAGACAGTCTTATAATTATTTTGTATGCTCACGCATGTCAACACTGTGTCTTAACCTTCTCATGACCAAGCATCATTGCAGTTTACAGGGATGACGCAAACATTAAGGCAGATTTTTTTTTAAAGGATTGGTGTTAATGCTGCAAAGGCACATGCATATATGGTTGGGCTTAGGAGTTTTATGCTTGCTCCATGAACATGAAGCCATCTTGAATGTTATTCTTTATTACACACAACAACTAGACAATCATACAGTTTGTAGGTATGAAAAACACCCCAGCAGTAATGAAATTTCAGAAATCCAGGAGAATACACAGTAATTACAGTATGGTCTTCATTGCACATTCTCATTACAAGCCATAAACTGAAGCTTGTTGAATGACTAATTATTGTAAAAGTTAAAAAAAGGCAAAAAGAAGTGAACATAGCACCTTATGATGCAAAAAAATAACTTTAAAAATTTTAGATAGTTCCACTTGCCTTTGATCTGCTCTCATACAGTGATGGTCTCACTGACAGTTGTAATACTTGGGTGAGCTATCACTACAGTCTGTAAAAGGAGGCAAATGCCATACAATACTCAGTAGCTGTTTAGCACAACTATTGCAAAACAAAAGTAAGGCTCCAAGCATTTCAACTACAATCAAGCAGGATATAGATTTATGTTTTAACACCCCAAATACTTGCCTGGACACAAGCACTGTACTATGGAAAAAAAACAGCCTTTGAAGGTCATTTGTACATGATACACAGTAAATAAAGCAAGCCAACTACAGTGTAATTTAATTGAGATATTACTGTATACTGTGATTGGGATAAAAAATTAATAATTATATACAACTATAAATTAGCTTTGTCTCTTTTTCTTTTCTCATTGTAAAAAAAGTCAGGTGACTGATATGAAATCAAGCAGACTTTATTGGATGGCAGCTGTGGCCAGAATTAATTTTGTACCACACGATTTTTTTCATCGAGTTAGGGTTAACAGAATTACATTGTAATAGTTGCATTACCACAACAGTAGGCACTTCAATGAAGATGTGAACACTCAAACTAAAAGACCCATCTTCAGCCTTGATGCATTACAGGGCTGTACACGCCATGACCAATAATTCATGAATTTCGTGTGACATGAAATTCCTTAGACCTTTGAAGCCCTTGTTTCATCCCACAATTAATGGCCGCAAATATGTTTTCTGTTTATTCTTCTTCATTTTTCTTTTATTACTTTGGGAAAGTTTTGTATATCTATTTGTAAATTTTGGCCAATTTTAAGTCAGAAGAGTCAAGTGTGGCAACATGGTAATAGCCAATTCATACAGCATTGTTTTTTATCAAATTTAAAGTACTTACACAACATGCAAGAAAATGAGGTTTCATGTTGGGTGCTTTTTACCTTGAAGTTTCTACCAATTCACTGAGGGCCAACTTACGGCAATTTGGAAACTGATTTGATGATGAGTAAATTGTGTATATGTCTAGATAACTGTTTTCCTCATGTTTGATGTTTTTAGTTCAAGGTCAGTTTGCTTAATGGACTATGTGGCTTGGCTCCACTCTTCGTGTCAATTCAATCTGACTTGTCATTGTGTCTCTTTATGAACTGCAATTTTCATGCCCCATTGGGCATTCTACAATTGTCTAAACTGAGTGATAATTTCTTTCTTGATGAGATCTCTGTGATGAAATCTACACTGCTGTGTTGCTTTGTTTTGCTCCTACATTGTACAGCTGTATGCTTTAGTGTAGAGCTAAATGTTTCCTTCCTTTAACAACAGCGCAATTTCAAAACAAAAACAGATGCCAACATTGGATCAAGGGAGAAAAATAGGCCTTTAAATTGGAAAGCTAATTTCAAAAGATGTCCACACAGTTCCATACATAATTAAATACAATCATTGTATTACAATTGTTCGTGTTTGTCATGCCAAGTCCTTGTCTGTCTGGTCGTGCCCTGAGGACGGACGGCAACTCAACTGGCTAAATGTCTTCAAATGATAACCAAACAACAACAAAAGCAAAACTCGTACACCATATCCGAAGGCACGAGTAATTACACCTATAAGTCACAGTTGGAGACGTTAGAAGTCACGTGACTTTGATGGTAGCGTGTTGGTAACCCATATTAGGGCAAATCATTACCATTGACAACTTTCTTGGATACACTGTATCACACTTTCCCAGCTAGCAGTGGCCTCTTTTGCTCAACACAAACCGTTTGCTCAACACAGACCGTTTGGACCCATGGCAGAGGTCTCTTTTCTCCAGCACGCTGAATACAAGGAAAAGAAGCCTCTGCTAGCAGGGAATATCACACTAAACCTTATACAACAACAACCATTGCTAAACGAGATCTTACAGAAAGGGGCGTTCCCTTAAAGAAACACTCGTGAGAGCCCAATTATAAAAAAAAGACCAAAAAAAAAAAAAAAAAAACAGACCATGTACAAGAGGCCGTATAGGCCTGTCAACTTTAATTAACACTTGCGACCCTTAGCTTCTCTTTGCAACTTTACCTCTAGTGATAGTGATAATAACATGATATAATTTGGAAATCGGAAAAATCTCATACTTGATAAGGTTCAGACTACAGCTAAAGCTGTGTGAAGGTTGTTGTGAACAAGTTTAGCTACCCGCACACAGTGAATAGTAAAGGTTTTTAAATTTTGGGTTCAGGTACATTTCGCGTTAAAGAAGTTGTT
>JAEMWC010000009.1:952500-960000 GCA_016490735.1 Pachyseris speciosa
TCGGTGTGACTAAAAGATTTTTTAATAGTTGAGGCTCCTGCCTTACCCGAGTTACATCGAAACACGGCGATGATGACATTATGTTGCTCGATTTCCTGGTCTTATAAGGGTCATAACCTCGGCTCCATAACGCTGCCAGTTTGGGTTTGGTATTTCTATTGACTTAGTCACCTTTCGCATAGCAGAGAATGACAAGATCGCTGACGGGCAGACAACCGGCTCTTGATATGACAATTAGCTTAGATCAAATTAGATTACAAAACACCTGGAGATCTTTCCGGAGACATATCATTACGTCATGATATCTCTCCGGAAGTGATAACAAAAGATATCGTTTATCGTTTATCATTTGTCATGATAAACATGAAGTGATAAGTAATGGTAATAGGACTGAGTGGAGTCCAATTCGGGGCCTGTTCGCACTACGCGAAATTTTGTTTGATTTACCAAAAAATCTGTCAACGCGAAGCCATTTCTAGTGCGAACGATTTTTTGCACCCACCAAAATTTTTGCAAGCGCAACGAAACTTCAAAGATTCCGTCGACTAACTTTGGAGGCTGTAAAAATTTTGTCAGGCGAGAAAATCCTTTGTTCGTTGACATCCATCCGTCATTGGGTCATCAAATTGATGACGGACTCCTTGAGTGTGGGTTTTGCGGTTGCCTTGCATTAGAGCCATCTGTCACTAAAAAAATTTCGCATCTTCATGTGCGAACAGGATTACGAAAACAAAAAATTGGTGATTACAAAATTTTCACTTTTTTTGCAAACGCCAAACTCAAATTTTCGTCTTAGTGCGAACAGGGCCTTGGTCTGTAATCATACGAGTGATAACAAAATCGGACGACCGCGCAGCGGGAGTCCGATTTGTTTATCACGAGTATGATTACAGACCCAATTGAACGACACGAAGTCTTATTACCAATTAATCATAAAAATTACAATTTCCGAGAAAAGAGAAAGAGCCAACTTATAAAAGGAAAGGAAATTTTGCATTAAAAGACTGACAAAGGAAGCGTAAACTGTTTAATGTCGCTCTGAAATTGACTACGATCAAAATATACGGTGATTGCAACCATGGTTGTGATTGGTTGATTTAAAATACTACTTTGAATGTGATTGGCTTATTGAACTGTCCGATAACAGACTGTCCAATAACAAAGTGTCCAATAACAAACTGTTCGATAACAACTTGGCACGTGAGTTAGTGGAAAATAGGAGTTTTTTAAACCAATCACAATCGAGAAAATTGTAATTTTAATGATTACGAAAGATGTCATTTATCGTTTTTCATTTATCAACATAAACATGATATCTCAAGATATCTCAAGATATCTCCAAGATATCAAGATATCTACTTTTGACCACGATGGCCCGCCATATGACACGATATTTTAGCGGGAAAACTAAATACATGTGAAATATTTGTGTGGTTTAGGCTCAGGTTCTACTTATTAATCCGCTTGAATGTCAACTGCATTCCGTGAATTCTCAACAAGCTAATTCTGTATTTTTTTTCAGACTCCTTTTTCATTCACTGGATCACTTGATCATAACCGCGAGGATCGCACCTAGCATTCATTGAAATCTTTTCCTGTTAGACACTTGTAAAGACTGCGAGTAGTCTCTAATTTCGGCGATGGATTGTGAAACGGGAGAAATATACGCGCGTGCGAAGTGTTTCTCCCGCCTCACAATCCATCGCCCGAAATTAGAGGCTACTCGCAGTCTAACACTTGTAAAGTTGAACACCGGGTTGGACGTCTCAGGGGACTCCCATCAGGCACTTTTACTATGTGCTGCCCCTCCTTTTTTTTATTTTCTAACTGATATTTATTATCACTCAGGGACGAATTCCAATAAGGTGGACAGCATATGAAGCACTCATGTATTGGTGCTACACAACGAAAAGTGATGTGTAAGTAGAGCTTACGGTTATTGCAATATTTTTAACTTTGTGTTACAGACATTTAACATTGGTTGACTTCAAATGCAGCAAAGTAAGTGTTTCCAAATCGCAATTACGTGTAAAGCAATAATATTGACAAGGAAATAGGAGTTTGTTTGTTTGTTTGTTTGTTTTCAGTTTACTAAAGCTTGCCACGTTGTGGCGCAAACGTGGTACACCTCTGAATGAAATATGATAGGTGTTTATGTAATGTTTAATAAATCTGTGGGACGTTAAAGAACCCACACACTGTTCGAAAAGAGTAGGGGACTTAGTTCCCGGTGTGATGGTCTACCTTTTATCTGTCTTGCCATTCATGTGTGGGTTGGGTGTGTGGGTGAGATCAAATATGGACTGATAGCGGCTGCCACAGGCGTCTTTACAGGCTGACGTCCGATCTCACCCTAGAGAATAACTGTAAACCGCCATGAAACTATGTGATATGTGCGGTAAATAAATCCATTACCATTACCATTACCGATAAATGAGCAGGAGTGTGTTATCAAGTTTAAAACATGAGGCGCAGCCGAGTGTTTTAGGACTTGATAAAACACGAATTGCAAATTTATTGAACGGCTTTAAAAGCTTTATATCTATCCATACTTACACTAAAATTTAGATTTGGGGTTAATTGGCCCTGAAAATTGGATGTAAAATTTAGCCGTGTCTTTATCAGATATAAAGACGTTCATTATTAATGAGACAACACTTTTCGGTTCCAACTCTTTTTTATTTTTTTTTTATTATTATTATTATTATTATTATTATTATTATTATTATTTTATTTTGCACAACTCTTATTTTGAAAAGAACTACAGTGGAAACTTTTGAGCACGTTTTTCAGCTGTGCCACTTAGTTAGCTTGTTATGCAATAACGCGGTAGATTTTGCCATGTCAAAGAAAATAATATTTTTGAGTTACATGTAAAATATATTTTTAAAATACTTCTCAATGCTACCTTGTTTATCGCAGGTGGAGTTTCGGAGTTGTACTTTATGAGATATTCACCATAGGTACGTATAGATGGCTTTTTGGGGCTACAGATGTTTAAGTTTTTTTTAGACATTTCTAGTTTCGTCCCCCGGTTGGGGTTGGGGGCACTCCCTACAATGGCCTATACGGGGAGGCTCCGCCCGAAAGGGGTACCTTTTTTAAGCTTCAGGTATATGAAAGGATAGGGATTTCAGGCGTCGAAGTGTATGATAGGGTAGGGAAATCTGTCATTTCATTATATTTCGAACACACATGCCTTACGACTGTACTGTTTTAATTTATTGAACGCTACATGAAAATGACATGAAAACTTCCTGTTTTAGGTATATTCATGGGCTCCTGATGGAAGGTATACGAAAGGGGTACCTTTTCTTTCAAAAATGGTTTATAAAAGGGACTAAGGGGTCGGACCTCGGTGCAGTGCCTCCCCGTACTAAATTTTTTTTAATACCCTTCCACCACCACCACGCCCCCCCCCCCGGGGGGGGGGTTTCGTCATCACCATGAATGAAGTATTCATTTTAAACGCAAAGAGCACATTTTATAGATTTCTAATCTTCTTAATCTACTTATCACGCATAAAGTATGAGATAAGATCTGTTAGCCATGAGGTGATTCGATTTTTTTCCACCTCGAGTGAGTCTGATTTAAAAAATGGCTGCAAAAATTGATTTTTAAGTGGAATTAATTTCGGAGGAAATCACGGTGTCACTGTTAACCTGCAATTTATATGAATCTGAAAGTCCAAGAGGAATACTGTTAACTACACAAAGTACGATTGAATTGTGAATTTCTTGGCCTTGTGCATAAAAATATTTTTGGTGTCTCCATTAAGGTGGTATGCCTTATCCGCGTACAGAAGGATGTAAACTGGCCGAGTTACTCTCTCAAGGCTACCGGATGCCGAAACCCAGCCACGTGGATGACACTTTGTAAGTTCAAGAGAGAAAAAGGAAGAGAAGACATCTAATCTCCTACGTATGCGCCTCTACAAAGGATAGTTTTTCGAATCTAAGTTTGACACGTGGTAACGAACTGCACATTGCGTCATGGCATAAGAATAAAATGTCTTCTCGACGTGACAGGAAATGTATAAGTAGACGGGCATGGGGATCCGCTCTCTGAAAACACGATCCCGTGGTCTTGACGCGCTTATTCAACAGTAAAAATGGGGATCACCGAACTTGGTTTTGAGTTATTTTCGCTTAAAGCTAAAATTTAAGGCGTTTTTAACAGGTTATATTGTTGCTATGGTAACCTATTGAGTGGAAAATTTTCATAATTTTTTCACCAATGAATGGGCATATGTTTGATATCACAATAAAGGTAACATCTTATAAAGAGGGATAGTGATGATCCGATCAAGTTACAAGAGCTGGAAAGTGCCAGTGTCAGCCAACTTAAAGGGGCACTGTCACGCTATTGTGCCATCACTTTAAAAAGCTTAAAACTGCCTATGCATCAGTGTAAACCTTGAAATAATGGCCTAGTTTTGCTGCCAAAGACTGTAGTACTGCATTGACACTATAAACTCCTGTATTCCCTCAAAGATGACGAGGATGGAAATGGATTGAAATTTGAAAAAGCTTGTCAGTTTTTTCAAAATTTCAAGCTATGCATTAAAAAATCACCAAAAAAGTTATTATGGTTAGCTCTCCCTGCTAGAATTTCATTGGAATTCATCTTGCTGATTCTGTATGAGCATTTTTTGCACGATAGCAATTAAAAAGCAATAATTTTGGCAGAATTGAACCAAAACAGCAGAAATCCCGGTGACAGTGCTCCTTTAAATGCAACAGTGTGCTTGATAATTTTCCTATCAAAATCACGGAAGGAAGCAAATATTTTACCACTTTTATGGGCTGCATTCCTGTCTATTCCACTAAAGAAAATAGGAAGATTCCATTGGTTGCTTCCTTTGGGTTTCAGTTTTATTACGCTTTGCTATTTGTTCTTGTTATATTTCCAGGTATCAGATCATGTTAGGCTGTTGGCGACAAGACCCTGCTGATCGGCCAACGTTTGAAGACCTTAAACGAGAATTAAAACAAATGGAAAATCAACACAAGGTATCTAGCAAATCATTTTCGAGTTGCTTAAGCACTGGAGTACTTAAAATTATTTTCAAGTTGTTTTAAGCCTCTTCATCAAACCGACGCCTTGATACCACAGTATCAAGAAAGCTGAATTGACTGAGTATTAAAATTCATTTATCAAACATTAAGGGAAAGCTATGTTCCAAAACTCCCTTGGAAACCAAGCTTAACTCGTTATAGCTGGGTGGGTCGACGAAAAGAGCATGATCCCATTGCTTGAGTCTTGGAGTGTTTGGGGCGTCTTGGCGCTATTTTGGATACGTGAGAACTTGTATGATTGTCTGATGTTGAGGTACCAAGAAAACTTGTCATGTAAAATGTAGGGTTAAATAAGCTGCGGATAAAAGCGCATCGATTAACACGTGGGATATCGAGCCATTTACAGTAACATACATAATTTGCTCACCAGTAGTGCCCTGTTCATTTCTCCGCAGAGGCTCATCAACATGGAGGGCTACGACGAGAAACTCTACGAGAATGTAGACGATTCGCTATGCTAGGGAAGCTTCGCGAAAAAATACATTTTTACTGACGATTATGCACGATGTCACTAAAAGTAAAACCCGGGCTCCCTCGAGCTCCATGCAGATGGGACCATTATCTTTGGTGTTTTTATACTTTTTTATTATGAATTTTTATTTATTTATTTTTTTTCAATTTCCCGCGTATTTTAGCTACCCGAACGTTACGGTACTGGTTTCCATATAATCGCAAACGATCGCAGACGATCGCGGATCGTAGATCGCAGACGATCGCAAAGAGAGCTGTTTCCATATAATCACAGACGATCGCAAACGATCGCAGAACCGACTGTAGCCATACATTTCGGTCAGCGTAAATTATGTCAAATGCTCACGCGCTTTGCCGGAATTTAAAATATTATTGGATAGGTTTCGATCGCAGATCGCAAAACTTTGGTTTCTATATGATCGCAGGATCGCAATTGATCGCAGACGATCACAGAAATCTGTTTCCATATCATCGCAGACGATCGCAGAACTTTTTGCAATTTGCGATCTGCGGTCCGCGATCCACGATCATATGCAAACCAGCCTGCTAATTCTAAACGTGACAGGTGCGGCTGCTTTCAGAACTCTACGGTACGGAAACAGGTTGCAGTTAAAGTCATCGAATGAGACTCAGTTCCTTCATTTTAATGTTTAACCGTTGCCTTGATATTGCAAATCTAATCTAGTGTTAACTATGTACTTTAAATCTTGGACGCTAAAGGGTACATAAGCCATATGGTTTCCGTGGAGCCTCCTTGCCACTGTCTTTATGTATATAGTTTTCGCAACCCTATGTGCTTTTGTCTGTGTGCGCGAAAAGCAAATAACTACAATTGAAAATCTGCTCATGGATATACAGGTGGGGAAAACGGTGCAGAAAGACTTTGATTCATGGGAGTCTAAGAAGAAAAGTGACGCAAAAAGTATGTATATATGGTTGACGATCCTAAAGAAAATAACTTGATATTTTCCTATTGGTATCCTAGGAGTTGCCGGCTTTCTTGAAAACGCTGTTTTAATGTAGGCACAGTTATGTTCAAAAACGGTTAGTATACCTTGACACAGACCGGTTAAAACAATTTAAAATGCGGGTTCCCGTTGACGTGTATTGTGGTAATTCAGCTGTATATAATAGTGCGTTGTGCCTTAATGGACGTGTGAGCGGCTAATTGCTAAAACGATTTCTAAATGACTTAAATAAATTGCGATGAATCACCCATGCTGTTGTTTTGCTGTTCTTTGTTGCATCAAAACTTAACTAACGATTTACGTCAACAATTACCTTATATTTCACTCTCTTAACCTTAAAAATTATACTTTCATTCGTATCATCAAAGAGCGAAGAAAGCTGGCGGGAAATAATAATAATGATAATGATAATGATAATAATAATAATAATAATAACAACCTTTATTTACCCTCGGTAGTATTTATAGCACAAAGGCTAGTGGGGCCGAGCAAATACAGAAACAAATAAATTCAAATTAAATCAACTCAACTCAAATCAAATGAAATCAAATCAAATGTTGGTTTTTGTATGGCAGTAGCAATGCGTTCAACCAAACAAATAACAAGTCATACTTTATACTTTTAAAGGTGCATACAAATTTAACCACAACAAAAAGCACGCAGCAGAAATGCTCGCTAACTGCGTTGCCTACCTGGCCGGTAGGCGCCGGATAACCTTTATACAGAAGCGATTTCATTTCGTGCGGCAAGCATTGACATGAACAGTCCATTCCTTTTGCATAGAATAATACCACCGCAAGGTACCTAAGGCCACATGGTGGCGGGCATTACCCCTTAAATCTACCAAGCTGTTTCGGTGACGGCAACAAGAACGTCACAAAACAATAGAAAAACAATAGCCCTGCACGTGCGTTTTACATTTTGGTACATTTCTTGGCTGTCCTCAGTAAAACAACAACGTGAAATGACCATATTTTAGGTTT
>JAEMWC010000009.1:965000-1020000 GCA_016490735.1 Pachyseris speciosa
GGCCGCCATCTTGGTGTCCCTCAGAGGGACGCCAAGATGGCGTTTCCATACAAAACACGATAATTTTGAGTGGTACATTTTGCCGAATAACTCGAGTACAGGATATCGCACGGCCCTGAGACTTTGGCGTGTTGTTTATTTATTACTCTTCTATAATTAAATATCACAATTTCTTGACTTTGTCTATTGAATGATTGATGATTTTATTTCTTTACTTGTGTGACTGAAAATACTCTATACTGAAGGTATAAATTTTCAACCCAAAAAAATATGTCAGAACACACCCCCCCCCCCTCCCCCACCACCCTACCATCATGTAAACTGTGAGTATGCCCCTGGGGGGGAAGACCCAGTATCAATATGGGGGAGGCCAGGGGTGCAATAATCAACTGACTGGAAAAATTGCAGTTTCCACTGCATGAAAGAGCATCTCAAGAATGGTCACCTAACCAACTTTGATGCTGTTCAGTTGAATTGGAGCTGAAAAAAGGTGAAAATTGTGGAAATTAGAGACTTTGTATGGTTTGGAGGGACCCACTTTCCAAAATATGGGACTTTTTGTGTTTTAAATGCATGTTACATGTATCTGATGGCTTTTCAACCAAATATGCTCAAACTTGCTGAAACTGCTTATTTTGAGATACCCTTTCAGTGAGAATCAGCCCTTACTTGTTTCGAAAGTGCACCCTCAGTTCATCACTCACTGGTTTAGTGTTGGTTGTCCTTCAAGTCTGAAGAAGACTGTGTGATGTGCGGGTATATTACAAACCAACAAAAGGACCCTGGGAGAGGCACTTCCAGAAAAAATTGAGGGGATGAGGGCCAGCTTCCTGAAACCCTTACCCTATTTCAGAACAAAATCTGTGATTTTCCCTACCCTATTTCAAACCTGACCAAAAATTTGATACCCTATTTCAGACCTATCTCAGGTACACGGTTGACACTACTAAGCATAATTTGAGTAGGGCTTTTGTTGATGGTCTTATTGCCTAATGATGAAGAAATAGCTTCTTCCAAAAAACATACTGAATTCCAGACTAGAGTGCACAAAGCATACCCTACTTCAGGCCAAAATGATCAAAATCAATACCCTATTTCAGACCAATACGGCCAAAAAAAACCATTCCCTTATCCTTAAGGGAATGTCCCCCAGAATGTCCCCCAGAAAATGACCAGCTCCCAGTTGGCTTGTTAGCTCAGTTGGTAGAGCACTCCACTGTTTTTTTAATTATTATTATTATTATTATTATTATTATTATTATTATTATTATTATTATTATTATTATTTAAACATATTTACTAGCAAAGCCAGTACAAATGACCTTGATTGTTTGCAAGTACAACAGAACCCTGATAATTAATGGATGCCAAAGGGACTTGCCAAAGTGTCCGCATTTTCTGGGTGTCCATATTAAGCGGGCCAATTGAAGAGAAAACATTATGACCTTTTTAGTTGCCAGGACAAAGAAAACTGTCCATTATAAGTGGGTGTCCATATTAAGTGGGTGTCCATAAAGCGGAGTTCCACTGTATACGTTGTAAGTGTACTGTAGGGATCAAGTTTTACTATCTTTTATCTCATTTAGAACTGACCAAGGCATATGGTGTGTTAAGCAACTTAAATTCAAGGAGAGAGTACGACAAAGAAATAGGTGCTTACTTTACTATGAGGAGCACAAAGAAGAAAGAAGCTGGAGAAAAGGTGCTAAGACTAACAGATGAAATGTTGGAGATTGACATGAGAGGGATTAGAGAGGTGATGTGCATGCACTTGATATTGTTGTTAAACTATGTTACCTGAGAGTGCATTTGTAATCAAAATTAATCAGCACAGCTACATGTAGGGTACTCAATAAGATTGTTGATAAGAAACCTGGTTGTTGTTAATATAAACTAAAATATAATACAGTCAAATATGCAGGTAACAGATGTCCTTGGAATCTCCTTTGAGTGTCTGCTTAGGAAAGTAAAATGTGCCCATTGTATGGGCAGTGTCAATTTGCAAAAATGTTTCTTGTTTGGTTTGCAAGTGTAAGGGCCAGAATAGGACATACATGTAATTATCTAGAAATGAACATATAGATCTACAAAAATTGTGAAAGTTCAACTATTGTCGTGCCTTTTAAAATTGCCTATTTTGTTTTGTTTTGTTTTGTTTTGTTTTTTTTTTGAATCGCAAAATCTGCAGAGGGGAAAATCTCGAATCTGCAAAAAGTTAAAACTTCATAGTATCTTATAATTATATTTTTGAAAAACTGTTAGTTGCTTAATTCACTGTTAAAGCTGTTCATTTAGAGCTATAACCAGTAACTGCTGTCACAACTGAATAGCCTCTGAGAGACCTAGATTGTACAGATGATAATGACTGTTGTAAGTTCATTTTACCCTCAAATAATGAAATATTTCAGGTGGAAATTCAATGTACTGTAACTTATGAATATATTATGAAAATGTATTATGAATGTATGAATACATTATGAAAATGTATTATGTAAATGTGGATACATTATGAAAATCTGAGTATGCAATTAAAAGACTTTGTCCCATCACATTTTATTATAAAATGTTCAAATGATTTCATGCACTATGATTGGCCGAATTGAGTGCATTAAATCTCAACATTTACATGCGCCCTACTTCATGCGCATGCATTGTGGAATTACTATAATGCACGCAAGCTATGTCACAAGTCTGCTCATGTGCAAATCTGGGCATTTTTACAAGAAAATAAAGTACCCGGTAACAACAATCAAGTATTATTATCATGTGATTCAATCCATATTAATTTTGACATTATTTTGAACATAAATTAAAGTTTAGTTTTGGGGTTGGAATGTCATCAAAATTCATCAGTTAATTTCTGGTATGAAAGCTTGTGCAAATCTCCAGGACATACGGATTATGCAAATTAGGAAATGAAAAAAGCAAAAGGTAATACGAAGGCCATACCTGTTTTATTTACATTGAAAATTGTTGCGACTAGAGCGGAAAAGTGAAAACAGGGCCAGTGGCCAGTCGGAGAAAAGTTTGACCTGGGTTTGAAACAAGGAATGAATAGATAAGCGTAAGCATTACCGGATGTGAAGTGATGACTTCCTCTTGAAACTCGACCATTTGGTCGTTGAGGAAAAATCTCAAACCCGGCTTGGCCTAGCTGTTTTTGCGAGGTCAGAGGTCAATATGGCAAGGCTTCAGTTTGAGATTTTCCCGTAATGACCTTAATATTCTTGGTTATTAAGTAGTTAGAAATAATTAGGGTGATGTGTTATTTGTTGACACAGAGTGGAGTATTTCTCAGTACCATTGCAACTCTAAGCACCATAATAGGGACTCCAGTCAGATTGACCAATGTTGCTGTCTCTGATGGTGGTATCCATTCACACAACATGCGAGTGCTTCAGCTTCTGCGTAAAATCTGTAATGGAACACTGGCAGCAAATACAGGGCTGTCTACAGTGACTTATATCCCTGGCGAATTGCTCAATGGGAATTTCTCTGCAGAGGCTGGAAGACTGGGGTATGTTGCAAGAGTATTGCTGCTTTTTCTACATGATTTAACAGTTGTTGTGGTGTTTATTTTGTGGGATTGTACCCATGAATGGAATCACTGCAGTACTACGAGTCTTCTAATTTGCCAAAAACAGATACATATGTAATGCCCTGTTTGCAGCTAAAATGATCAGAATATTGTTCCCATGAAGTGCCTGCGGCAATAATATTGTACAAATGAAACTTCATCATTTGCCATTTTGGAGTTGCACAGGGAACTGGGGCGAGTTTCAAATTTTAACCAATCGATAAATTGACACCAACACATGAAAGATCACATTGAGATGGATCATTTGACCAAGTTTGATGCTTTTGAGGTTTATATCCTTCGGGATTAATTGTACCTACATGTATCAATGGAATCACTGCAGTACTGTACTACATAATATTATAATTCCCCAAAAACAGATAATACTCTGTTTGTAGTTAAAATGATCAGAATATTGTTCCCATGAGTGGTTGTCTTTATTCTTGGCATTTGCCACCACAACGTCACACATTATTTGGACTCCATTCCAGAAATTTTTGATACCCTGGGGGTGTCATAAAGAGCTGGGGGAAGGCAATTTTGCCTGGAGTTTTTAGTTTGAGCACTAAATTTTTTTTACTAATAACTACATTCTGTGGCATAGTAACTGGAATTCCCAGGGTCTTTCTGCATTGAATCCCACCAAAATTAGTGATACAGTGTATTTTGTTTCAGATGATTGATTACAACGTTCGGTTTAATTTGTATTATATTACCTACTGTACATCACTGGAAGAGAATATGTAGTGTGATTGATCTTTTTCTGTATAACATCCTATGAAAATCTTTGTGCCAGCTTGAAACTCCTTGTTCATTGTGCTGCTAAACCCAACCCTGTTATGGTCTTGATGGCATTGAAAATGGCCCAGGAGATGACACTGAAAGTGACACTGCTATGTTATGTTATAGTGAATTGATACTATTTGCTCAGATGTACATGTTCATTTTACATTTTGGTGCATTTCTTTGCCGTCCTTTTGAAAATAACACTTTCAAATGGCCAGGTACTGTGGAGGACATCTTTCCATAACAGAGCTTTTAAATTCATTCTTTTTCTTTATTTCAATGCCGTCCACAACAAAAAAGTCTTACTTAGGCCTCATTGCACCACCTGGTGCAAAAGGCCCCATACTGAAATAATAGTGACCTCCAGTACCTGGCAATAATAATTATTGTGCAAATGAAACTTCACCGTATAAGAGAAAACATTTATTTTGCTGGCTTTGTCAGCTATATCCAACACCGCTTCAGTCACAGGGTGGCTTACAAGTAGGCTGCATCATTCATGGCCAACCATGGGTGTGGAAAGCTTACTGCTCTTAAAACAATAATAAAAAATCCCTCTAGCTCAGTGAAATCTAGAACATGATTTTGTTCAGGCTACCCTAATTTCCCTTGGCCCAGCTGGAATATACAGCTATGAGACAAACGGACATCTTTGCAGTTTTGTAAACCAGAGAGGTCAGATCAGGTACCTTGTGAGCCTTTGTTACATGTATCTTCAGGGTTTTTATGGTATGCTAGAGAGGTCTAGAGAATTGCTGATGTTTTTGCAGCTTGAAGAGCTACAGTAAGCTTAATTTAATTGATGCTTTTTTTTAGTCGATCATAAAAGTCTTTATCCCTATAGATGGCAGGATAAATAAAGGCTCTTTGAACAACTGTACATGGGGTTCAGAGCCACTTCAAATCAACGAAAAATTAAGGTGGTGGTGAACTCCATGTACAGATTTTTTAAAAACTTTGCAGAAAGAATCACATTAATTTTTATTATAATTGTATCGATAGTGAGCAATCCGCGGTTCATACAGTAGTCCACTCCCAAGTCCAGTCCAGAGTTAAAATGTTATCTTTAGTAGCCAGGCCTTCGAGAGATTTTGTAAACAAGTTTATAGAGGGATTTGCTATTCATATAAGAGATATTGGTACGTGTACCTACTGTCCGTCAGAGGCTAGAACAGCAAACCTTTCACCGGATGCAAAACGAAGAATTTATATACGGAATACAACACGTGTGAAATATCCATTTCACTCGAAGGAAGCCTGCACTTGAACGTTTTAATTTGTTACTTTATTACGATGGAAACGTTTGTTATTATATTGGCAGGGTATATAGAGAAGCTAACTTAAAATTATTACCATGCTGTATTCTAATTGGTTGGCCAAACCCTAAGCCGTGAAAGAGTCGTTCGTGTATATAGTCACGACCTGGTGAAGCAACGGACCGCGTTAATCAGCGTTAATTGGCTGTTTGAGAAAGACTGAAGGAGAAAATTATGGGGTCTGATTCGGTAAAGAAAGCAAAAGCAACAGAAGATCGGAATCTTTTTGCACGAGGGGCTGCAGTAGGGTGCGCGTTTTTGCTTCTGGTTGCCCTCGTAGCAGTCTACGGCCCAATTCCAAGACCTTATTTACCAACTATGCAAGACAAGATTGTCTTCACACTTCAATGGCAGGCTGTATCTGTATTCGGTCTTATTGCAGGTGAGATTGTAAAACATATTTTTAGAGAATGGAGTTATCTCTTTGCTTTCGTAACATTGAGCGTAATTTAATATTCTTGCACGAGTAAGTGGTGAAAATTTATGACCCTGTACATGTGTGTATCGAAGCTCCGTCGACTTGAAAATAATGTTTCCCGCTAGCCATTGTTTCTTTCTTTCCTTGGTTAACACGATTTGCTGTTTGAAGTTAATTCTTGTTGTGTTCGAAAAAATGGAAACTATTTTTTTAAGTATCACTAGTAGCCGGACCTGGAGGCTGACAAATCTTGTTGTAAAATTTTATTTCAACGCAAAATATGTTGCACGTGCCATTTTGAAACTTTTGTCAGCTGTTTTGTTCTACTTTTTGACAAGATTTCTCAATGTTTGCTTTCTCGTTCCAGTAAATATATGATCGTTTTTTCAATTTGATAACACTCTTTCGTCAAATATCTTGGGAGCTCGAGTTGTTGCAGTTTTAAGTGTGTTTGGAGAAACGCCTCTTATTGCGTGACAACGCGAAATCACCGAGTTTGCATGACTTGAAAAGATAATTATAGCAAAATGTTATTTAGCGTTAGAAGCGGGATTAGAAGGAAGTAAGAAAGAAAAACTGATATTACACTCTTTCTAACAGCTATCAAAAAAATTAACTGCATCACCTAACAGTTTAAGAGCCTTCATTTAAGAAGTCGCACTTTAGGACTTCATCTACTGTACAGTCTGAAATGTTTTCATAGTATTTCTAACGGTGCTTACCTAACCAATTTATTCTGGATCCGACTGTAGGGCTGCTGTGGGTAGAAGCTATCAGAGGCCTCACTACAGCAATAAACCCATTCGATAAAGAAGCTGCGATAGAGAACCTCAGTGGTTTAGCTCCACGTTACGCTTCAAACACCCTTGAGCAGTACATAATGAACTTTGGAGCTAACCTCATCCTATGCACATACCTCTCCTCCAAGAACATGCATGTCATTCCGATCCTGACCATATTGTTTCTGTTTGGCCGTCTCACATTTGCTCTGGGCTACAAGTACTATCATGCCCATAGAGGATTTGGACATACCATCACAGCAACCCCAACACTTTGCATTTATTTGTATTGTGTTTATTGTTTGGCCATGAACAACTTTGGCTATGGTAAAGATGTGAGCACACATGCTGGGGCTTAAATATTGTGATGTGTCAATATCAATGTCGAACAGCAAGTTAAGGTACATTTTTTATCAGCATTTTGCAAGGTTAATGTCAAAAAAATATGACACACTAAATCCTCAGTTACTATGCTTTGCTCATGATAAACAGTTTGTCAAATGATTAAGGTGTTTGTTTCAACTTTAACAGTGTTTCATTTAATGTTATACTTGTTCAGTTAAATGCCCAAGACAGCATTTTATATGTTACACCCCACCTGTTCAGAGAAAGAACATTTAGTGGTTCAGTCAGGACTTTGTAAGTGTCAGAACCACTGAAGATGGACATGTTATTCTGAAATTATATCAGTACAAATGTATTAACTGACTTAGTGGCATCAAAACCAGACAAAAAGACAGAACTACAGTGTATGACACAGGATATAATTGCTAGAAGGGTGACACATAAAAAGTCTCATGTGATGACTCTGTGATGATACAATGTGTGTTGTTACAATTAACTCAGCTAAGTAACGAAGCATATAGTGTATCTATATAATGCGGAATAAATTAAAATTTCTTTACCTTGTCCATGTGTGGTGCATGATTGGTGCTAAAGCTAACTTGAAGGAAATGTCGTGAGCAGTTTTCGAAACCGCTCACCACATTTCTACTTGCGTTCGTGAGCACCTTGTGTCCGACAAGGCTTCTCATGTTTACAAGCATTTAGTGTCATCTCAGGCTTGTCGAAACTCCTGTTCTACGGAATGTTTCACTGTTTTAGACTCTGCAACCTCTAAGTTTCAAATTAAAGTTAAAGAGGCTCTGCATATTAAATGGGAGAGGCCTGTTCTAAACCAACAGTTACAACATGTTGGATTAACCCTTTCTATTTAGTAAGTTCTGTAGTCGAATGCCTCATGTTTTATACTTGTTTTCATTATTATTCAAATAATAGTTAATGCTTGTAATATGAAACTCTGTATACAGTTAAAATTCAAATTGTAACAAACATTTGCAACTGAAGATGGCTTAAGTATGTCGAAACATGTCTTGTTTTAAACTTAAAAGTGTTGTTTTATTTTTCAAATTAAGATGCATTAAAATATGAATGTGATTTTTTAGAATCGCATTAATAAATTGCATCGTTAATTTCCAATAATAAGATACTATTCACCCAGAAGTGTCAGCGTGATGTACTGACTGCCTGTACATGTAGATACCTGTAAGAGGAACATGGTAGTCTCTCTCTCTCTCTCTCTTGCCTCCGTTCCGCCTCCCATACCTTTCTTCCCTGAACTGCTGCACTTTTTCGTGTTTCTCTCCCACCCATGATAAATTATTTCTCTCCCACTTCCTTCCCTTTCAGAACTCCTGCTTCCTGTCTTCCTCTCTCCCTCCTGTGCCTGACGTGCCCCTCCCACCCCCGATTCTCCCGTACTTCCACTCCCTATCCCTGTTAGTGGATAAGGAGTGAGGTGCAAACTGAGGGCAACATTTTCGGGAAATTTCCCACGAGTCAGGAATTTTCATGTCACAAATTATGCTAATGAGCACAAATGTGTTGCTTAGCACTACCCTTGATAGGTTTATTTCTCTATTTCTTCAGTCAATTGAGCCATTTGGTAACTGCCGTTCTGCCCTGTCTTCCATTTGCTCCAGTCCCAGAATTTACACATTACAACAGGATTTACTTGAAGGGTTCAACACACCATTACAAGGAAATTCACTCAGACTACATTCAAACTGTAAGTGCAGTGAGTGATACATCTGCTTGAGGGACTTGATGGAAGAAGGGTGTATAGGTTTGATTTAGTTTTATGTCAAATGTCTTAAGTTTTGTACATGCTTATTTGACATAATAATAGTAATAATTATGGTAATAAAATACTTATATAGCACTATTTACATAAGAATGATCAGTAGCACTTTACAATAATTTACTTACTTAAAAATCTTATCCAAATGATATGTATGTACAATGTAAATACAATTGAAAAATAAAACCTGCCCGAAAAAGGTGGGTCTTAAGTTTTTGTTTGAAATTACTTAATGAATGAATATCACACAATATCCATACAGACTGGATATATGATGTCAGACATTTAGTTCTGCTGTTATTTAATGTGATTTGAAGGCCAGGATTTGACAAATCAGTGCATGACTTTAGCCTAAAACTGACCCAACTTAAGAGACATACGAACGGTTTCTTATTCTCTTTGTTTAAAGTTAAACAAAAGCAATCAACCTTGCTTGAAATTGTTCTTTGTGATTAGGTTTACAAGTAAATTTTTTTTTAAACTGAATTATGTGGACCGAAGTAACAGGCATCAGTTTATTTTACGTGAAATACAGTCTAACCTTGATTGTCCGGACTATTAATTTCATCTGGTTCCAAATTTTTCATGAATATTAACAAGACATGATGAAGATCCCTAGAAACTATGAATTATAATTAATTTAGATTACCAGTATTAGGTTTAGGATAATATTATGGTTATATACAAAGACTTTGTTTCCTTCCATTACTGAAGAACAACTGCTTTAGAGCAATTTTTTCATAAAGATCAGTTGTATGCTACAATGTGCTATTGCATTAAATTCCAATTACAAATTATTTCAGTTTTGTTTTGTCTCATTAGCATTCATATTTTCGATTATGATCTGGACTCTCAATTATCGAGTCCCAGCAAGTCTGGATGATCGAGGTTTGACTGTAAACAGTTTTTACATGTAGCATTAATTTTGTCATGGGATTTGTATAACATGACCAGGTACTGTATCAAACATCTGTTGTTATTTTTGTTTTGCCTTCAGGTTTTTCAGCCTTTTGTAAACAAATTTGGATTTGAATTTAGCTATGATATCCGAAAAGGTATTTAATTTCATGGTTTTAGACATACACTGTATTTTTAAATGAAAATTATGGTTTCTCATGTCATGCTCTGCAGTAATATACATTGTGCATATATACATGTTGGTGGACCTTGAGATGTGAACTAATTTCTGCATGTGGTGGCTTTTTCCTTTGTGGCTTTTATAATGTATATCCAGTGGCATATTATTCACCCACCCACCCCCATTTCCACCTATAGGCTTTCAGTTTAGCTTCCCACTCTGTCACATAGACTTGCCATTTTGTTCTTGGGTTCTATATGCTTCGCTTTCCCCTCTCTCACTTATTACAATATTAGCACAACATCATCATCACCACCATCATTGTCGTCATCATGATCATCACCACCACCATCAGCATCGCCATCGTCATCATCATCACCACCACCATCATCATCATCATCATGTATCTTCGTCATCGTTACTATCTATAATAGTGCCAGTCCAGTCTGCTTTAGGTGCTGCAACATGTTCCTTAAGCTTAAGACCTATCTTTTTTATTTTTTAAAATGCCTATAATATTATACATGTAATAGGCATTAAAAAAAAGATAAGTCTTAAGCTTAAGGAACATGTTGTTCATTATCTTCCCCTATGCATGTCTATTAAAATGATATGAGAGTAGAGGCTTCAACTGATAGAAAATTATGACGAACATGCTTTTGTACAAATTATAGGATGGTGTCTATACATATTTGATAAACTAAGTAGTGCTGATAAATACCCTCCATTAGCTACATGACACAGAGCTAGAGACAGGTCCACTTTTGTTTGGTTCCTAATATTCTTTTACATTTTTTTTTTCAGGAGTTATTATCCTTTCTGGGAAGGTAAAGTCTGCATAGAAAGTGTCCCTGTTTTCAATCTGTCCCCCATCAATTTGACTGAGTGTGGCACTGTGAAGAAAGTGTCTGGGTGGGCATTTGTTGGTGGTGATAAGCCTATGAGGGTATGTCTTTTGCATTGTGCGAACTGTAAGAACTTGTCTAGTTCAGGTTAGAGGGAGAGTTTCAACCAGCATGTAATACTGTATTTATCAAATGATAACTGTAGTGGGGAGCCGTCAAAACAATGAACCTTCTGAGGGGGGGGGGGGGGGGGGCATACCTGTAAGGATGCATCTCAAGATAATGCAATTTTTTCTGGAAAATTGAAAGATCATTGCTCCTTCCATGAACAGATTTTTGGCTTAAAGCCACCACCCACTGCCCCATTCACCACCCCCGTCATCCACACAGATAACAATTCATTGCTTTTGTTTAAAAGCACTGTCTGTTGGGGCTGCCTCCTGCACTTGTATTTCAGCAATTACATTTGGGGGCACATTTGACCTTGACCAGTATCTTTTTTCTCCTTTCAATATTGCTACTTGATCAAACATACAGGCAATGAGAATAAGAGGAATGATCAGTTCACCAAAGATTAATTGTTTTGATTTTTAAACAAATTTTCTCTACGTAAGTACCATATGAAATATAACAAGGAATGAGGAGAACATACATGTTGATATGACAACTTCAAGGGTTAACAGGTGCATTTTCATTACTGTAACAATTATGGTGCATTATTTGGATTCCTGGTTTAGGTTGCTCAGCTCATGTCAAAAGAAGTGCATCGTTTGTTGAAGGTCAAGCTACCGGGCGTTCTAGTTGATCTTTCTAGTCGTCGAGATCAAGACAGCCGGAGTGAAGGAATTGGACAAGGGTTAATGTAAGTGATCTGTTACAGCTCCAACAACAACAACAACAACAACAACAACTTTATTGACCCTTATACTTGCGAAAAATTGAGTTAACATGAAATAAAAATTAAAACTAAAAGGGTGTTGGCTTCCTTATAAGAGTTTAACTGCAGGCTAACAGTATGCATTCTTTTCTTAATCAGTCTTCTGGCAAAAATGTCATCAGGGCTTGTGTTATCTGGGACAGCTATCTGGAAAAGAGGTAAGTATACTCACTACTATACACAAGCTTCAGTTTTGTTAATAGCTTTGTTTGTACCTAATACAAATCTGGTAAGTTGATTGTACCTTAGTCTGCACAAGATCAAAGTGCAGGAATTAACAACAACACTCCCCCTTCCTGGCTGAGCTTAATCTTAACAGACCTTTTTGATAAATACATTAGGTTCCATAATGGATTATGGATCACAGATAGGGTCAAAGTGTGGTATACTGAGAAGAAAAAGTGGCATACAAGCCACAGGAGAGTGTGTCAGTGGTGTTTCATCTCATTTTGATGTCTTCTGTGATCTATTAATTGCTGTTAACATAATGAGCATTAACATGGAATCTGTTTGTTTTATATAATAAAGAGACAAACTGCTGTTCTAAGCTTTGTTGGTTTTTCCTCCTAGGCCTTTCTAGTGACTGTTTGTCAATGAATATTTTTTCCTATTTGACAGGTTGGACATAGAGAAAACGTCTTGTGTTTTAGTTAACTGACTATATGTACTTGCAAACAACTTAAGGAAACCTGTATTCTATATCTTCAGCACTCAGTCGGGAATAAAATCCTTGATATTTTCTAAAGTTTGCAACATTTGGAAAACAAGAAGAAGAACATTTTTCAGTGGTGTGTCTTCCCTTTAGTAGATCATAGGTACCATGTAATAACCAATACAAATGTGCATAAAATTCAGTACATTGTATACTAATCTTTGGCACAATGGTTGGGCATAGTTTGCTGAGGTCCCTACTTAATTTTTATCCTTAAAAAGCCATGAAGTATGACTTTATTTTGGATGACATTAGGGATGACGCCTGATCAAGTGGCTTATCAAGCCGTGAGAATGCTACTGTATAATGTGCACAGTGGATCCTGTGTTGATGACATGTTACAGGACCAGGTCAGTTAACAGCCTCTAGTATAATGATGGTGATGATGATGATGATGACGAAGATGATGATGATGATGATGGTGGTGGTGGTGGTGGTGGTGATGATTGTTGAGTGCATTCTTAAAAGTATAACTATTCATTGGATGATTCGTTTTAAACAACGAACAAATAACATTACCATTCAATATAGTTAAATCTGCGTAGCGTCGAGTAGAAGCTCATCACTATTTGGTAGTCAAGGAGTGAATGGTACGTAAGTATAGCTAAGATTATCTTCTGGTGAAAGCCAATGAGCGTTGCATTGCTTTTATATGGTACAATAAATCTTGTAATTAACGTGCTGATAAATCAGGCCTGAAACGTGACCTTTACCAGTTATAATCGCAGTGTGAGTATTCCAAGTATTTTATCTATCTTCCCACAGGCTATTCTCTTTATGTCACTGGCAAGTGGCAAATCGTCCCTAAGGGTCTCACCCCTCAACAAGAGATCAAGAACTGTGATCAAGGCGATTGAAGCCCTCACAGAGGTATCACACTCAACTATTGTACTGAGCTACACACAGTACAATCTGTAGTGACTTTAAATTTTTAAACATTGGAGTTGCTGTAAGCGTTGTTTATAGGTCCGTGTTAAACACAACTTCAACTGTACATGGATAACTGATGTCCATCCCCGACTACACTGAATTTAGAATCTTCTAACCCAGAACCAATTTAGGCCAATTTGCCCTTTTTGTGGAACTACCTTGCCGCCAGTTTGATTTCTGCGGAAGTTTGTAAAAATTTATCATTTCATTCTCTGACAGTTCTGGAGAGTAAGGAATCATTAGAAGCCGGCAACCGGCGAAAATCACCGCCTACTTTGTCAGAATTTACCTCTTACCGCCGCCTACTTTGTCTGTATTATTTTTCACTCAAGTTATTAAAAAAATTCATGCGGTCGCCGCCTACTTTAGTTAGCTCAGACAGCTATTTCATAACTTATTGAAACCCCTTAATTCGCGTTAGAAGCTGCATTGTTTTTGTTTTTGTTTGTTTTTTTTTTAAGGTCAGGTTTAAAGTCACACAAGGTGGTAAAACGAAGAGTGCAAGAACTGGAAGGAGCGTCTTGACTGAATGCGAAGGTTTAGGATGTGTTAATGAAAATGTGGTTCCACCAGATGGGATAGAAGACAGAGTAGAATTGACGGTCTGAAGCATTGAACCGTCCAAGAGAATGGTTGATGCTTGAGCTGGCCGTGCGGGGTGCGGTTTGAATGCGTTTGCATGGCCACACGCGAGTGGATCGCGGTTTCGGTGCGTTCGTAAGACAAAAGACCTTTCGGATCCGCTTTCTACTGTGTTCGTAGGACCTCACACGAGAATGTTGCGGATAAAGTGCGCTCACAAGACGTAAAAGCTGTCGGGCGTTCACTGAATGTGCGTTCTTGTGGGATGTTCAATTCAGTTAAGTTCGTTTGCCTGACCGAACCGGAGCACAGTACGACTGCCGCTTTTAGCTTGGCGAATCTGTACGCTATCCAAAGCAGCTTCATGGAGTTATTAGAATCCAAAGCCTCTTGAGAACTTAAAAGGCTACAGAGTAATTGGTGGTTGTGGTCTGTGTTATTCTAATACGTTATATACGGTCAAAAAAGCGTACCATTTCAGTGTGTCTACAGAGGGTACTTTACCTTGTAAGGTCCACACGCAAAACAAACCTGTAAGATACTTCTGAAGGACGTGGTTCCACTATAAGTGCAGTTTTTGATTTGCTGGCTCAAAGGCCCCTCGCGGCCTTATTAGACTCACGGAGCTAATACGGAACCAAAATGCGTTTTGGCTACATTTACTACTTAAGGTCCGTGGTTTCATTACAGGTGTTGTTTTTGAGCGTTTGCATGGCGCAGTCTGAGGGCCACTTGAGGCTTTATTGCTCTCCTAGGAGCTAAAACCGTCCCGAAATGCGCTTGTAGCGCGTTTACCAATCTCAAGGGCCAAATCCGAAAGACTTGCATGCACCTCAATCCGAAGGACGTGCTGTTTACCGCAGTGTACTGCTGCGTCTTGACCTGACACGTTCGCGAATTGTCTTTTGCGCGCGTCTGCAGGATTAGATAGTTTGCCCACTACTTGAACTGCGGGTCAAACGTTCTCTGCTCGTCTACTTATTTTTCATGCTACTGATTGTCGTATCTCGGTTATCAGTTGCCTAACCGCGTTTACGCCGTACAGAAATTGAAACTGAAATCAAGACTAATGTGATGCGAGGGTATGTCGTTTGGCTTACTTCTGGTACCGCTCTTATCTATCTTGAGCACACAACCATATCTCATCAGTCTCATACCAGATTCTTCAAAACATCCTGGAACGTTGTGATCACCTTTCTCTTTTGCTTCGCTTTGTCGGTGAACCGGTCGTGAGGCCACACCAGTTTCAAATTGCCTGTCAAGTAACTAGTATTCATGCACCTTGTCGTGGTTGTATCAGTGGGTGGTGCCGTTACGTTCGTATATTAGTGTTGTCTCGTACACCTCCTTACACTTACTGTTTGGGTGATGGGAGAGCTCTTGTGGGGTAAACAATTAGGAACCCTGATGGTCCAGTGGTTATAACCTGCACGCAAGAGAGCGCGTAGTGTATAGTAGATATCTGAGTTGAATATTTTTCTAGAAACGGTCGGTGTAAATTATTGAATGATTGATATTATTAAAACAGTGTCTCTTAGTAAAGGAGATTTAATGTGATGGGAATTGTGTTTTAGTCCAATCCTCTTTTTGTTTTCCATATTTTTACCTTTTCACCCGGAAAGAAATGAATTCTTTAGGGTGGGGAGGGGGAGGGATTATTTTCATGGACGTAATTCGGCTACCCTGAACAGTTTCCGGGAATACGTAGTGGGAGGTGTGTGTGTGTGGTGGGGGGGGGGGGGGGTTGGGGTGAAATACACCGCCTTGAGAGGGATTAGGAGACGCGTTGGAACATTCAAAGACCAATATTAATTATCCCTTTTAGCTGTCAAACGCGCTTTAGCACTTAATTGGCTCTGTCTGAGGGATTTTGTTGCATTATGGTCAGAAGTGCACAGCTCCAGACATTTCACAAAGTGCCTTTTCTCAAACGAGAAAGTTTTCGTGGAGCGCACTAAAGGAAGAACAGACGGTTATCAGCCTTGAGTCATTCGCGTCGCAGTCATGAATAGAACATTACAAAGTTGGCCATTTTGTCAGTGACACGGCCTGTCCCGGCATATGAGCCAACCGCTACATATATAGTCTGTATAGCAAGGGTATTGCTAAGACTGAAAGTAATAAGCAAAGGACCGCCATCGATAACGCTGTACAACGCAGGATCTACAAGAGATCTAATCAGCCAAAAAATAAATCGGGATATACATGGAACAAGTAAGGCTGATACTACGTGAGAAAAGTTGACTTTGCGAGACACCAACATGACCGAGACTCGATAACGAGCTAAGAGGACCGTTCCACTATTTTAGGGCTCCAATTAATGCAAATGTGATCTTAGTGACATTGAAAATTCTCATACTAATAATAAACCATTGCTAGAAAATACTATCAGTCCCGGTTGTACAAATATTTATTATTAATACTCGTTCAAATATCTGCCACGAAGAATTGTTACCTACTATACTATACGTGGAGGTCAAAAGTGACAGTCAATGTCGATATTATTCCATTGTCGACCAATCAAGGTGAGACACAACTCTGTGGATATGCTAAATTACATTCCCAGACATCTTAATTCGCCAAAGTCGTAGATACACCTTAATTAAAGGTGTTAAATACAAGACACTTCCTCGAAAGGAGAAGCTAAGAACACGTTGAAACCCACAAGCGCGAAGAAAAGTAAGTAATTTCAAGTTTGTCAGTATTTTAGAGCGTGTATTATGTATGATTTCAAACCGATTTCGCAACCCGCATTTTGCGACTGAGCAGGGAAAATACTGTAAATGTTCTATCCGTTTCGATTACGGTCACGAGAAAGCTGGCATTGAGGAAAGTAAGTTCCTTTCAGCTAACCTAATTGAGGAAAGACCCAAAAGGATCTTTCCGCTTTCCCAGGCGGTACGGCCTCGAGATGATTTTTTCGCCTAAGGCGGGTCATTTGCCTGGATTACATAAAGCAATCCGTGGAGGTCCTACACTCAATGAGGGAAACCTATATCTAGCTATGAAAAAGGTAGCTTTCATATGGTATCAAAATTGAAAGGAATCTAGCAGGTGGTGTAAGAAACTTCATTCGTTGATACTGTGTATGGTGACTTAACAAACGCAGAAGAAGGAAAGAAAAATATGCGATTACGTGTATATATATTTTGTTTAGGTTCAATGACCTTACTAGTTCAGTTGCTATGGATACACTTAATCTATAAACACCCCTAATTTAATCGTGCAAAGAAGATTTGGCAAAAGGCAAATAATAATATTGTTGCGAAATTATATTCGTCGAAGCTAAGAAAGTATTAAAACGTAAAGCTTGTGGGATGTGGCTGTAGTGACAAGGATACCTCACAAATTAATGTGATCCGGTAAGCTGAAGCCACTCTAAGGGCACTATGGCCACATGGTAGCGGGCATTACCCCTTAAATCTATCAAAGCAAAGATTGAGCCCAAGCAAGCAAGTCCATGGCTGCTAATGCTTGTGCTCAATCTTAGCATTGGTAGATTTAGGGGTAATGCCCGCTGCCATGTGGCCTTAGTGCCCTTAGAGTGGCTTCAGCTTACCGGATCACATTAATTTGTGAAGTATCCTAAGAAAGTATTACTTAGTATCATCTTTATCAGGGAAAAAGTCTAATTTGCATATATTGCATACGCTACTATCGAGAGTACATCCATGACGTATGCTCAGATTCAATTTGCAACAAAACAAACTCATAGCGACCACTGACGAGGTCTTTAGACGAAACTTGTAGTCACATGCGAATTAAATTGTTGGAAGTATATGCAAAAAGGCTTGTTCGTGGTAAAGATGATGCCAAATAATAATAATATAAATAATAATAATAATAATAAATTAACTTCGCAAATGCGTTCCTTTTGAAAATCAGTTTGAAATTTACAGTGTGATGGCTCCAACAATGTGTAAGTTTACAATTCTGTTTCTTCAGCCATTTAAACAAGATGTTGCTGAGGATCGTGCTCGTCAGTGTACTAATCGCTGCTTTTCACGGACTGACTTCAGTCAAAGGTGAGAGTGGAGATGAGATTTTTTCACATCGTATAAAGAAATGTAGCCTCCCACGCAGTCGTTGTGGGGAGGAGGTGAAATACGAGTCCCCTAAAAACGACTGCGTGGGAGGGATGCGTGACTAAGAAAAGCCTGTTTTTGGTTCGTCATACGAACAAGTGATCTGAGTAGTGGAGAACCTAATTCTCAGTTTCCCTTTGATCCAGTCTTGGAAACATTTTGCAAACTCGACCCCTATATACGACCATTGACTTTGGTTGGGTGCGAAGCGTCCTTTTCGTTCTCATACAGAGTCGGGACCACCATGTCTGCCTGCGTGGTCATATCGTCCTCGCACGAACCTCGTGTCCACGAGCATCGCGTGCGGGTGTGTGAAAGGAGGGAGTAAAAACCTCTCGATGTTTTAGTATTTCATTCATCGTGTTGTTAGTCTTACTTCACCGATTTGAAGCAAGTCAGCAGGCAGGAAACTGTGCAGTTTCTGTAAGAATATTCATGAGCCTTACAATAAACGTATGGCCAGTCCTTTTATTCGCCTGCGCACAACTTCATTACCAGAGGAGGGAAAGCTTAAGTAATGACAGCTGTTAGGACTAAGTGCTATACCCTAAACGAGTTTGGTGTGACTCTTGCTGTTTGTTAGTTGCCTATGTTCACGCTGTGGAAAAGGCGATAGGCCCCAGCAAAGTTGTCATTTTTAATGGGTTTCTACTCTTTCTGTATCCTTGTGTAGCTCGTCGTTGTTCCGAGATGCTGAGGGATCAGCCCTGTGTGGGTACGTGAGTAGCGTTTTGAAATTAGGAACGATGCCTCCTGCTGCTACTGCGCATATGGTCCGCGCATCTCTACCCTGCAGGAAGAGTGGAGATCGAAGGAGACTCTGCTCACGGCGCAGGGTAGCGCATCTCGAAGCTGACGTTTCGAGCGTTAGCCCTTCGTCGGAGCGAATCGAGGAATTGTGGGTTGTGTATGGTTTATATACAGAAAATGGAGCTACGCTATTAGCGTAGCAGCTATTAGCGTATACAGAAAATGGAGCTACGCTATTAGCGTAGCTCCATTTTCTGTATATAAACCATACACAACCCACAATTCCTCGAATCGCTCCGACGAAGGGCTAACGCTCGAAACGTCAGCTAATCGAATCCCTGTACGGTGGTCAATTTACATCATCAACTCCGTTGATAAACCAAATTTTCGTGTTTCACTCCCCCACCGACGCAGCACCACAGTTTCTTTAGAAACTAATCCCCTTTATTCAGGGACTCAATTGTTATGAACGCCGTTCAAGTAAGAAAAAGAGAGAAAACTTTGCAGTCACAGGCTCACGTTCTCGAGAAAACCTAAAATTTGGTCAATTCACGTTGTTGTTTTGCAGAGGACGGGAAATGTAAAACGCACGTGCAGAGCGACTGGTTTTACTCATTAAACCCATTGTTTTGTGACGTTCTCGTTGCCGTTGCCGTTCTTGTTGCCGTAAAGCTCCCTAATGACCTTTATATTTTCCACCGACCACGTTTCCAATTTCCCCTGATGCTCTTTTCACCTTATTAAGGTCTATTTGTAAAGACAAGTTGTCTCGACAGGTCAGTTTTTAAATAGAATCCGCAATTTTGAAGGGCTGGTTTTCAAATCCTTCAAAGTTTCACATGTTAGATATACACCCTTCTGAAACATTTTAAAGGGCTGGGAAGCGTATGACCAGCTATTAACTTCCAGAACCATATAAGTTATATATGTTCGGTACTAAAAATATCATTTGCGAGCTGGCCAGCCAAATACAAAGCAAAGATCGAGGATCTCTATGAGTTGTCTGTACTTAATGTTAATTTAATTTGCACTTCGTTTCAGTCGTAGGGAAATATCCACTCACATTACGTTGCGACCGTCAAACTGGAAAATACTTCAAAATAAGGAGCGTTTCCGTGGAGTACCGTCTCGGAGTTTGGACCAAGGTACCTGAGGCCCAGGCCTCAGCCTACACTGAATGTCGTAACAATCGGAGCCTGGACACCAATCTTGAGTACTTCTGTTTACTGTCCGAGAGGAGCCTGTGTCCGTATGCTGACCGAATGAGAAATCTGAAGGTCGAATATTTCTGCTGGGAGTTAGGTGAGGATTTACTTAAATTAAAAAACTCACAGAAATACTGAGTGGAGAAATTAAACACGGTCAGTCAGGCGTGTTAAAATCGACGGGGGAAAACAGTGGTTTCCAAGACAACCGCAATCATGAACGCAGATGTCAGTATGGCAAACGCTTTCAATATGTGACGTCAGCGTAAAGGTTTTTATCGTGATGCCATTGCTCAAGGTAGTGTCCAGGTTGATTGATTTGAGAGGAGAATACGTAATCTGGACTACAATGCTCCGTGAATTCGGTTTTAAGTGTAAGCGGCACATAAACGGAAATCTCCTAAAATACTAGTGTAACTCCTCGTTCCAAATGGTCTCGTGAGCAGTCTTCTTGAAAGGTATCGAAACAGCAGCTTTTTCTCGCGAGTATCGATATTTCCATGAAAACCCTAATATCGAAAATATCGTGCATATGGTATCGGATGTACCAAAATGGTATCGACACACTTGCCGAACTTCCGTAGAGGCAGGAAAGTAACGATAGTACTGGGCTGACAAGTGTGTAATTTGATAGTAATTTTAACTGGAAGTTTCTTTTCCACAGATCCTGAACTACTCAAGGGTTTCGATACCCCTGATAAGAGCGGCTGGACCAAGTGAAGATGGACAGAAGTGTGACTCAATTTGCTGACTGCATCTTGTAGTTCAGTAATCACCAATAAAGTCTATTCTAATTTACTGTTGCATCTCAGTATCTGTAACAAAATAATTTACATGTCTAAAATTGTATGTAATGTCTGAAGTTCAAACCAGCCAATTTTACGCGTGACAACAACTTTGTTCACTGCGACTGAACAAGTCTACTAAATGTCCTGCGTGGACTCAGCATAGAATATGGTAGCATTTTTGGATTGAAGAAAACTGGAGACCGAGAAAAAGGCCTTTTCCAATTTTGAAAACGGAGATTTATCGGTCACTTGTGGGCAGCAGAAATCCTAAGAAAACCGAAGTCTTTGAAAAACGATGACGTCACATCGATGGAAATCACGAAGTGTGGATAGAGAAATGAAGGAAACCGCCTACGTGTTCATGCAAAACATGCGTTTTCAAAATTGTTCGTTTTGGGATAACAATGATCGAAAACGACCTTTTATCCCAAAGCTTTCTCGAGCCGGGATCAGTGTATTAGGATCAGGGTATTAGGAAGTAAGTAAGTAGCTTTATTTAAGAAGGGTGGACTATTCAGCTACTAGGCTGGTATCCATAAGGGCCCTGTTTAAATTATTCAACGTAATTCTTCATTGCCAGTCTCGAACTCCCGCAGCCTTCACCCTTTTTTAATCAGTGTTTCCACTTATTTTAAGCTTTAAGATAGCAGGAGGCTATGGCATTGTGAACGGTCGCGCTATAAAATGAAACGGAATACCAGTATCCGTTAATTTTGTTTAAATATACTGATCACTCGCTCGCGCTATCCGGGCAGTTCCACAAATATTTCTTGTGAAATACCAAGCATTGTTTTACGACCTCAGTTCTCGTTCCATAAACGTCAATAGTCCCGGTTTTTTCTTCCTATCGTATTAGTTAACCATACATGTTCAATTTAAACAAGTAGGTTCACGCGTAGTAATTAACATTGAATGAAAATGTGGTCTTTGATTGGTTAAAGACCGTGTTATCATACCTCTGTGGAAAGATAGTTACTTAATTCATGGTTATAATTTACAACGATACAGAAAACAGTTTTAACGTGTCTCCATGGAATTCGCCGAACTTGAGAACTTTAAACAGCGTTGGAAGCATTGTGATTGTTGACCCAAACGCGTTTTCACGTTATTTTTTCTCTGCAAAAGCTGTTTGTAACCACTGACAAATATTAATTTACTTGTTAATCTAGCGTACGAATGGTTGAATATTCAGTTACGTCATTGCAATTTATTTCAGTAAGATTATTAACATATACGACGCTAAAACAGCGGATCTTAAGTCGAGAATCCTGCAAGCGTACTTCGTTAATTCTTGGCAAAAAATTCTGCACCTGTTTTGAGAAGAATACAACGGAAAAATGGAGATGTTTTCATCAATGAACGCTCTTCACTTTTTGGTAAGTTTGGTTTTTTACATCAAATTTCTATCCTTGAACATCTTAGTATTTAGAATTTTACGAAATTTCAACTTAAATATTATCTATTATCGAGCTCAAGTGGTTAATCTTCAAGTACACAAGACTGTTCGTCGTCTTGTCTTTTGATATTATAAAATATACTTTCGTGTAAGTTTGAATAACGCCAAGGATCAAACTATCTTAAGGGTATTCAATGCTTGTTTTCGTAGCATTAAAGCTTTCAACAACATTAATTATTTACTAGTTTATATAATGTTTTGAGAGAGCAAAGTTATTGTAATCTGTTCTTACTTATGATATAAGTTGTTGTAAGTACTGAATACGCTGTACTAGTATCTAGTGACTGGAACCAGTTTTCAAAAGGAGATAAGTTCATATCAAATGATGCAAAAAAAAAAAAAAACGGTTCTGTTTTGTCACTTTACGGCCCTGCCAAAATGATCGATATTTTTATAATAGTTGTAGAAGGATGAAACTGAATTAATCTTCTTGGCGGTAAAATACCAGACTAATATTGTGAGCCAGGGGATCCATGGTGGTGGGATAAACATATAAACTCTTTTGTTTGAAATTTCGTGTTAACGTTTAATAATTGATTGGCGTGACAGAAGGACTTCGATAATTATCATTGCAATTTAAAAAAGCTAGGCCGGCTAAACTGAAAAAGATGGGAGTCACTTTTCTTTTGAAATGAACATAGTTTTGTGGTTTTCCGCCCGCTGAAGTCTCGAGAGGTTGATGTTTGCGAGGTGATTACTTGGGCGCACTGAAAATTCCCGTCATATTCACTGCGTTTTGACAGCATCGTCGCTTTCAGGGTCTGTCAGACGGAAGGAGGCGAGAACCTAAGAACTAGTTTGCTTCCATAGGAACATAGTTTTCAACCAATCATAGCACATGCTTCCTATAGGGGCCATTATAGCCTGTGAATCACACTTATTTTTGTTTGTTTTCAGGCGGTGTTACCCCTGCTGTCAAATCTCCCAGGCTGCCACGCATTCTACAGTGTGTCGTGTGTTCCAGAAGGTTGGTTTGTTTTTAGGTTTTACGTTTTGCGTTCCCTCACTTTATAGTAGAGTGGTAAATATTGTGAAACGCTGAAATGACACTGAAAATGCATGCATGAATAAAAGCAATCATGAAATGAAGACTTAACGAATGAATGGAATGAAAGGTTTCGTGATTGAGCTGTTATAACACTTTTGCACTTTTGCAGTATTACTCATTCACGCTAAGTTAAGTTTTTTTAATAGAATAGATAGAATCTAATAACGGTATTGGTTTGACACCCTCTCCGTAATTCACTGAAGTATTCTACTCCGGGTGTGGTTATCATAATCATAAGTGTGGAAGGTGTGATCAAAGCATGTGAATATATATACTGAAGAGACAAAACGAAGGCTGAAATATTCAAAGCAAATTCAGAATGGTTAGTTGCAATTTCTATAACGCCTGTTCTTCAGGAATCAGATACAACTGTGGACTGCAATCCCAAATCTACACTTTTAATCCCAAATAAACGCCTTGCTCTGGTTTACTGTGTACAGATTTTTTTCCAGTTTGATTTTTCGTTATATACCATAATGAAAGATAAACGAACTTCGGGTGACTTACCATTCCGTAATATATATGCTTTATTCATTACATAAACAGCCGACAAAGGAAGTCTGATAGAAACCTGGCAAACAACGAGTTTAGCAAGCTTGCAGCGGGATATCGCACAAGATAACCCCCCTTCCACATCGGAAATATCCACAGAGAACAATTTTAACTTCAGTATTTCCCAAGGTTGGGGAGGTCGTCGCGAACGAGCATTCTTTCTGTGCCCTTTAACTGGAGAATATGAGTTTCATTTCTGGTGCGTCACTTCTTGCAAATGGAGTATCAAGGAGACAGAGCAGTCCAATGATCAAATTACTAGAGGTGAAGGACAAGACGCGCTACGGTAAGTCAGACATCCACAATTACTATATTTAAAAAAATATATTCGAATTAACACCTGAGTTGATGAGGTAAATTCGTGAGAGAGCCTCTAGCTTTCCAGACGCGGTCTGTGATTGGAGAATGAAAGAATAGATCAGTACAACACAAACGGTGCCCCGGCCCTGATAACAAAATAAGCTACAGGTCATAGGGGCCAACGAAAATAGAGGTCTGGAAGAGGTACAGGATTACTCAAATTTGTTACATTTAAAACTTGACGGTGGCTTCGCTGTGACGAATGGCTTCGAAACATAGCTCTCGAATCTCTCGACGTGGCCAATTAACATGATAGCGATTAATTATCATTCTCCCTATGATACGAAAACCGAATTCAATAATTGTTTTATTGTACATACACTTGAGCATTTGGGAAAAGAAAACCGCGTACGTGAAACTAAACATGTTACATCAACTCGTAATTAACTTTATTATATCTCTCACTTAGCGCGCACGCTGTGATTGGTCAATTTTGAGGGCCGTATTCTACAGTACTGCCCGCTGTCCGACCGGCTAAATTTGAGAGATTGGTGCAATCAAGTTTTTGTAGCTAACGTGTTTCATTAATGAAATTTTGATTCTTAGTTAAAGGAGTTGAGAGCAAACAGAGAAAAACAACAGAAACTCGAAGAAAGTATGCCAAACTTTAAAATTGACTCCTTGAGCTTTAAGAAGAAGGGCAGCGACAAATGGAGAAGGACGAGCAAACCGATCAAGACGAACCACGCCGGATTAAACTCAGAGATAAATATAAAATAAATATCTTACTAACCTTGTTTTCTCGCCCCTTACGTACTGTAAGTTACGCATCCTCATTTTTCCCGTTGATTTATGGCCCGGGACTTACAGTACGGGCCTCGAACCCGATCAGTAAGATGAATTTATTTCTAAACTTACAACTTAAAGTTAAAGCACAGTGAAAAGGTCTCCAGCAAATCTTTACAAAACACTTTTGAATGAACTCAGACCCGTTTTTGTAAACGAATTCTTGAAAAGCTTCAGCAAAACAAACGTCTGCCATATTTGCGTCAGCAGCTGCAACATTGGCTTCAACTGCAACTTTTGCTTCAGCTACAACATTGGCTTCAGTTGTAACATTAGCAACAATTGCAACCGTTCGCTTCTGCTGCAAAATTTGCTTCAGCCGCAACATTTGCTTCGGTTGCAGCATTTGCAATAGTTGCTAACATTTGTTTCATAGGGACACGAATGTTCTTATAACAACTTTACAGCCATCATGCGAGTCCCAGTCCGCCCGTATCGATCGGTTCCGATCGGATCGTCTCGAATTATCTCCAGGCGACAAGAGAGTATAAAACAGAGTTGAGTCGTTGTTTAATCGAATGTTCTGCTCCTAGATGTAAGACATCTGCAGGCCTCACTGAAGCTCATGCATACTACATGGAGTTTCTTCATTACGGAATTCCAGGATCAGGACACTACGAATTTAAGATTAAGAGTCCTGGGGATGATGAGCCAAAACAAATAAGCCTGTCAAACCTCGTTGCCTACAGAACAGGTAAGTAAACTCCGTTTATTGTTATCTTCTTGCCATTTCTCAAAAATAGGTACGCCTAGAATCAGTTATGAAAACCAGCCTTGTGATCCTACTGCAGTGGAAAGGATTCAGTAGTGGTAAAAGCAGTTAAACAAATGATGGTTGCTTTAAATAGGCGGTTGAGGGAATTAGGAGCCGGCTTGACACAGGGGGTAGATGCATAACGTAGAGCGGTGGGCCGTTCGTTTCTTCGTTCTTTTGTTCATTCATTCATTTGTAAAACACGAAATGATACCATCAAATTGAGAAAAAAGATCAATATTGTTATTAAATTCCTACAGTTCACTACAGGATGCACTACAAATTCACAATCTCGAGAAACTTCCCGAGATGCAGAATACCAACCGAAAATAGATTTCAATCGAGGGCCATAATTATTACGGATATTGCTTTCAATCCAGGCAATTTGTTAATTGTTCATACTCTTCTTTTTGTTAATTTTTTTTGGTTGGGGTGGCTGGACGGGAAGAGGGGACAAAGAATACTTTAAAATATCCCTGCGATTAATCTGTTTCGATAGAGTGTGGGCGATAGAGTACATACATACATGCATGCATACATACATACATACATACATACATACATACATACATACATACATACATACATACATACATACATACATACATACTTTATTTGTTAAAGCAGGTCGATAGTGGCAGTTAAAGAGCTGATGTGGACCTGCTAAACTCCTACTATATACAATTAACATTCTACATAAAATTGATCGATTAGGATTGAACGATTAGGAGCTCCTGCAATTGTTTTTGTTGTTGTTGTTGTTTTCGTTTTTCAGACACTTTTGCCCTTTAACTCCTTCTCGTTCTGTGTTTTCGCTCTTGCATGTTTTGTAAAGTCATCTTTAAAAATAGTTTGCTCGGCGCATGATGGAAAAAAGAACACATCCATAGTCTTTTGCTTGAAGTTACTTCAACTCTTCTGTGTCTACTCAGACGGAAATTACAGTACTTTACATCCGGGTGACTGGGAGGCCTGGTCACCCTGCAGCCTGCCTTTTGGATCCGAGGTGGGGCAAAAGATCCGAAATCGCTCGTGCCTTGTCTACCCATCATTGTTTAATTATTCCACGATTGGGTATGACGTATCCATGTCCCAGGAATGCGACGTTGAACGGTTACCCTGCATAAGAGGTAATTACTAACTCATTGATAACAAATTGTATTTGTCAATAAACAATTGTTGTAGTGCCCATGCAAGGGATTAGGCGTGTGGTGTATGTAGTGGTGAGAGCACTCGCCTCTTATCAGTGTGGCCCGGGTTCGATTCCCGGACATGGCGTCATATGTGGGTTGAGTTTGTTGTTGGTTCTCCTCTCTGCTCCGAGAGGTTTTTCTCCGGGTACTCCGTTTTCCCCTCTCCTCAAAAACCAACATTTCTAAATTCCAATTCGATCTGGAGCTCTCAGCTCCTCAGGTGGATCGTGGGTATACAGATTACATTTTTTAAAGTATAGAACAGAGGAATAGTTTTTACCCCAGGGGTAAAAATCTCGTAGTCGCCAGGGAACGAACTTTGAAATTAACCGAAAGGAACGCGGGCTCTAGGAACCAGAATGATTTGGAGTTGCAGTCTTATCTAGGGCGCTTCTTTTAGCAATATGTCATCTCGAAATTCATCCCTTTCGTTGCTCCTTGATTACCAAAGGCCCTTGCAAACGTTCCAAACGTTGTTGGGTCCAACCTGTTGGGAGCGTTTAAACAACGAGTTGGGTGTTGTTGGGGTGTTGCTGGGTGTTGTTGGGAGTAGTTGGATGTTGTTGTTTCCACTGTCAACAACTACCAACACGGTGTTCGAACGCACCCTACATGTTGGGCCAACAATGTTGGATGCCCTTGTTTCAACTGCCAACAACACCCAACACGGTGTTTAAACGCACACAACATATTGGACCAAAAATGTTGGATGTTGTTGTTTTAACTACCAGCAACACCCGACACGATTTTACAACGCACCCAACGTGTTGGGCCAACAATGTTGGATGCTGTTGTTTTGACTAACAGCAACACCCAACACGGTGTTTAAACGCACACAACATGTTGGACCAACAATGTTAGATGTCGTTGTTTCAACTACCCACAACACCAACACGGTGCTTAAACGCACCCAAAATGTTGGGCCAACAATGTTGGCTGTCGTTGACAATGTTGGCAGCGTTTGCGTGGACACAAACGATTCTTTATTTTATTTCTCTCGCAGATTGTAATGACACCCTTATTGAACTCACGAATAGCACCGTGAGGAGTATTCAAGTCCCGTCCAATACCTCTCAGTTGTTTGATAACCCAATTACCGAGGACCTGATCACACAGGACAACCAAGCTGTATGGTGTTTCAACGAATCAGTGGGTTCTTATCTAGGGATAAACCTCACTGCGCCGCATCAAATCTGTGCAGTTGAGACGCAAGGAATACGAACCCCTAACAACGAAAGCAGATACCTGCCTTCGTACCTTTTGGAGGCCTTCGTTGATGTCTCAGCAAATTGCAGCGAGTGGAGGTTTTACAATAGAACGGGAAACATTACAGTAAGTTTCTAATGAAATATCATGTATAACAGTCACTTAGGCTGCTTACCCCCGCCCCCCACCCAACACACACACACACAAAAAAATCAAGCGGACGCTACGTTAAAAAGTGTTAAAAATTGTCCCATGTAACATCACCTAAAATGAGGTAAAAAGTACTAGATAGCTTGGCTTGATTGTAGCTTGGAAATAATTGAGTGACCAAGGATTCGACAGATTTCAAACTCTCGAATAGATTTTATTTTTGAGGTGTTACAGAGGTAAAATAGTCTCTTTTCCATAAAAAAATAAAAATAAAAAAAACGAATTTCCTGTATTGTGGGTTTGTTTACATTACTGAGAGGTTTTTTCAATTCATCAACACAACGACGTGATAGAGTACCTCAACTAAAAATCAGAAGGTTATAGGTTCGACTCCTGCTGGGGACTCAATTGGAGCGCTTTTCAATGGAGTGGCGAGAAACCAAAACCAAGTAATTACTCTGACCAACCACAACAGACCGAAACAGCGCAATGAGCCAATCACAATGCGAAGCAACTAAATGTAGCCGTCGCCAAGCGCGGGAAAATGAAAGTCACGATTGGTTCTGGTTTTTGCTTCTCATTCGTTTGAAAAGTGGCGCGAGTTTAGCTGGCCAATCACAGAGCAGAGCAATGCAAAACCTGAAGAACGTATTTTACTTTCAATGCTCTTATCCTGCTTATAAATTCACCCCGACCTCACCTTACTCTCAATAGCATGCTACATTTTGTTTAATTGCAGATTTTTGAGGGAAACACTGGTGGAAATCCTTTCTCGGCGAAGAAAAATGACCTGACAGCTGCGAACCTTGTAGCTACAGCTATACGTATTCGGCCTGTGCTTTCCAATGGAAGCTGTACGCAACTCAGACTTTATGGGCAAAAGATCTTGTGTAAGTTATATTGGCCATATCAAGGGCGGGATTCTGGGAAGAAGTGTAATCAAATGCCATTCATGTCAAGGATTTCTGGGGAGCATTAAGAAATTTTAGAGAAATGATCCGCGCCATAAAAATTTAAATGCCGCGTATCACGTGATCATGCGTACGTGTGCAATGTCTCCGCAGGAAGGTGGGCTAGCAAATTCAAAAAATCAACACTACCTCTATCGTTTGTATTTTTCTTAGCCTCCACTGCACCTACACAAATGAACCTCAAATTACACAACAGCAGCTCAACTTCGCTAATCATACGTTGGGAAACGCCGGCTGTTGATGTGGTCAGCGGCTACATGATAAAACTAGCAGACAGGACAGGTATAACAGAAGTGTACAACGTATGTGACCAGGAAAGAGAACTAAAGGTAGTGGGACTGTACAGGTACTCAAGATACTGTGTCACTTTGGCGGTGATAAGGGAAGGACGTCATCGTGATGAAAGCGAACCGGTCTGTGCTCTAACAGCAATTGACGGTGAGTCTTTTACTGACAAAATATTGACCATGTTTCTTAAGTTTCTTTCTTATGAATAAATCTTGCAACTGTTGGTTGCGGAAAGCAATTATTGACGGTATATGGTGGTGGTAACCTGTTTATTTTTAATTACTGCTTTCTTTTTGCAAAGCAGGGAGCAGGGATGGCGTAGTGGGAGAGCATTCGCCTCCCACCATTGTGGCCAGGGTTCCAGATTCCCGAACTTGGCGTCACATGTGGTTGCTCCGAGAGGTTTTTCGGGTACTCTGGTTTTTCCCTCTCCTAAAAAACCAACATTTTTAAATTCCAATTCGATCCAGAATTTCGAGGGTCACAGGTTTATCAGTTGAATTACTGTTAAGTGTCACACTCGTTAAATAAAGTCGATTTATTTTAAGTGTTGCCTTTACTGGGGATGGCCTGTCACCTGTCCTAAAAATAGCCTCAGTTGGCTACAGAAACTATCAGTCATACTGGCTGTTGGGCCCGGCTTTACTTCCTCGTGGAGTAAAGAGGTCTGCTTGTGTGCATTACCTTCGCTATCAAAACTCAGCCATGTTAACTCATCATAAAATTGTCGCCCCTTTGTTTGAGCAAAGAAAATTATTCAACTTCTTTACTTTACTTGCATCATACCTTTTTTGCCTTCATCTAAGGGTGGAAATGTCGCAATATTCTTTCTTTTTATGTCAACGTAGCGCACTTTAAATTTAAGTACAATTACAGGCATTGGCAGGAGTCAAAAGTCAAAACCATTCATGCATACTCCCGTACTCGGCGCCGGTTGCATTATTTTGTTCGGATTCTGATTGGTTCATTGCATTGTTTGCGCTTGTTATGCTTGGCCAAAATAGTTACGTTGGTATTGGTTTTATAATACTCAGCTGAAAACCGCTGTAATATCTGATCAAGGTCCAAGTTTACTATATCTCTCAAAATAATACCGTTTTTGTTATCCGTAGATCCAACTGACGCCCCTGAGAATCTAACAGTAACGAACATCACCACCACCTCGTTGCTGCTAAGCTGGGATCACTCTAGGCCGTACTTCGCTGCTGGTGCAGTGATGGGATTTCTGATAAAAGTAACAGACAAAAGCGGACAAAATATAATTTAACAGTCGGAGACTCGCCAGAGGAGATCAGTATTACTAGACTTAACGAAGGTACTGAGTACTGCTTGGCCGTGACAGCAAGGGTTCGACAAGTGGCTTCAGTTGTTATCGGGCGGGAAAGTGACATTATTTGCGCTTTTACAGACTGGAACGATGGTAAGGAAAGAGCCTTGAAGTAAATCGACGATAAAACTTTGAAAATACGGTCTTATTTTAACTTTCGTTGGGAGACATGGAATAATAATTTCAATGTTGGAGAAAAAATTGTATCATTATCCCCTATTTACGCCTTGTTTAGCCTGACAATGGCTGCAACTGAGTAACGTCAAAATGGCTGTGAGCTGGAAATTTAAAAGTCGTAATTATGCGATAATTAAATCCAATCTTTGGTACATTTAGATGTTAATTACACACTTTTTTAGTTTTTACAGACGACAACTGAACTTCAATTTGTTGCTTACTGGTTTTCATCAGTTTCACCATGCCGGGCACCCAAATTCAAAATATGCGAGGGTCGCCATAGGTGAAAACGTTTTTTGTTATGTGCTTCGAACTGGCCTTCAAACAAGCTCTCTCGGTTGGGGTGTGTGGGGAAGGGGGGGGGGGGGGTAAGGAAGAGAGCACTATCCTTTTTCTTTCCCTTTCCTTCTTCCAACCCCCCCCCCCCTCCCCTGCTTGATCGCAGGCTAGTTTAATTTTAAACTCGATCCTCGTCCTCTGCGCCTTAAAAGAGTTAATAATAGGTCTGTTAGGCAGTCAAACTTAGTTTTCCTTCCCTGTGTGTTTCAATAAGAGAAGATCTGAAACGAGCTTTTTTCATTTGAATAAGTCACTAAAGTAACTATGATGGTATCATCAGGAAAGAATTTTGGAACACTCTACGTCAACTTGTACTTTAAAGTAATAATATTCAGAAAAATAAAGAGGCTTACCAAAACATTTCTCCCACAGTAGATGAGGGGTGCGCGGAATGGTCAAGCTGGGGAGCGTGCAGCGGATCCTGCGGTGGTGGTCAGCAGTCGAGAAAGCGGGACTGTACTAAGTACATTAGTTACATTGAAAAGCAGTCTTGTAACACAGAATCATGTGGCGCAGGTAAGATGTTTGCTTTTACTGTTTTCTGCACAGATTTAAACCGTAATTTGTCGCTAAAAAGATCATTTGGGGTACTCGTCGCAGTTTTGGTGGGTATTATGTCCAGGTCTAAGTTGTTCATGGGGTGGATAGGATTATGCAGCGGATAAGTCACCATCCAGCTGATAAACGTGTATTAGTAGCAATACAATTTATCCCCTAGATAAAGTTATCTGGTCTTTAAACAACTGTGGCTAGTTCTGCAAATCATGTCTAGCTTTAGGCCCCGTTACTGGAGAAAAGTCGTCCTGGGTAAGAGGGTCACCCTCCCTGCCGAGCAACTTTAGCGAGCTTTTATATGCGAAATAAGTTGACCCTTTTGCCCACGAGAGCTAACAACAGCGATCGCGCATGCTCTGATTGTCTCGCCTTGACCGAGTTTACCTGGCTGGGCGAGCCAAAGTGCTTATATGGAGAAAAGTTGGCCGGCCTAGAAGAGTGACCCTACCACCGAAAAGGGTGACCCGCCTAGCCGGGTCACCCTATTTCGGTTTAAGTTCGCCAAGTTTTGCAAGGAAATGTAGGAAAGGTTGGCTTGCCCAGGTAGCTTCATATAAACGGGGCCTTAGATCAGAGGGAAAAATGCAGAGAATTTTGATACCCATTTTCATTCAGTCCACACGCATACCCAAGAAACATGTTTCTAAACAGAAAACAGCTTTCAGAAACGCACAAAACACATGTCCAATATACACAAACGGATAGTAATCGTAAAAATGCCCTCACCAATCGGACCATTGATAAAAGTACGTTAGTAACGCTCTGACTCGCACAAATACCTCGTTCTATAAGTCAACTTCGCGAATGGACTACCAATGGGCAGCCTACATTGCCCATTGGTACCAGCCGTACTACTGGACAAATAGACTCCGTTCATAAGGGGAGCAATAAAGAAGAAGAGGCAGCAATTCCGCCATAAGCGCGTGGATTTGAACTTAGTTAGGTTATTGAGCTTAAACTCCAGGGTATGCAAGGTTTAAGGAAAAAAGGCAGGTTTATAGTCATTTCATTGCCCTGCATTGTGTGTAAAGTTTACGGAATGGTCAAGCTGGGGACAGTGCAGCGCATCCTGTGGTGGTGGTCAGCAGCTGAGAACGTGGGCCTGTATATCGAGTGCTGCAAATGATTGCAGTGGAGAAAAAACAGAGAGTAAATCTTGTTACAACCAACCATGCTATGGTGGGACATTTGCTTTGCGTATTTTCTGCACAGAAGATGAACTGATCGTTGTATTCATACATTCGGACAAGCCTGAATTTTTTTCAGGCTTTATTTTCACTCCTCCTTAAATAGTGTTCATAACTGCGATGATCATTCACATATTCATTTTTTTATTCGCAGTTCAAATATATGATTTTCATCTATGCATTCTTATATGATCGTTGTACGTTCGATTGGCCAGTTCTAGTGCTGGTTTCTCAATTTCTGGTCGAAATATATAACTTCTCCACAGCTATTTTCAGAACCGGCTTCTAACATATATAAACTTACAAAATTTGAGGAGTTTTGGTACCAAGAAAAGTATAGTATGCGAGGAAAACTGAGGTACTTGCCTTGGTACAAAATGTTGAATTTACCGTATTTTCCCGTATAGTGTGTGCTTACAAACAGGCTCTTTATTTTCACAGTCGCCCAAGTATTTTTTTAGGTCCCCGTAAGAGGCTCTACACTGAAAAATAATAAATGAATATTATCTTATAGGTTTGAGTGTCAGTCTTGAAACCAAAGTCGTGAAACCAAAGTCGTGAAACCAAAACAAAAGTAACTATTGACTGGCCAATCATGCCAGCGGACGTAAATAGCGCAATGAGCCAATCAGCTGAATTTGACAGAAACACATGTAGTCGGAGCTAAGTGCTGAGAAATGCGTGCGATATGTCGCGGTTGGTTTTGGTTTTGCTTCTTAGAGATTGACAAAACAGTGCGAATTTTCTCATCCAATCACGGAGCAAACTAGTAAAACATAAGGCAAATGGGAAATTTGTTTCAACACTCAGCTGGAAACCGCTCTCGGCTAAAGCATTTAAGGTGTCTCAAAATGGTTTCGTTATTTTTAAACACCAACTAAATTTTCGATAATTTAAAGTGGCTCTGAACGCTATGTACCGATTTGTTTTAAACTTTGATGCTGATTTTAATGCTGATTGCAATTCAATAACAAAAAATGAGGTCATCCGACTCGTTTTGAGTTACAGGCACATAAAGCCAAATTCACACAAAGAGAAATGCGTTGTGTTTTCGAGTTCTAAAGCCCGTTGGAACGATCAACTGTGCAACCTTCTCTATTCGTACATCTGTAAAAGAAAAGGTGAGCAGATATTAAACAGAGATATAAGGGGGATTCATGCTTACGTCATTGTTTACATTTTTGCTCATTTGCATACGGCTCTGCTTACGAAGGAAACATGTTAGATGTGATTTGACTCCAGGAAGCTAAAGAGCTTGTGAAATTTTTAGCTCTTTAGGTGTAGTATTCAAGGAGATATTGTCTTCCAAAATTGCAAAATTTCTGGGTGGCAAAAGCACTAATGAGCTCTTACATTCTTTGCAAACGTTTGAGTTTTTAAACCCGCGTTGCACAAAAAGTACTCAACACATGAGGCTCATATTCATTGTCAGAGTTATTTATACTATGACCTTTCAATATTCAGAACTGATGTATTTGTAGCTCCATCAGAAACTGAATTGTTCATGGTAATGAGGCAAATATTGCAAACATGGATTCCCCTATTAGCTTTTATTATATAAACACCAATGAAAGACCAGGTGAGCTTTCGTGTGAAAATATGAATATCCTCACACGTGAAAATAACATGCTTCTTTCACACCTGAAAAGATCACCGTCGGCTATGGTTACATAATAAATCGAGCCTTTCTCGTGTTGAAAAATATCCGTCAAAAGCTTCATATTAATCATCAAACAAAAAGATTTCGTCAACAGTCTCAAACGTGAAATAAAACCACCTTATGCATGATACGAAACAGCATCACAAACATGTACAACCTTACAACACAATAGACTCATTCGACTGTTTAAATTTCAGGATTTCACACATTTCACCACAGCATAATTAACTATACCATGAAGATGTATTGCAATTCAGGATTTCATCCGCATTCCCAGACAGAAGAAAAAGCTTTTACAGGTCAACAAACCACAGAAAAATAGTACACAATTCTTTGACTGCACCTGACGTCACGGCGGCCATGTTGGTGGAAAGAACAATAGCGAAAAAGTCTTTTGGGAATTTGACTCTATTATTATGCAAACCATGAGCTACATTTGTCTTTTGTTTTGGTACCAACATGGCCGTCTTATCACGTGAGTGCAATCATAGAATTGCTTTCATAAGAACGGTCACATTAGGTGATCGACGGACTGAGAAGATACACACAACCTCTCTTCTGCGCGTACTAGATCGTACTACCGCACAGGGTGTCCTTGCTCAGCACCCCACATATTAGAATGGTCACACTCAATGACTTTCGTAAATTATGATAAGTAGAACAACAGAAAATTATTGGGTTATTTTTATAGTTATACTCAGCTCAGGATTCCTAAAAACTATTCAAACCTGCTTGATGAGCCGACGTTTAAGGATGGCAAAGGAATTGTTTTGTGTTAATTGCTTTCAGGAATCTTGCCATGCGAAAATGCTGCCATTGGCATGGAAAGTGGACGTGTAGTAGACTCTCTAATAACATCCAGTCCCTCTGCGCCAGGATTTGAAGCCGAAAGAGCTCGCCTGAATCATCCGTCTTCCTGGTGTGCATATCCCAGCCCGCAGCCGTATCTTCAAGTTAACTTAAATGCAACGTATCTTGTCTGTGCTATGGCAACACAAGGCAGTGGGAATAGTTCAAAGCCCTCATTTGTAACGGAGTATAAAGTGTCATTTTCAGTCGATGGCGCCAAGTGGGATTTTTATCGCGGATCAGGTGGTATCCAGGTATATTGAACAAAATATTCGAGTCTATTCAGCGTTTAAGGTGCCCTAATTTTTATATGTAAATTCATCATAATAATAATAACAATCTTTTATTAGGAGCTCCATCACTAAGAGTGGTTTACGTAGAGGTCCTAATACTATTTATGTATTATATAATGATACAATTAAAATGTAAAAATATAGAGCTAAAGTCGAAATATATAATATTTACAACATATAAACTACAGGGATTTTAAAAAAAAAGACACTTCTTAAAAATTGGCAAACTTGCTGAATTTCTTACAGTTATCTCTAACTCATTTAAGTCTTTGAAACAGTGGTACCGCGAACGATGTTTTACCCAATTGTATTTGATTTTGGGGAGCTTTATAGTATCTTTGTTGCGAGTATTGTAGGAGTGCATATCACTCTTTCTTACAATGTCCAAAGAATGATCCAGTTGGCCATTAATACATTTGTATGCATATATACATCGATGACATTTCCTACGTTCTTTGAGATTCAGCCATCTTAAGACTGTTAATGCATCAGTTGATGAGGAGTGAAGTGGTCTATCTAATATCAACTTAGCTACTTTATTTTGCAGAATTTGCTATTCCTTCATTAGTGAGACATTGTCCTTGTCTCCCCAGACTAAATCAGCATAATCAAAAATAGGTAGCACTAAGCTATTATAAAAAAGTAACCGGGCATTATAAGGTAAATAATACTTAATTCTACGTAAAAGACCAAGGTTCTTATCATCATCATCATCATCATCATCATCATCATCGTCATCGTCATCGTCATCGTCATCGTCATCGTCATCATCATCATTATCAGCACCACCGTCACCATGCATCACCATCACAATCCTATCACCATCATCATCATCACCATTACCATCACTATCACCATCATCATCACCATCACTATCATCATACCAGACAGAAGAGTTTTAAGTTACCGATTCTTCCATGCATTGAAATAATATAAGTAAATTTTAGTCTTAAGATAAGATAAGATAAGTATATCACAGCTTAAATGACAGACGACCCACAGCATCACATTCTCGCTGGCCAATCAGGTCAATAGCCAAACACTACATACCATCTACTGACGTTAAACAAGTCACTTGACTTTAATGATGAGTTTCGCTCAGGCTGTCACCACATAAAATCATGTCTACACTCACCCGTAAGATCGTGCTTCACAAAGTTATTAAAATTCTTAGTGCTGTGAAGTTTTACCAGGCTTTTTACAAGTACTTTCTAATAGGACTATTTTGATGTACAGGGGAATTCTAACTCTTGCGGGTTGATTGAAGTCCCAGAAAGAGTTTAATATTCAAATGAAACCCTCGAACAACACTTGTAGCATTAAGAGTGACATAAATATTGGACATCATTTTTATCATTTGACATATGACATCTCTTTCCAGTTCTGAGCTTGAACTTTAGTGGTTGAGAAACACTTTGTTCTCTTCCCAGAACGTCATAAGTTACTCTAATGTTTGCTATTCGGAATTTTCAGTGCTTTCCTGGAAACAATGATACCAAAACAGTCCAAAAGTCCGTCTTTCTTCAAACAGTCTTTGCCCAGTATGTCCGAGTATGGCCAACGAAGTCGTCTCTCGTTCCTTGCATGCGCATTGAGCTGTATGGAGTAGCTCCTGGTCATGAGAGCGGTAAGTCGATTCACGGAAACAATTTTCAAAATTTGAAACATACTACAAAGGTTAAGAGGGTGATGAAAAATGAAATATTATTCTTCATAGACCTTTTTCATAATGGAGGACGATTTTAATTATTCTTTTGTATATGTGTTAATTAGCCCTACTAACCTCACTTTAATGAAAAAATTCTATTGAATTTTGCACATGCTGACGAGGCTAGTAGGGTCATTATCATAAGAATAAAAGAATAATTTGTCGGGCGCCATTATGAAAAGGGTTTATACAAGTTACGAGAAGATAATTGCAATTGTGGCAAATCAAGCAACGGAGAAATACTGCAACCGTTGCAAAAAGTAGAACTGAATGCTTCTTATTTGTTCTTAACTTCTTGCAACTATTGCACCTATGGAAGAAAAAGTGCCAATGATACCGGCTCGGTAGAGGAAGTTACACAAGAAATGTTTTGTTCGTTTGAGGCAAGCTGTGTGAATCATTTCTTTGTTAGCACCTTCTTTTAAATTTTCTTGTTAATTAATTTGAGCTTGTTTTCTCTGATCTCTTGCAGAGAAAACTCCTCCCTTGATCACAAACATTGCACCCCGTGGCATAGGAATGCACGAGCTAAGTATCTCGTGGGGCAGAATACTCGTTTATCAGTCATTTGCAGAGACGTTAGGATACAAAATCGTTTACCATCCAGTCGCAGTGAATCAAACCAATGTGATGATCACAGTGAACAGAGGTATCACCCATTCAACAATTCCTGGCTTGAAGGAAAATCAGACATACTGTGTTGGAGTTCTCGCCTACAATGAATACGGTGATGGTGCGATCAGCGACTGCACGGACGTAACGACAGCTCAGGGTAATAAACTGAATACGTTCTTAGACCGATCTTGAACTCAGCGTCGTAAAGTCAAAGCCAAAGTAATTACTCTGAACATCACAACAAACGCTAGCAGCGTAACAAGCCAATCAGAAGCAATTACATGTAGCCGGCGCAAAGCGCGGGAAAATACGCGCGTACAAGTCTCGATTGGTTTTGGTTTTGCTTCTCATTGGTTAAGAAAGTGGCGTGAGTTTTGCTGGCCAATCACAGAGCGAAGCAATGCAAAACCAAAGCAAACACAATTCACTTTCGATGATCAATTGAAAAGCGCTCTAATGGTATAGACTGGGATATTGAAGGAGCTGTGTGTCTTGGGGTCAAAATTCAGGTTAGATAGAAATAATAACGTTTTCGTGAACGCGACATGGTCTCAGAAGTAAATTCTTAAAAGGAAAAGACAGCGCGATCAAACAAAACATCTCGACGGACAAGGAAATTATAGGTAAAAGCGGTTTCTAACAGTTTTCCATGCGCGCGCTCCTGGGCAATCTACTGGAAATTAGACCACCCTTCCGTAACCAATCACATTTTGAGTTCGCCGAAACTGGGTTATGTTAAAGTGGTATAGGGTGGTGGAGTGGGTGTGTATTTCGGAAGGCAATAGTTTCTGTCCCAGTGTTCCGATTACATAACCGCCAAATTGGTACAGAAAAACACATGCGTATGTTTGATATGTTTTTCTCTGTAGCCTGTCTCCTGGGATGGACTCAGTTCCAAAATGATTGTTACCTATTCGCCAGGGACGAAATCAAAAGCTGGCAGCAGGCTAGGGTCGACTGTCTTGACAAAAATTCAGATCTTGTCTGCATATTAACTGCCGAAGAAGATCAATATATTGAATCACAGTTGATCAACAAATCATCGGCCGGCGAAGTATTCATTGGCCTCAGAGAAAACGATGATAGAAGCAATCGTTTTCCACGCTGGAGTAGAGGGGACAGTGTCGACTTTACCCACTGGCAGGGAAATACGACAGCTAATATTTTAAGTGGAACTGCCTGCGTTGCTAAAAACAAGAGTGGACAGTGGGCGGTTGTGGATTGCGCGGAAAAGAAGCCTTACATCTGTAAACGACGAGGTATGTTGAGCAGTAGACTCTTTTTGCAACCAAAAGCCAAAGGAGGAATGATTGTAGAAGAAAACAGAAGTTTGATATGACCGGTAGGTAATACATTGCTGTAAAATAGAACACAACGAAGTCGAGTTTCTGTTTGAAATTTGTTGGAGAGAAGATGAGCCTGAGATAACCAGCAACGAATTGCCGATTTAAATAGCACAAAATGAAACTTGGCGAGGTTCTGTTTACAACGCGAAGGACTGAGAAAACATGAGTACAAGACAGCTAGTAAAACTCTTCTGAAAGATGTAATTTTTGTGGCTACTGCACTAAGCGGTAACCACAATGTCAAGCTGTTTGTCCGAGTGACTGAAAGTCCGTGTTGGCAGGATAGGTCCACAAAGCGTGCATGTAGCGACATGCACTCACAGAGTGCCTTTTTTTTCATACTGTCACAAGCAAACTCGAAAAAAAACATTCCGGGTTCTCTTAACAAGTGTCGAACCTATGACCTTCCGATCGTCAGTTAGGATCATCTACCACTGAGCTACAGAGGACTCGTGGGAGCTGAGCCATTAAACTAGGTTCACGTGACAAACGCCTTGCATGCTGCTAGGATCAGAATGTCAATAGGTGGAATATTTGCAATAAGAGAAAGTGAAATTTGTGAATTTTTTAGCGTGCTAAATGAATGAAGGTGTAAAATTATTTACTGTCACACGCGTATTAGGAAAAAACATAGTAATCAACGAAAGTCCTTTGTGCAAGTCGGAGCGCCTAGGGACCTCAAAGTCCCCATCTCCTCGGAGGTGTCTCACCGCCATGCAGAGGTGTACTCAGGCTGAAAGTTGGCCATTTGTGCTCGGACGATTCCCGAGGAGTGGATTGGAGCCGGTTACAGAAACCAACACAGTAGCTGTACCTGCCTCGGACGGTCCCTTGGTACTAGAAGCTGGGAGCAATCAACGAAAGTGTTTTTCTATTCCAACCTTTTCTCAATTTAAAGGGAACCTCCACTCTTACAACAAATTGGCGTTAAATTGTAGGAAATAATTACTACATTTTAGTGTACAAAGAAATCGATATCATCATCGCCTATTTTCGCTTTTAAATTTCCCGGGCCCGGCCATTTTGGATTTGATGACGTGTAATGGTTGCCCTGTTGCTTAACACAACGGATTTTCTGCTTCATTTGCTGCCTGACAATAGCTGCAACCATTACACGTCATCAAATCCAACATGGCCGCGCCCGGGAAATAGGCGATGATGATATCCATTTTTTGTACACTTAAATGTTATATCCCGTTTCAAAACAAAATTTGGACTCTGGTAATCATTTCCAATAATTTAGCGTGAATTTTTTTGTAATGAATTCCTTACTCTTGCCAGGGTTTTACCTCAGCGACACGCTATGCAGTGAGGATGCCATAGGGATGGAGACGGGGGTCATTTCTAACAGTAAAATAACAGCATCTTCATATAAAGGTACAAGATACCCATGGCGAGCTCGACTAGGCTCACGCACCAGTTGGCGTCCGTCTGCATATGAGAAAACGAATGCTTTTCTGCAAATTAACTTGGGAAGTGCGTATTACGTCTGCGCAGTGGCGACTCAAGGTAATACTGCTTCTTGGGGAGTGATGCGGTATGTCACAAGATATGGCTTGGATTTGTCATTGAATGGAACTTCCTGGACGGATTACGAACAGGTGGGGGTGTTATAAGGCTAATACAGGATCGCCATAGTCAGGAAAAAAATCTGGGAAGGATTTTCAAGGTCAGGGAAATTCTAAATTCTACCTGAAAGTCAGTGAAAAGTCAGGGAGCTTACCTCTGGCTGGCCATTAGGTTTGAGAAGGAGATTCCTTCTTAGTAAAGCTAACAATGTTAAAAAAAAAATTACCGGCAAAGGAATTGATTTCTGTGGCTTCATTGCTGGATTCATCGCCCAAAGATTTGTCGTGGATAGTCAGTGAAAATTAGTTAGTAGACAGGGAAAAGTCAAGGAAATGTCAATGACTGGGAACCCTGTAATGAACCCTTGCAGGCTGTTTCTACATTGGAGACTGAAAGAATATCGGTAAAAGGAACTGTAAGCCAAGAGGCTAAGCTATAATCTATGTACAAACAAACCTACGATTAATTCCTGTCATCTTAATTCAAACATTTCACAGCTGCCTTCAAATACTTTGCTTCACGGCTGACAAATGTTTAATTATTTCTAGGATAATCTCCCATTTGACATTATCCTCCTCATTGAGATCAATGTAGCCTATCTGCGCACACTCGTTAGACAAATTATATCGTGTGCCACAAAATTGGACAACGGTTGCCATACAGAGTTATTGTTATTGTTATGGTTATTACAGATCACTGACACAATCGACACAATGACAATTTGGCTTACTAGCCTTAAAGTGAGGTTTGTAACTAGTAGATAAAACATGAAGGCGAGCCATTGTAACGCCTATACAGGTCTCACGCAAATATTTTGCCGTACTTGTGAAATGAAACAATAGATTGTGTTTTTCATGGTAATCAGTAGAGATGTGTATCAAAAGTTAATGCATACTAATTGGCTGAGTAGGAGTCTGTATCAAAACTTTATGCTGCAGTTGATTTGTATTGGTGTTTACAGAGGTGTACATGTGACTCAAATGCTACTCGTTGATTGGTCACAACTCTTATGAATTATCAATGAATTTTACATGAAAGCTTTCAAAAGGATACCCTTCCTACGATTTTACATCCGTTGCTCGATTACATCAAAAAGCACTATCAAGGAGGGTAAACCAGTTCAGTCTACTCATTTTCTCTTTCAAATTTCCGTGCGTTGTATCCGATTTGGGGTCTCCTCTCAACAGGTAATTGGTGCTCAGAATGTAGGTGGTAGGATGCATGGTGCCCACGCTGTACGCTTTGCACGGTAGAAGAAAACTGTTTATTTTGTTATTTATTATTCTTAGAAATTTTCTGGTGGCAATAATACTTATCAAGTAAAGAGGAACGAATTAAAAAAGTGGTGTAGTAGCGCAATTTGTTCGGTTTCTTCCGGAAGAATGGCAAGTCGCCCCCAACATGCGAGTAGAGGTGTACGGAAGACCGGCGAATCCCTTTCCAGGTAACAATGTTTTTGTGAATTCCGGCCTTGCAGTTATCGCACCGCGAGGCTAAAGGCTGGTTTACACATACCACGCCGCAAGCACGAGCATAAGCGCGAGGATATTTATACGTGCGATAAATATAAGCGTAACGTTACATACGCATATGCATGCTCGTACTTGCGTTACTCAGTGGTTTATATGTCACGCAATGACGCAAGCATAAGCTCAAGAAAATGGAACAAAAATGTTTTGGGGATCAATTTGTTTAAGTGCGCTTTTCCCTGTACTCTGAAATCTGCTTCCACGTTATTATTATTATTCTCATTCTCATTCTCATTCTTATTCTCATTCTCATTCTCATTCTCATTCTCATTCTCATTCTCATTCTCATTCTCATTCTCATTCTCATTCTCATTCTCATTCTCATTCTTATTCTTATTCTCATTCGACCTAGTATTTTTCTTTAAGTGCAAGTGTGGTGATATCAATCTAAATATCCACAATTACATACAGTACTACAAAAGCAAATCCCGTCGTGGCAGCTCAGGCATTTATCTAAATACGCCGCCTTTCAAAACTTGTCTGTTTCGCGATTCCTTCTTTAATCGCCTAGCCAATTTATGGAACGCCATACCAGATAGCATTAAGTCGCAGACTTCCATTTCTTCTTTTAAAAATAAGCTAAAGTATTTTTTCGTTGAAAGGCTTAAAATAGTATTCGACGGTGACAATATACGTTCATATAAGTTAATTTGTCCTAAATGTCGAAGAGTTAATCCTATGACTATCTGTAGTTGCTAATTATTGTTATCTATATATCTTAATTTTTTTTAACGGGTACTTTGGGTTAGGTTTTCTATTTCTTTCTCATCCGGGCTTGGGTTTGGGTGTTAATATTATATAGGGGACCTAGAGTCCTATTGTATTATCACCTGCCCGTGGGCGAATCACAAAATAAATAAATAATAAAGAAATAAATATTCGTATTCTTATTCTTATTATTACATTTTACTTCAATTTTTGCCTTCTAGGGCCAGAACCAAACCATGGTTCTAAGGCACTAGAAGAGTGTTTGTTCGATTTACTTGATTGAGAGGACCTTTCTCAGTTACATACTGATAATTTAAAGATACAAAAGCCAGACTTAAGCGTGCTTAATCCACTTTACTTCTTAGCACCAACCATGTCACCCACAATTCCCTTCGCGCAGGGTATCAGTAGCACTTCCGTCCAGTTCGACCTCAGTTCCCCGCGGCCATACTATGCCGCGTATGACGTTACTGGGTACACTGTCCGTTACTGGAAGGTGGGATCAAGAGCTCAGAGGAGTGCTATAGACGATATTTCCACGGCAAACGTAACTTTACCAGCTGAAAATACCACGGTAACCCTTCCAGGGTTAGAGGTTTACACGGAGTACTGTCTGTCGGCGCAGCTGGTCAGCGGCTTTGGTCTGGGACCTTTCAGTCCCTGCACGACCGTGAAGACACTTGAAGGCGGTAAATAAAGGAGCATATTTAAAAAAAACCCTTCTCATGGTCTCTTATTTAACGAGGGCCGGTCTCTATAACTGACATTTCGTAAGAGCCCAAAGGGACCAAAATTGAACCGATGCAAGGCTTGTTAAGGCGGGGATACACATGAAAACAAAACTTACTTTTTTCAACTTCCAAACTGGGATTCAGAACCATATAAAGCTAAATCACATTAATTTCTGAGGTATATCCTTATCACTCCAGCCACATCCCACAAGCTTTACGTTTTCACTGCTTGTTTTATGGATATGTGGGTACTTGAGCCTGAGCATTAGCTATGCCATGCTGATGAGGCCTAACAAGGCCGAAACAGCTGTCCATGGCTGCTAATGCTTGGGCTCAATCTTTACTTTGGTAGATTTAAGGGGTAATGCCCGCTACCATGTGGCCTTAGTGCCTTTAGAGTGGCTTCAGCTTACCAAATCACATTAATTTGTGAGGTATATCCTTGTCACTCCAGCCACATCCCACAAGCTTTACGTTTTCACTGCTTGTTTTATGGATATGTGGGTACTTGAGCCTGAGCATTAGCTATGCCATGCTGATGAGACCTACCAAGGCCGAAACAGCTGTCCATGGCTTCTAATGCTTGGGCTCAATCTTTACTTTGGTAGATTTAAGGGGTAATGCCCGCTACCATGTGGCCTTAGTGCCTTTAGAGTGGCTTCAGCTTACCAAATCACATTAATTTGTGAGGTATATCCTTGTCACTCCAGCCACATCCCACAAGCTTTACGTTTTCACTGCATATAAAGCTATATATCAGGAGAAAGCCTATTAATTGCAAATTCTGCAAATAGCACGTTAATGTATCTGGAGCGGTTAATAATTTGACTACATCTCCAAAACGACGCTACGTGCACATTGCAAGTTCCCTTGACAAGTCTTTATTTTCGTGAAAAAAACGTTTCTCGTGATAAATTGAGTGTCTTTGAAAAGTTGACATGTTTTGCTAGGGGCCTACAGCACAGTGTTGTTCAGACGAGCACCATGAACAAATTTTCCTTTACACGTTTCGCTTTTGAAGAAGAAAAATTATTAAGGAAAGAATATCAAACTATGTTTTACTCACGAGAAACTAAATTTGCTATGTATATATGAAGTCCGGATTCAATCCAGAATATAATTGATATCGTCAGTTGATTTTATTTCAGAATCAAAGTAAAGTTGCATCATATAATTCAGTAACAGCAAAGAAGAATTAAGATTGAATTGAGAGCGACAATTTGAAACCACGTCAGATAGTGTGAGAGAACTTGGAACAATTTTTGTATGAGGAAAGCGAGAATTTAAACGGTCGTTGATTCTTATGAGACTTCAGCAGAGTCGTTCTTGGTAAGAATGCCTGATAGATGGTATTTGGTTTCAGGTGTTCATCCATTGTAGAGTATGGCGAAAAAGAATTTGTAAGCAATATAAACAAGAGGAGAATCGAGGTCCCCTCTTCTCAATCTCTGTCGTGATCATTTCTGGGGTGAGTCTGGGCGCCCTATCTCATCCTTGAGTTTTCTTTGTTCCCAGTCCCCGATCTGCCACCAGTTGAAATCAAAGCACAAGCTTCCTCATCGACTTCGATCATGGTGAACTGGAACCCAGTTCCTCTCGGGCACAGGAATGGGATGGTGGCTGGGTACAGAGTACTGTACATCGATACAGCTGGAACTCAGTTGAAGTCGAATGTCACCGTAGCAGCTGAAATCTTCACTGTTGAAGTGACAGGGTTGTTGGTGTACACTAATTACTGCATTCAAGTTCTGGCGTTCACTGGTCAAGGAGATGGAATCATGAATGACTGCTTGATCACTTTAACTGGAGAAGGTGGTAAGTAAGAAATCCCTCTTTCTGACACTGGTACCTCGCAAGAGTCGTGTTGGCAAATACAAGTTCAGGGGTGTATGTGCATTGTAATAACACTCGTATGAAACTATTGGCGGCACTATGGCAGATGGTTCAATGATAGGTTACTACATAGGTAACGCAAAGGTCAGATGTTGGAACCACGTTCAAGCTTCGTTTCTCGCAAGTGCCTTCACTGTCCACAGAGCTCCAATGGTCTCTCTAGCATGGAATCTTGCATTAACAGCATCAGCCAAAATTGACAGAGAAACAGGTGCAGTGACCACACTAAATACACTCGCAAACAGGAAACGTCTAAGAGATCTCATAAGATCCCGCACGCTATTTTAAATGCTTTTGTAGTGTTTCCATTTGTATGATTTTATCATTTTACAGAGGGAAATCACCTTGCTCGTGAATTTACTTTAACATGAAAGTTGTCTCGTTTCCAGTTCCCAGCGCGCCTCCCTCTGACGTCACGGTGCAAAGTACGAGCATGACTTCTCTCTTGGCAACCTGGCGACCAGTCCCTTCAGGTCACAAGAATGGTGTCATTACGGGTTACAAGGTATTTTATGTGGACGCGGCCCAGTCTCAACCGACAATGAGTATTAATGTTTCGTCTTCAAGTTTGTCAGTGGATCTGACTAGTTTGATGGTTTACACTGAATACTGTGTTCAAGTGGTAGCGTTCACACGAGCAGGTGATGGAGTGCTTGGTTACTGTATCACGGTATCGACTGATGAAGGAGGTAAGAAAAAGTATCTAGTTTGAGGTGATTGCAATGTTCTGGATTTTACGACGGATCCATATTCCAATACTTTGTTTATAGTGGAAATGCGCTTAGCTGCTCTAGCTAGCTTAGCTTAGCTCCAGCTTAGCTGCTCTAGCTATTTTTATGCAAATGTTTTCTTTTGTTCAATGAAACAATTTGGCTGCTGGTCACGTGTGCGAGCACTGTCTATTTTGGGGAAAAATCAGCTTTTGGAAAGAAAGAACAAATGGCTATATCAATGTAAAATGGAGTAAGATAGGCTGAACAATTTCGTTCCAGACTCAGAAGTTAGAGCCACCTTTTGCAGCAGGTGTTCTGAGCGCCATATCACTGCTCAGTGGTATTTTAATGGTCATCTTTACCAATTTGAATCCACAGTTTTAAATGATACAAACAATAATAATCAGTAGCTTGCAGTTAAAAAACTTACTTAAAGTCTCTTCCACAAACTCTACAGAGAAAATAAAATCCAAACATTTTGCGTTTCTTAAATTTAGGATGATGTTGTGAAAACAAACTTTTCGTGCGCAAACTATTTCGATTCCTTACCTGAGGTCGATTCATAGGGAAAAATATGCGACAACTTTTTGCATATCTCTGAAGAGAGCACGAAAGTTGCAACAAATTGCTTTTCACTCGCCTCGGTTTAATTTCAACACATGGAAAACAAAGTGAAATTAACCATTTTTGTATGAATCTGCAGTACCATCAGCGGTTCCTACCAATCCCTCAGCATTTCTTGATCTCACCACCATTAGCTTATCCTGGGGTCCAGTCCCTAAGGACGGCATAAACGGCGAGTTACTGGCGTATGCAGTTTTCATCAAGGCCTCCAATGCATCTCTGTTCTTGTCGCCATGTTATTCATCCGTTGAGCTTAGCAACTTTACTGCTACCACCTCCATTTGTATTCAGATGGCTGCCGTGACAAAAGTCGGGATTGGAAAAATGACGGATTGTGTCGCGGTTTATATTGGTGAGTTACTAGAGGTAGGAGCCCATCACTAGGAGCGTATAACTGCCCTATATTCCTATCACGGCGTTTTCACCGACCAATCTATTTTTAGATTGAATTTCCCGCCAATATCAGATTCCCGCAGGAGCCCCGATGACCAATCACGAGTCGCTTCACGTGCCACAAGAATCTGCATGTGTAGAGCCTTTGTGTTTCGCTCATTACAACTATTGTTTTGTGGCGCTCCCGTGACCGTTTCCGTCTTCGTTGCCCATTTTCGCGGGAAAAGATAGTCTAAAAATAGACCGGTCTGTAAAAATGCCGTGACATAGGCTTAGTATGGGCTCCTGCTAGAGGTTTTTGCGGAACGCATACTTCACTCCCCTGCATGAGTTTTACTGAAGCTTGCCTATTTGAAATACTTGGCTATCATCCTTAACCCTTTCAGTCACGATATCAACATTGACAAATATTCTTCTCAATAAATGCTAGCCATACTCCTCTTATGACATTAGCAGGAGACCTTGTTCACCATCGAGGTACTTTATTTTTGGTGATCATTTTCTTTAGTCTCACAACTTACGTGGTTACTCCAGTAATGATACGGTAAGGAGAGTCCAGGTACTCATTACTGTTGGGGTCTAGATAAAAAAAAAAACAAGACCTTTTTTACTTAGGTAACTTCGACCATTTTGAAAATGTGCGAACAGCTCATGAGACTGATTTCAGCTTTAGTAAAGTGGTTGTCACTTCTTTGCTGGGCTGAGCAGTGAATTGTAGCCTGTGTGGAGGGGCTAGAAAGGGTAGGGGACTGGGGAAAGTGGGCGTGCGTGCGAAGCGAGGGGAACGCGGGGGAAGGGACAAAGTAGCTTTGTTTTCCCTCCCTCCCGTTGCGCTTCGTACGCATTCCCGCTTTTTCTCTCCCCGTTCCCTTTGTAGTGCCTGCCACCCTAAAGTTACGACACTAAGCTAAAAATCAGTTTTTTTCAGTTTCAGAACGTAAGTGTAAAAAATGGCTTTGGAGTCAGTCAACGTACGAATGTTTATTTTTTTCTTTCTTCTTTCTTTCTGTCCTTTCTCCCTCCCTCCCTCCCTCCCCCCTTCCTCCCTCCCTTCCCCCTCCCTCCCTCCCTTCCCCCCTCCCTCCCTCCCTTCCCCTTCCTTCCCCACCCCCTTCCTTCCTTCCTTCCTTCCTCCCTTCTTTGTTTTTTTTTCTCCTTCGAATTACCACTCCGCCTCCACCTTGAGGTCGCTTGGTCAGACTAGATGTCAAACTGCTAATGTCATTCTCCGCGGAGCTAGTGACGTAACTTTACCAGCCGATCACATTTAAAACACGAAGGTAACTGTTATTTATACGTAGGCATCAAATGATTTGTTTTGTTTCTTTTCAGCTCCCGATACCACCCCCTGACAGTAACTGCCACGAGGGAAATGCATTTGTCAGCAATAAAGGTCACGTGGGTACACCCCACCAAAGACCTTCTATGTGGACGTTTGCTAGGTTATTATATCAAATACCAAGTGGTCAGTCAAGGTGGAGAACCGACACCGGTATCGGAGGTTGAGCCAGCATCCACGATCGTAGTTTGTGCTAATAAGAGTGAATTCATGCTGGTGAACTTATCGTCATACACGATGTACAAAATTGTGGTGTCTCCAATAACAACGGATGGAAAGGGAAACGAAAGTGAGCCCGTCTATGGAGGTAATCATTGAGAAATCACAAAACAAGAACAATAGAAATCTTTCTTCAATAATACAGACCTTATTCAAACTAGCTTTTAGTGTTTTTTATTACCCCGAATGAATAATTTGTTAACATAAATTAATTAAATGTAAGATAAGACAGTTAGGGCACACTTAGTGACTTTGAATGGTGGGGAAGGGACGAAGGTCACATTATGATTTAGAGAGCAGCAGTCCGTCAATCAATCAATCAATCAATCATTACTTTATTTACCTACGTGAACACCAAGAGGAAAACGTCTAGTGGATCTATGAAAGACGAACGACCTGTGGAAGACCATCCATCCAGACAATCTGTTGGTCGAGGAGAGTTAGTCCGTTTCAGTGTTCTAGTGTTGTGAGCTTTTAACCAACATGGCTTAGCAAAATCGCTGGTTTGCACTGATTTAAGTTCTTCTTAAGTTTTCCAAAAAGTTCAGGACTAAAATTGGTTGATATACTCCCTTTAAAGTAAGGCAAGCGCACCACTGCTATTTCATGCCCCATCTGATTGATCGAGACGTTGCTTATTTTCTCTGCCTCTTTATTGATCTATACTTGTTTGTTGATGACGTATTGTTGTCTCTCTTCAGAAACTTGTCGATGTGAGGAGTACCTTTTTACCTCCCTAGTTCCCAGCCCCTTAGATACAGCTGCAGACAGTTCACTCATTAAAACCATCAGTGACCTCGTGACGAGCACTTGCGGACGTTGCAAAGGACACATCGACAGTGACACCACGAAGTTAACGTCTGCAGGCAACAGCCAAACCATTGAACCACCAGTCTCTTTTCCGGTTACAATGACCAAGCCGTTTGGTAACACAGCCTATAGCAAGTTCGTACCGATCATATCAGTTCCTGGTGTCGTTGTTCTGAGACGTAAAGGCACTGATAACAGTGGTTTGTTAACTAAGGTTACTGCTAACTCAGTCTTTGATGCCTGGCCTGTGTTCCTGTTCACACTGTTAACAGCGCTTCTGGCGGGAATTTTTATTTGGATTCTGGTGAGTAACATAGTCGTCGTCATCATCATCATCACCATCATCATTATCATCATTATCGTCATCATCATCGCCATCGCCTTCGCTACTGTTTGGCGTCATCGTGACCGTCACCGTCACCGTCACCGACATCGTCATCGTCATCGTCATCACCATTACCACCACCACCATTATCATCATCATCATCACCATTATCATCAGTAGTCGCTAATCCTTTCCTTGAATGTATGATAGGTACGTAGTAGGGTGTGTCTGTTCTTCGGGTCGCGTGAATAGTGTAGTGGGTAGTCACTTGTGAGTAAAATATTGCAGGTGAAACGTCGCGTCCCGCTTGTTAAATAAGTTACTGACGGGAGAATATACGTGTAAATTAAATAATCCCTGAAAGCGATTAGCTAAGATAACTTAAGCCCCAGCCAAACGAGAAATGTCTGGTGACGAAACAAGTTATTTAAAACGTGTTTGCTCACACAAGGATTAAACATCCAGATGCAAGGAGTGATAGTCCTCGGAAAGTATCTCCCATATGCATGGATGTTATTGGGAAAGATCGATTATCCGTTTGTTCCTCACTCCATCTACTATGTCCATAAAAACCTTCTTTCTCGTTCGCCATTTTGAGAGTTAGACGAAACAGCCGTGTAAACTAAACGCGGTATCTTTGCATACAAGTGAATGCGTATGCACGGAAAACGTGTTTGTTGTAGCTGGCCCAACAAACCAAACATAAAATATCACGAGAACAAAAGAAATATTTTAAGGTGTTTAATTGATTGGCTGATGGAGTTCAAATTTTATCAAACACGATGAAACCTGACCAAACAAGGTGACCAAGTGGTAACATGTTTGGCTACCGAACGTTTCCCGTTGCCGGGGCTGCGTGAAAGTCTCCCATTTCGTTCGCTTTGAGTCTGCAACTTGTAATCGTAGAAAACTGCACGCAAGCTAACATATCAGTCCCTATACAACTGATGCATTTTCTTGACATTTAGCGACTTGCGTCCAAAACTGAAATAACCAGAAACAACGAAATAACTGAATATTTGTTTCGGTGGGATTAATTTTTCGAACCTTGATGCTAGAAAATAATTAAAACAATACCTATGGGGAATAAAAGCATCAGAGAACTTAAAAAATCAATAGGCGTAAGAACCATGGATAGCAGTATCCTGTGGTACTTGAAACCTGCTTATATAGCTTGGGTGGTTTCTTTGCTCCAGAACTCCGTTCTGTTCTTTATTCAATCAAAAATCAAAGGACAATTTACGCAAGCCGCGTATATCATCAGGTAATCTTGGCGGGTGTTAGTAATAAATGAACATTAAACATTATAAGCTAAAAGATTCCATTACTACTACAATATTACTACATTATAAGTTATGTATTCGATTACAACATTCTAAGCTAAAAGATACAGTTATCATTTAGTTACAAGTTATAAACAATAAAGTTAAATTAAACAACACACAATAATCAAGTAAAAGCAAGGCAAACTGGAAAGTAGAGAGGAAAGATTGTGATATATAGCTGTAAGCGAAGTATCTAGCTATAAGGTACAATAATTACTGGTTTTGAATCTCAATGTTAGAGAATGGCGTCAAGATAATAGTCCTCAATCCCAAATACAATTAGAAGCAACTTATGAATTTTCCTTTGAAATTTTCCTTTCGTAAGCTTACGCCAGTCGGGATGTAGACAGTTCCATAATCTCGTGCCAAACAAAGAAACAGGTAAGTTCACGCGCTTACATTTTTACCCTCTTCTTGCAGGATTCCAAGGCCAATGAAGATCATTTTCCCCGCACGTTTTTTAAGGGGGCTGGCGAAGGATTCTGGTGGTCTTTCATTTCCATGACAACGGTCGGGTGAGTTAGTCAAGAAAAACTTACACTGTCGTTTCAAAGTCACCTTCTGAACTTTAAGTGCCCATAAAACTGGAAAAAATAATTTCTCATATGAATCTAAACATCACCCAATGAATATCTGCGAGGAAATTTTTCAATTTGAACAACGCAAATTTGTAATGAATTTTTAAAACCTTTCAAATTTACCGCTATTTTGGTCAACCGTTCGCATTAGTCTCCTCTCGGTTCTTCTCGGTTTGGAGGCGTTGTGACGTGTGTTCAGGAACACGTGACTTTTGTCTTGCTCTCATCTCACTTGAAAACAAGTCACGTTCTTCCTACCCACGGCAAATACTCCTTAAAGCCTTTTATTCTCTACTGGGAAATCGAAATCTGACGGATTAGCCCGTGAGAGACGTGTTTCATGGGTTCCTGTTCCTTTGTCAAGTGAGCCTATCATGAGCCCGCAGGCCCCATTTTCAGCGGGGCGGTTGGACCGCAAAAATATAGGATGTCGAAGTTTTTAAAAAATCATTAAAAATTCGCGTTTTGTTGAAATCGAAACATTTTTTCGCAGAAGTTCATTGGATGATGTTAAGATTCATATGAGAAATTAATAAAAAATTCATTAAGGGCTTCATCGTGTGTACCATTTGGTATCCAAAACATAGAGACAGCGCTGTTGTTAGAGTTATTATTAGCAATGTTCCGTTGTTGATAATTCAACGACAAATGACAGGGCAAAACGCGGCTGGTCGACTGAACGCATTTTTTTTCTTACGCATTGAGTAGAAGTAGCTTCTGAAAATCGTAGTCGTTATTTTTTCTCAAAAATAAATCTTTGCTCCTGCTGGAAAGGCATTGCACCTTTTTTTTTTCAATAGATCTTGACTTTTTATAGGCTGTAAACGCTACGAAATCAAGCCATTGTCTGTCACACGACCGATATGGTAAGGGACGTGGGTCTATTCTTGATTTGACGCGCAAACTGATATCCATCGCGTTAAGTCTTATTAAACATCTCTGCAAAGCAGTTTGTATCGTCACACCAATAATAGACAGACGCCAAAAAGGCGCAATGCGTTTCGAACAGGTGCAAAGATTTAATAATATAATATTTTGGGTCTGGTTGAACTTGAACAGAAGATAGTAAAGCGGAAGTCTTATGTATGTTAAAGCCTATAACGTTTACAAACGACTCCATCAATATGAGAGAGTCAAAGGCACAACGTTACTAAAGAAGCTTTCTACTCTAACAGATATGGTGACCGTTGTCCCCAGTCCATTCCAGCCAAGATATTTGCGATGGCCTGGTTCCTAGTTGGACTCGTCATATTTGCTATTTTTATGGGTTCATTGGCATCAATTCTCACGGTAACAATGGTCAAAATGGATTCAAGTGGTGTTGGTGTCACGGATGACGGAAAGGTAATAAACATATTGTGCAACCAAAAATTACTTTCGGTGAAGCAATTTTTTAAAGGGGGAGCGGGGACGTGGGGGATTATTGAATTTAGCGTCGGTCGCCTCAGCTCAATTGTCAGTTTTGGTTATCTCCTCAACTGACGCTCTTGTATTATTTTAGGTAGCTGTGGTTTCCAATTCTTCTGAATACGAGATGGCGGTTAAGAAATTTAGAAACAAAGTATCTATAGGTAAGTCCCGCAACTTAAGGGGTAGCTTTGCATCTTTTGCGAAGGAGAATTATGAAATAACCGACTAGATTTGTGCATTGGAATAAATTCAATTTAATTCAGTTTTCTGAAACCAGAGGCAAGGCACATCATCATAACCGAAGTGTGAAGGCGTCGGTATTAAGCGAGCGAATTTACCAGTCGGGACCAAGAAGACTTTCCATAACAAAAATGTGTCCACATTAAGCAGGTTTTAGTGAGATTTGTCTCCACTGTAATCACTGTAGTGCGCATGTGTGCGTACAGTGAGGACGCAACTTGTGTTAGCTCTGTGGAAATTTGGCCAAAATGGCAAAAGGTGGTCAGCCTGACCAAATGAAATCACTGAAAAAAAGTAATGAAAATCTGAAGCAGCTATTAGAGTCTGCACGAAAGGATATCAAGAGATTAGAAGATAGAGTTGAGGTCCAAGAACATGCATCGAAGGAACAAAATGGCGGATCTTCCCGCGACTTGCAATTAGAGACCGAAAGAAGCTTAAACTGGCTCCACGAGAGCGAAAGCGACATTCAAAGTGAACTTAAATCAATCCGTAAACGGCTTGATGATATTGAAGAAGGTCTCGGTGAACTGGAAGGAATTGTTGAAGAGTTCCAGGAATATAGTTACTCTTTCAATATAAAGATTCTAGGAGTTCCTGAGCTTAGCGATCGAGAGAAGGCCGAAGATACAAGCAACCTTTGCGTTAACCTATTCAATAAGATGGGCGCTGAAGTCTCAATACGCGATATTGATATAGCCCATAGAGTGTCTTTTCGAGACAATTCTCGTACGGGGCCGAAGCCAATTGTTTGCAAGTTTATTCGCAGACTGGCAAGGAATGAAGTGATGTCGAAAAGGAAAGAGGGAAGTTCTGTTGATCCGTCCACTATTGGTCTTCGCGAGG
>JAEMWC010000009.1:1022500-1205000 GCA_016490735.1 Pachyseris speciosa
CTTAAAATTGTCGATTGGCTAACAGCAAATAAACTATCACTTAATGTCAAGAAAACTAACTATATAATTTTTCATCCTTACCAGAAGCGCTTAAATTATGACGTCAATATTAAAATTCTTGATAGCCGTGTAAATAAATATTTTAACCTTGAACGTAAGGAATACGCCAAATATCTAGGGGTCATGATTGACAACCATCTTTCGTGGAAACATCATATTAACTATGTTGCGCTAAAAATTAGTAGAAACATCGGGATATTAGCTAAACTAAGACATTTTGTTCCTCCCAAAACACTCTTCGGGATTTACAATTCTTTAATCCTTCCTTACCTTTCTTATGGCCTCGTTGCCTGGGGCCAGGCTGCAAAAACTCACTTAGAGAAACTCCTTAAATTACAAAAGAGAGCTGTGCGCCTAATTAACTTCGCACCTTTCCTCTCCCATGCTGTTCCTTACTTTCTCCACTCAAATATTATGCCTGTTACAATGCTTTATTTTAAGCTTTCTTCGATATTAATGTTCGATGTTTACAATAACATTGCCCCTTATAATATTTCCCATCTCTTTAAATCTACTAAGACAATCCACTCTTACAATACTCGCTCCTCCTCTTCTGGAAATTATTACATTAATTACTCTAGACTAAATCAGAAAAATGATTCGTTTTCTACTATGGGAGCCAAAATTTGGAATAGTATACCTGAAAATTTACGAAATTCTTCAAAATCACTCTTTAAGGAAAAAGTTCATTCAACTCTGTTGAAAATATTTGAAGTTCAGGATAGTTATGCTGACCTAAACACAATAATTTCCGACTTTAAAAACTATTAGCCTCCGCTTATCTAAATAGCTGCCTCGATTTTCTTATTACAATTACTCTCAATTCTGACTCGTGACTTATTTTAAATATGGTACTTTTTCTTTTTTTGTTTTTCACCTCAACTATTGTATTTATTCTTAAGCCGTCCTCACACCACCTGCCTCGATTAGCCTTGCTATTTGCAGGTGGTGTGATACTTGTATATTTAATGAATGAAATAAAGATGTTGTTGTTGTTGTTGTTGTTGTTGTTGTTGTTGTAGCCAATCACAACATACTGATACCGTGAACCAATCAAAACTCGACGCTATCAGTGACATGTCACAGTAAATGTCATCGAGCGCGGGAAAACGCGTGTAACCAGTCACAGTCGATTTTCGTTTAACATCTTGTTGGTTTAGAGAGTGACGCAGGTTTTCAGTTTTAGCCAATCAGAGGGTAGCACGTGCAAAACAATCCAAGGCAAACGTAAAATTACTAAAGTAACCCTTGGTGCTGGGCTTGAAAGCTCAGGCTCCCGAAATAACCTGTGTTTTTTTCTTATAATTAGTATTCTGCAAAATAAAACCTATAGAGTGTTTTCACATGACGTCACGGCGGCCGTGTTGGTGTTCCAAAACAAAGAATGGGCGGTCATGTTGGTGTTCCAAAGTAAACCACTGGGAATTAAACTCTATTTTTATGCAAATACTTGCTTTTGTTTCAGTAAACCAATATGGCTGGTAGTTACGTGAATGTAAACGCTCTATGTGGTTTATTCGTTACGCCATTCCTAACAAAAATCCTGGATCCGTCCCTGAAAATTATCAATCTATGAATTTCGGCGACAACATTGAAGTTGCTATTTACGTGCTTTATATCTTTATCCTTGTGGGATCCATGTTTGTCAATTTAAGCTCAATGATGCAAGCTTTACGAGACGGCAACATAAGTTCAGCTTTGGTTGAGATGTACGTCCCTGTGAAAAGAAAAGACTTATTCAACGGATCCTGGTTTGAAATTGGTGACGTACTCAAAGGAGAAATTCAACACGGCGTCCTGCTCCAGGGTGAAGGAGTTAAATTAGCGCAGGAAATGAAAGCGTTAACACTTAGGAACAATATTCAGACGAAATATTTGCAAGATGGTCAGGAGGGGAGCTCTGAGGTGAGATTCGCTAATTTTTCCTTACAGAAATTGTTAGCGAGCAGTTTAGCAACGAGGACGGGAACGAGCTAGAACGCCACTAAACATAAGCTTAATGAGCAAAACCTGTGGCTCTGCACATACGTTTTTCATTTTGGTACATTTCTTTCCCGTCCTCTGCAAAACAACAGCGTGAATTGACCAAATTTTAGGCTATGGCAATGGCTACGGTTATAGCTTTGACTTTGACTTTGACTATAACTGTGACTATTCCATTTACCTTAAAATTTTGCTGTTTAACTCTTTCCCAGCGGACTCTGTAATTTACCGGTCCTGGAAGACCGGTGCTTTGAAAACCAGCAACTTTCTCAAATCTCGGACTATGTTAGGAATTAGCCATTATTATTGCCAAATTCATAGTTGCAGACTTTAAACCCCTTTAAGTGACCAAAACTCCCGATTTTCCTTGAATATGACCGTTTATTTTGTTGCAAAACCATAGAACGCTCCAGGTCAACACCGAACAATACGCAACTTTGTCTTGAAGTTTTTCAGACAAAAATCCCTCTTGAAGTTAAAAGTTCACGTTGGCAGCAAACTTCGACTCCACTTCTAACAATTTGTTCCACTTTTTCCAGCTCACTTCTTTAGTGCGACGTGGTTAACGCTATTTGATTTCAGTTGCTCTCACGGTCTGTTATTTGCACGTTTGTGACCCAAAGGAATTCTGGGATATTGTTGCCTAACAGCAGCATGCAAGTCCAAAATTGACTGATTGCATTGAAAATTGACTGATTGCATTATTTACAATTCAAAACTCGCCAAAATTGCCCATGCCAGTTCCTGGAATCCACTCACTAAACAGCTGAAGACACAACTACACTCCTTGAATCGCCATGACTCGCTCGAATACTTTGAGGGGCCCACTTCGTGTGAAATTTCTTCTCACCTCTGTTTTCTTTCAAAGGGTTGCCTCTACCCATCAACCCAGCCTTATGATGCCAGGCAGGGGGCTTCTGAGGTGGAAATTAATTACAAATGGCTCCAAAAATACACTTATAAATCAAATACGTAACGAATTGTAGCTGCAGTAATCGTTTAGAAATAAACGACAGCTACCGTGACGAACGTGACAACATAGAGTCTTGTGGACCAGCAAAATCTCCATGGTAACCCCTAATATGAAAGAATGAAATTGACTTCGCCATCAACCCTCAAAGAATCACACAAAAAAAAGACACAAAATGGCCGCTGGGAAAGATTTAAGAGAAAAAGTTGAGGTCACGTGACCGATACTTTTGACACCAAATACTGAAAGCGATGGCTAAGGTTAGCTGAAGAATAGGCTTAGAATGAGGATTTTAGGGCGAGAGTCATTGTCTTGGCTATAGGGCTAAAGTTCTGAGGCTTGAAGTAGCGCTAGCCTGGTGGGTTAACGTTAGGTTACGATTAGGGTTAGAATTTGTGTTAGGGTTAGGGTTAGGCCAGGGTTAGAGTCAGGGTTGGGGTTAGGTTTAGGGTTAGGGTTAGCGTTAGGATCAAAATATGCAGTGTTCTTGCTGCTACATTGCGCTTTGCTACAGCGCCAAGCTCTTGAGGCTTGTTGCGGGTTCACCACCTGCTCCAACTCTCCGTCATTTGCTCAGGATTTCACAAGCATTTGCAGAAGTACTATTTTCCGTCACTTCTTTCTGTTTGTAGGGTCCAAAGATTAAAATTGTGAAATGAGCTACAAATAGTATTTTTTGTTAAACCTCAGTAAGACACATGAATACCTAGGTTACCTTGTTATTGGGACCAAATTGATGATTGTGTGATAAAATATAATTTTCTCAGTTAAACTGTTTTTTCTCTCGTTATTCATTCCAGGGTGAGGCCACCTCGATGATTTTCTTCGAACCCAACAGTCCTTACTTCTACATTACAGTGATCACAAGCGCTGGGTTGTTGCTAATAGCAACCATCTGTGGACTGCTCTACCAGAACATCTGTTACAAGCGGTCTTTTGTGGAAATTGGTAAGGAAGGTATGTAAATAATCTTATAAAGAAGCTTGTTCAAGACTCTTGCTTTTTGACTTCTCTTCTCCTGTTCTCTTTAAATGACCGCCGTTATAAGCGAATGGAAAACCGGATGGATAACTGGGAAGACAAACAACAAGCATACGGTCGTTTGGACTGAGAGAAAGAACAGTTATCAAAAGTCGTAAATGGTTTGAACCCAGGAGTCACGTTTGTTTTGTTTTATCAACTTTATTGGTCTAAGTCTCACTGTATATGATTTTCATATATTCATTCTCATGATTAACTGTTTGTTTGATTGTTTGATTGATTGGTTCATTTTAGAGCCCTGCAGCTACGGGGAAACGAAGAGGAATATCACCGAATCAATGGAGACTTTTTATCACACCTTTTCAGAGAAGTACCACCGGTTACGCAAGAGACACATAGACGAACGTATGAAATTCATGCAAAAAACAAGAGCAGCGTCAAGAACCAAGGCTGCAGGGTCTTCAACTTAAAAGGAAGACCGATCATCTATTTCAGAGGTTTTTGCCTGAAAGAAAGTTCTTTGTTTGAACTAACAGAACATTCTCCCGTCTATATACTTATGGAACCATGCAAACACAGTTTGCCACTCAGCTTTCGACACACATCTCTATTGAAAGAAAAACTTTTTGCCCCGAGTCGGAATCGAACCGACGTTCCCCAGTTATTAGTCGGGCGTGATAACCACTACACTACCGGAGCAACCACGCTGGCAACGTGGCCACTTTAGAAAGTGAGTAATATCGCACGTCGGCCATTCCTCGGAACATTTTCCTTTCGAGACTTTTGTGTGTTTCCTGGCTTCTAAATTCCCTGAACGGGAATTAGTCTGGCTTTCCTTTTTTCAAGGAGCTATGGCTTTCCTTTTTTCAAGGAGCTATAATAACTTAAGCATTTCATGTTATTTTCGTTGGGTAGTTCGCCAACTTTGCACAAAGTAGGTACAATACCATGAATTTAACGTTTTAAAGTGTCGTTATGATCGATGCTTAAGGCCCGTGCAAAGGCTCCCAACATTGTTGGACCAACATGTTGGGTGCGTTTGAACACCGTGTTGGGTGTTGTTAGCAGTTGAAACAACAACATCCAACATTGTTGGTCCAACATGTTGAGTGCGTCTGACCACCGTGTAGGGTGTTGTTACTAGTTGAAATAACAACATCCAACATTGTTGGACCAACATGTTGGGTGCGTTTGAACACCGTGTTGGGTGTTGTTAGCAGTTGAAACAACAACATCCAACATTGTTGGTCCAACATGTTGAGTGCGTCTGACCACCGTGTAGGGTGTTGTTACTAGTTGAAATAACAACATCCAACATTGTTGGACCAACATGTTGGGTGCGTTTGAACACCGTGTTTAGTGTTGTTGGCAGTTGAAACAACAGCATCCAACATTGTTGGTCCAACACGTAGGGTGCGTTTGAACACCGTGTTGGTACATCCAACAAATGCCAACAATGCGACTAGCAACAACACTCAACACGGTCTTCAAACCCACCCAACATGTTGGCTCAACGGTGTTAATTGGATGTTGTTGGCCAACAATGTTGAGAGCCTTTGCACGGGTATTAAGGCGGGGGTACATCTGAACACCGTTTCTTCGTCACTTAACATTGATTTGACGTTAATAACTCGTTCGCGTTTCAAGCTTTCTAACATCCCCATGCTCATTTCTCGAAGCTATGTCGTGGGATATTTTGTGAATTTTTGGGTGATTTTCGGGTATATTTGGGGAAAGATAATTTTTCTCAAAGGATTATATAGTTAAATTTAGCGGAATTGGAAATATTGAAGATTAATACACCTTATTCCAAAATGGCGGCAAATTTATTATTCTTTTGTTTGCATGTTAATTAGCCCTCTTTGCCTCGTCAACATGTATAAAATACAAAAGAATTTGGAAGTGAAAATGAGGCAAAGAGGGCTAATTAACATAAAACAAAAGAATAATAAATTGGTGGCCATTTTGGAATAAGGTGTATGAAGGTTCAAAATTGGAATATGACATTGAAAATTAGGAGATGGACACCTAAACAGTTCTCCACCAACCTGGAGCGCCTTTCCGGGGTGTCAACTGTTTGGTGGTGTATCAATACTTTTTTTTTTTTTTTTCATTTCAATCCTTTCTACAACTCCTTAAAATTTCACTAAAATTCACGCGTACTCCCACCTTAAGCATTTCTTTGCAAAATTACATTGCCATTAGTGTACTCATCCAGAGCTGTATATAATTGGTAAACCTAATTTTTGTAGATTCTTTCCCCCAACTTGTATTCTAAAAACATAATCATGTAGCCATAGCCTTTAGTAAAACGCATACTAATATTATTGCTTCTTTTAACGCTACCATTAGAATGAAAATTAATCATTTATAGAGTCAGTCAACGTTTTGTCATTAAAATGATTCTAACTTTTGGGTCTGTGGGTAAAATCTTTCTTTCTTTCTTTTTTCTTGTTTTTTGTTCGTTTGTTTCTTTCTTTCTATTTTTCTCTCTCGCTTTTTTAGTGTTTGTAGTGTTTCGCTTCCTTCGATTATTTACATTGCTAAAAGTAGCACAAAGTGGCTTTTATTTAAGGGTGAAAACTTGAAAGGATTTTTTCCTCAGATATTAAGTTAATTAAAAGGTAATGCGAAGTTTTAAGACACCGGAACAGAAAGATTTCAGAAGAAATATAAACAGTTACTTAAAAGAGTTTGACCTCGGATAAAATTGTAATTATAATTGTGCTCCTTACGCTCGAGTAATTGCGCTTTAATAAATTTAAAACGTTTTTGAATAATTATTTTCTTTAACTAGAATAGGTCGCAGTTTAGTTAAGTAGTGACGCAACTGGGGTAATCTAAAAACTTGATTTCGAAGGCGAAACAAGGCTGAAGAGGTAGGCTAATGCTGAAAACATTTTGACTTTACATTGCATTAACTGAAAAACGCGCCCAAATTTGTCGTGGTGTGCTAACTTTTGGCGCCAAGTTTGCGTGTTATCTCTTTGTCACGGATCGCAGTTTGACAGTTTTTTATTTATAACGACAAATTAACAAGACCATAATTTCACGTACTGGGAAGACCGCAAATGGAAAACCTCTTTGCATTTGAAGTCAAGGGATTCCACGCTTAGGCTGTAGAGGAACAATACAAGAGATTTTGTCTACACATCGATACCCAAGGTAATGTATAACTATTCTCGATCTCGTTTATATACGTGACTGAGGGCGTACATATGACATGACCCTAATACACAACGTTTACAGGATCACAATCATTACGATACCTCAAGAAGTAAGTGCGCAAACGTCAAATCCCTTCACCGCTACAGAGACACTTTGAGCCATAGCACCTGCAATTTGTTTTTTTACTCCATACTGGAAACACAGACGTGTACTGAAGCATTCAAACGACATTGTTTGGGAGTACTTTGTCTTTAATCCTGTGGAAGAATCCTAAAGAGAATCGTCGCTCAACAACGTGACAAGTGAATTGTTTAATAGTAAAGTCTGAAGTCAAATGTGACAATTTAAACGTTTACTACTGTTGAGTGGTATTTCTCTACAGCCATCAATGATGTTTGTGTTGCTGTGTCCTCCACTTTCTAAATTAACAGTTACGTTTCTTCGAGTTTCTTTCTTGCGTTTTTGTGGTATATAGAAGGGTTAATGACTCGCATAGTTCAGTCTACATGTAGTTCTCTGTATAGTTTATACTGGGTGACATGTATAAGTATCACTCTCCATTCCTCTCTATTCTATTTATGTATTGAGTGGGAACAGTAAACAATAGCAGATTCGATTAAAACAAAGAACTTTTATTGAATGTCAGCACTGACAACTTAATTAATATGAGAGGTTGAAGCTGAACTTTTGGTTTCTCTTAGCAAAATTTTATGTCTGATTTCATTCATTTGACCTCGGAAAGAAAATCCTTCAGAAACCTGCAAAAGTTCAAATTTTCATGTGGTCTAAATTGGATCTGCTATCAAATGAAAGTACCGTAGGTTTCAATTTATCACATGAATGGTCACCCTTTCATTGCTCTCCAAAGTTATCAGTAACCACTGTAAAGGGCGTATAAACGTTTCCTTTGACAGGTAATTGAAGATTTCAAGTTGTCAGTGGAAATGGCGAAGTAGCACGTAATGCATCTGCAGAGTCGAAAGCAAGAAATGCCTTGTGTTGCATAATTAATAGCAACATATCAAACAGCTGCTCACTAGCTCTTAGTTAAAAGTTCACTCTTTAGGATTTCAACCACATTGTTACTTCATACTAGCTTTATACATTTTCTCTGTTAGAAGTGCATCTTAAGTTCCGACAACAAAATTTACACTTAAACGTTAACATTCTATTGTTAAGTGCTGAAAATTTTAACTTTTAACTTCAACAACCAACGACTGAATTTAACACTTGCAACATTTGTCATTAGCGGAGCAGATCGCATAGTTTTTTTAAAACAGATAATTATCCTAGCTATGCAAATTTCAACATTCATATTTTCTTGTTTCCTTCCGCTTATCTTGATGAGTTATAAAACCTGAATTAACGCCTTGTAAATATTAGTTATTTTAAAATTCTAGCGAATATTATGAACATCGCAAACTTTAATAATAGCTATTTCCGATATATTGGTGCGGAAGATTGGTAACGAAAATCGACGCGAAAACGAGGCTTGGGGGAATAGCGCGTAAGAAACAAAATACATTTACAGTGCAAACAACTGAATTAAGGAAAAGCGAGATCATTTTTGGAAGCTCAGGGCAGCAAAAATCTGAAAATGGAGAGCAGTTTAATAGTAAAAGCCTTCTCTGGCTATAAGACGAGGAATGCAGGTATGAGATCAAGGACAAGGTAAAGGAAAAGCTGAACTTGTGGACCTCACACGAAGAGCAAGTGAAATGAACTAAGACGAGTCGAAGAAGACGAAGAAGACTTGTCTGACCTGTTAGCAAGTAACTGAGAACTGAAAAAAGGAACCATACCAAACCCTAGTAACCTCCAGAGCTGGGCGTAGGATTTTACAAGCGTGCCACAATTTACACACGTATTCTCCATCTTGGTAGCTAATCATTCCACTTCAAGATTCCGCTTTCAAGCCTTTCTTCACTAAGATTCTTCGGTGCTTCCTTTTCTGGATCAAATATTCTGAGAACAGCTCCTGCGGCAACAGAAATCTTTCTTGACAATTCCTTTTTAATGTCTTCTTTTCGGAAATGCGGAGAACAGATTCAAGGATCGACGAGAGTAAGGAATTTATCATCGGTTCTTCTGCAAAACAATTGCCACTTTTTACAAACTTTTCTACCAGAAGAAAAACGAAAATAGGACAGAGTTGCCTTTTTGTGGTCGCTATTAGTACAAACCGCAACTGCACAGTATTTCCCCGTGATAAATATGAAAACCCTAATTTTCACAGCTTGTTTTCCTTCTTGTTGTTTCAGCCGGTCTTCCCCACGCCTCGCTTTCGCGTCTGAATTCGGTACCAATGTCCCGCGCTCAAACATATCGGAAATGGGCTATTTTCAACCTTAATCGAATAACTCAGAAACAGAAATATTTCTGAAAGAAGTTTTATTTACTGAGGGACAAAGGCATACCCGAAAAAACGAATATTTCTGTTCTAAGTTTCTTAGCGGGTATAGCAACAACCACAGGGGCGGACCCGGGATTTTATAACGGGGGGTGGCTGATACCAATCGGCCACCAAACTATACGCCAATTACTCGGGCTTCGAAGAACGCCCGAGGTTTAAAATACCGTCCGTTCTTTTTATTCTTCTTTGTCGTCGTCGTCAAGTTTCTCCACAAAGCTAACTTCCGGCGTTTCTGCGCAAGCGCTAAGGCTAAAAATAACAACTCACAACATCATATGCCTGTTGTCACGTATCGGAAAACGTCGATTCACCTTGTGTCTTTGAAGTCTGAACAACTAATATGTTGAGAGAAGTGTCCATACGAATGTTTGCAAGTTCAACTGCGAGAAGAAAGCTTTTAACATGACCAAACTTAACTCCAGATGGACTGCCGTGTTTCCCCGTGTCCGCTTCATTGAGATGTACATTTTGTTGAATAACTCAAGTATGGGACATCATACACACCTGAGACTTTGACAGGTAGTTTATTTACTATTTTTTCACAATATCTCAATTTCTGGACGTTATTTTTTGAATGATAAGCGATTAGCTTTTACTCGCGTGACTTGAAACTGACCGCAGAAACGTTCCTTTCTTGTGTTTCAAATGACCCTGGATTGACGCATTTGTGAACAGTTTCACTCTGCTGATTATTTTTCTCCTCACATTTCACCGAGACTACATTAACGTTTATCAGTGCGAAAAAATCCTACATCGTTCGATAAGCGTTTCCTTTCTCAAACAATAGGGACCTTAAGCAACGACGACGGCGACGGCAACGAAAACGTCATTCCAAAATATAGTTTCTCGTTACTGTAACTCTTTCACGATTATTTCAACTTGTTTAACTTAAAAAATGCTGGCGAAATGTCCAGGAACAAAATTACTATGAACGACGTCAAAGTAGGGAAAAAGAAAGAAACATTTGCCGTCATGCGCTCACGTTCTCAAGAAAACATAAAAATTGGTCATTTCACGTTGTTGTTATGCAGAGGACGGCAAAGAAATGTACCAAAAAGCAAAGCGCACGTGCACAGCGATTGTTTTTGCTCATAAAGTCTATTGTTTTGTGACGTTCTCGTTGCCGTTGCCGTCCTCGTTGCTTAAGGTCCCTAATTATCCATCGAAGCGAACACAAGTGTGCTTAGTTTTTTGGGAATCAATACACTATTTTTATCGTATAACGTTACGATGAGCCTCTGTTGGCCTAGAGGTCAGTGTTCCTGCCTTTGACGAAGTTAACCCGGATTCGATATCCATTAGTGGCATATATTTGCGGGCCTTTTTTTTTTTTTTTTCGTTTCTCTTTTTATTCTTCTTTTACAAATATTTTTTGCAAGTGTTGTAATTATTGTTCTCAATGGTTGTGCTGTAAGGCAATTTTGTAATTTTAGAGGGATATATGTTGATAGGGTTCTAAAGAAATAGACTCCAACACAAGCTAAGCGCTATGCGTCCGATGTAAGAAAGACAGACTTCTCTCTATTCTTTTGTTTAGCGCTAAATTAGGGATACAATACTGTTTTTTGCAAGCCCGAGGTTAGGCTAATTGTAGCCTCTTGTTTATTACAAGTTGTCGTACGTTCGTGCTAAAACATGGCGATATTATAGGAATTAAGGACGAATTGCATGGAGACCGTAAAACTGCAAACTCTTGAAACGCCACAAAATAGAAGAAATAGAAGGTAATAGAAATAACTTTCAATGAAACACTGCATTCCGATAAAGTAGAACACCGTACAAAGCAATAGTCAAAATGGCGGAAAACAGTAAAGCAAGATGGATCGAAAAAAAGCAATATGGCGGAAGAAAAATCACAAACGAGGCTCAATATTTCGCGTTGCTTCAGGCTAACTATTGTTTCCTGGTTTCGGGCTTAGATTCAATTGTTTGTTTGTTTGTTCCTTTTTTACACTGATTAGGAGGTTGGTTGGCTTCACAAGGTTTTTGGGACCCACGTATGTCCGTTTGTTTTTCCACGTATTATAGTTTCTTCGGCGGGCTGTGCTAAAGGGGAATGGCTAGCCACCCGATCCACCTTCCCACCCCCCCCCCCCTTCCTGGATCCGCTCCTGAACCGTGAAAGTCTGGAAAAGGTCGAAGTAACTATGCAAATACCAGCTAGAAAGATTTGCCTTTGGGTCGTGTTTTCACAACTTTGTTTGTTCATTTAAAGGTTCGTTATGACAACCAAAATTCCATAGGAATTTAAGTAGACTCAAAAGTTATACAGTTATACAGTGATATAACAGAGGGGAAATAATTTTTCCCTGGTTCGCTTCATGTGAGACAACATGGAAGTTATTTACTCACTTGTCTATCACTTTTTCAGGCCATCATGGATTTAAACATGAATGGTCAGCTACCTCATGAGAGACCTGGTGACGAGGGTTTGCCTTTGCTTCCTGTGAGTCCAGCCCTGAATCGGAGACAGCGAGCACAACATTTGAGTCAGCTGTCTTTACAGTCTGCCGGAAGTCAAATCTGCATTCCGCCAGTTGATAAAATTCATGACGAAACGGTAGGCATCGCAACGAGATTTCAGTTAAGATTTTGTGAGTCTTCATAAGTTTTTGATTAGTTAGGAAGGTTTTCCAACACTGATCTAACCAATATTAGGAAAATCAAAGGATTTTTTTTTAACAATTTTGTACAACGTGTTTCCCGTAACATGTTGTCTAGCCTGCTTGTAGGCGGTAGCCTCTCCCTCCCTCCTCCCCCTCGCTTTGCCACTCGTCCCGAATCTTCCACCCGTCAAATATTGCGACCGGAATCTCGCGCAACACAAAATCCTGCCTGCAAGCAGGTTACATCTTGTCTTGAATCGCACGCGGGCTCTGAAACGGATCTCCTGTTTTCCCTCGAGCCATGTTTTATATTCATAGCAATGTACTTAATTCTAAGCAAAAAAAAAAAAAAAATACATGAGCCTTTCCCAGTGGTAACATATTAGTCTTATGGTATGGTTCCCACCCATGGATATCGAAGGACAATGCGTGAAGTGGTTAGTTTATGTAAAGTAATGTATGTTTTGGAGGCTTTGCTAGGCTCTGAAGTAGCGGTGTAAACATCACGGTTTAAAAGCTATTGAAATTACCCTTTAAACATTCGAAATGATTTCTGAGCATTCTAAGGCGACGAGAATAACGATGTCTGTATATATAAGTAGATGGTAAAACTTTTTCACTGCGACACATGTAAAGAGATCTTGTGATTAGAAAGAGATGAACTGTTACTTGATTTTCAGGATATATCTTAGATATCTTAATAACGACTTTTCTACTCGTAGGACGCTGAAAATGGAGATCATCCTGATAAACTTCACTTGGCGTCCTGGTCCGGAGACGAGGCTACAGTGAGAAACATGTTAAGCAAGGAAACTGGTAATAAATTTTCTTCCTTGCTAAGTTGTTAAGAGTTCAGCAAGAAAATGTTATTATCAACCACAAAGTAACCTATCCACCCTCGTGCCAAAACGATAAAGAACAACAAATCATTACCGGCTGGCCTACAAGCTTTGCCTTGCTATTTGATTGGTTGAATGTGGTCAAGTGTTTGATATTAGCCTCTTTGATAGGTTGGTTGTAGGCTATATGTACTATTTGCTCTATTTTCTTCGTTTCATTTTCTTTGGTAGATGTGAATGCCTTTGACAGTTCAGGAAGGACAGCACTTCATAACGCCATTCTCGGACGGCATGTAAAGGTTATGGAACTGCTCTTGGAGTCTGGATCCGACACATCTCTTATGGACCGCAGCCAAGATGCACCGCTTCATACCGCGGTTCGGACCGGAGATGAGAATCTTATTCAAGTAAGTTATACAATATATTGTAATTTATACCTTGCCACAGAAAATACCCGTCAGAATGCAGGAAAGCGATTGTATATCCGTCAGTATTCCACCCAACCTTTCCATTCAGCAATGAGCTCATGTTGCATTGATTTTACAGGCCTATCTATTTTCTATGGCATGGTGTTAAAAGAGTTATGCCGACGTTCCTCGTGGTATACCATTCGGGGATATCCTACGCGGCACTTGCCTAACGACTGGTGTGTACACAAACAAATACACGTAGTGGCTCATAGAATATTCCATGATATACCACTCGAAAGCGTTAAATAACTGGTATTTATTCTTAATTTTTAAGTCTTTGAATGCAATTGGGTAGCTTGTATCGCTCCTTTTCGTTTTTACATTTGATTTCCAGAGGTTATAGAGTTAAAGATAAGGTAATGATGCTGTATATGCACACCGGATCATGAGAAGAAATATCCAAGTTTGCAGTCTTAAGAGACAGAAGTCATAAAATTCTTTCTCGATCGGCATTATTGTCACCATCCTACACAATTTATAAAATATGCGCACTCGCTCCAGCGATGGGTCGGTACAAAACGTGGACCCCCCTTCTGGAACCCCTTCTGGACCCCCTTCTGGACCCCCTTCTGGACCCCCATCTGGACCCCTTCTGGACCCCCTTCTGGACCCCCATCTGGACCCCCTTCTGGACCCCCTTCTGGACCCCTCGATTTTTCTGTTGAAAAATAATAAAATGATATTTAACAGTCTTCGCTTTGGATTTCAACTTCGGCCGGTTCGTTGATAGTTACAGACAGTATTACAGTAATCGCGAACATTACCACAGCCAGTTGCCATTTTCATCCCGAGAAAGACTTGCTTTGAAACTCGCTGAATTTGCGTTGCTGACTTTTGTTGTTGTTACCAAATACTTTAGACTTTTCTCGCAAAGGTTAGATAAACGTTACAGATGCAAATTACTCTTCAGCTTTCAACTGGGTTTCGAAGAATGTGAACCGAGCTCAAAAACTATCTTTTTTTTCTGTTTGGACTAGAATAAGCACTGCTAGTTAATGTTATCACTGCAGCAAAAAGGTGAGCAATGTTTTCTTCCACGCTGGCAAAATATGGTCGAAAGCTTGCTCTGAAAATCCGCTGAATGATGATGGAATGAAATATGATCACTCTAGTTGCCTAGCACGTGACATAAATCTGCCACCAATAATAATTTTCACATTCTCCGAAAGCGTATCTAGTATATAACGAGAGTTTCTTATCAATCAGTTACGGTGTTTTTAGGGACGATTTCACTGCGCAATGCCAGCTTTTTAACCATATCCAACGTACACCAAGCTGTAAAATTTTCCCCGGCTATATTTTTTCACGTAATGATGTGCTATGAAGTGTATTTTTTTCTTTTCTTAAGGTTTTTCTTCGCGGCGCGCAGGGTGATGTAAACATTAGAGGAAATGGATCACAGACTGCACTTCACATTGCTGCAGCGATGGATAATGTATCCATCTGTAAAATATTGGTAAAAGAAGGAGTTTCATCATGTATAGTATAGTATGGTATGGTATGGTATTGTATGCTATGGCATGGTGTGGTATAATATGGTATGGTATGGTGTGGTATGCTATGCTGTGCTATGCTATGCTATGCTATGCTATGCTATGCTATGCTATGCTATGCTGTGCTGTGCTATGCTATGCTATGCTATGCTATGCTACGATACGGTACGGTACGGTATGGTATGGTATGGTATGTTATGCTTTGCTATGTTATGGTATGGTACGGTATGGTAAGGTATGGTACGGTACGGTAAGGTATGCTATGGTATGGAAAACACTACTTATAATTTGTATAGCATCTGTATAGTAAGTCATTCTACCTCCTAGGCAGTTTGTGATCAATATGCATGGGTGATGTTTTGAAACTAACGGGCCATTTAGGCAACTTTAAAATGGAACCCCCAGAAAAGATAATAAGTATACTGCCTCTTCTGTGAAAATCTCTTCCAGAGCTATTCCTTTTAGAGTCCAGGTTTTTGTTGTGTTAAAGTCATGAGAGTGTTATGTTCTTAATAGATTGAGTACGATGCCTCCCTGGACAGCTCCGATGACGAGCAAATGACACCGCTGACACGCGCCGTGGAAAAAGGTGCCTGCAATGCTGCGAAGTTTTTCTTTGAAGATGGTAGGTCGCGTAAATGTACTGACATACACTCCCTCAGCGACCACTCCATTGAGCGAGGATCATCACGAAATCCTTTTCGCACCTTATCTCCGTCAAAAAATCTACTTAGAATCTCTTGGAAGCGATCATGTCGCATAAGCGACCACATTTCTTGTTCCGAGGTCTGTCGCATACTACAATCTTGGACAAAACTTCTTGAGAAAATAGGCCTATTGGGGTCCAAAAATCCAGTATGTGTGGGTGAAAAATATTCCTAAAGTAACTTCCCCTCCCCTATTCAATGTTGAAGGTGGGAAACCACCATTGTCAGGGAAACGGTCAGAAAGCGCAAACAACATTGAATTGGGAGGGAGGGCTTTCAAACTCAGTTGATTATTGTTTGCACGTACAAAGGCTTCTGAGCTCAATTTTCTCAACCGGTTTTGTGCAAGATTGTAGCGACCAATGGTGGTGCTACCTTAAGTTAATTGAATTATACACCGCAGACGTTCTGGGGGTAAATTCATCGGGACTCATGTGCTCTTGTTTGCAGCTAAGACAAGACAAAGAGACACAATGCAGGAATTATTAAACAACGTAGATTTCGACGGGAGCACCTTACTACACTTAGCAGTGGACAGTGGAAGCCCTGCCGTAAGTATTCGACACATATCAATTATAACCTTTGGGTTTAGGTTGATGTCTGACTTGGAATGTTTTCACTTGACTTTCTCAGATGGTTCAACTCTGTCTTGATCAAGGAGCCTTCATTCGACAACCAAAGGTAACTGACTAACAATTAAATAAATAAATAAATTCACATTACTGCACATCGTGCATTCCAATCGATAAGTCACATGCCTAAGACCCTTTACATGCCAAAAGGCGCTAGTTACGGGGTCACTATGGGAACGTGATGACAAATTATTTTCGGTGTGAATTTACTCTTCTGAACAAACTTAAGGCCTCTAAACGAGACAGGTGTCGCAGTTCTCCGAGTTGAGATATCTCCCTAGCTGATTTGTTAACCGGTCTTATGTCACCCTCACCTAGTCACACACCCTTCTCCATAACTGGTCGACTTTAATATTCATATGTCTTCCACGCACTTTTTATGGCTTTTCACTGACACTGACTAGCACCGTAATAGAGAGTGTTCGCTCGCATGACCAGCAGCCATATTGGTTTACTGAAACAAATGAAATAATTTGCATAAACATAGAGTTCAATTCCCAAGAGATTCTTTTTCTCCCCCAACATGGCCGCTGTTTCTTTGTTTTCTCCTCCAACATGGCCACCGCACTCTATTAACATCGCGGTATTTAGAAAGATAATATCTGGATCAAGAATTAGCTGATGATAATTAATTATATCGACCTTTTTATCCTGTTTACAGTGTAATTATCTTGCTGGTATGAAGCAATACAGAATGGAAGTTAGGGAAGCAAATGGTCAGGGTATGGGGGTGGGGGGAGGGGATGATGTTCTTCTTTAACTGATTTTGACGCTGTATTACCTATTTTGTTTGACAATTGAATTAGGAACATGACCGAAGTACTGCATTTCATCTGGCATGTGCAGTAGGCGCTTTGGAGATAGTACAGCTGTTTGTATCCAAAGATCCTACAATTTGCCGTATAACTTTGATTGACGCTCAAGGCTGGACGCCACTGCATCTGGCAGCAATGAGTAATCACCCAGATGTCGTACAATATCTCTTGGAAAAGGTACCTGCATGATGTTATAGAGATCTTGGTATGTTCCTTATACCGAAAAAGACACATTTTAATATGCAAGATATTTAAAAACAAGAGGCTACTTGTGGCTTACACTCGTACCGGTATGTGTACCCTGTTAGGACCTGTTTACATGGAGGGAGGGTGCCCCGGCAAACCGAGTACCCGGCTAACCGAGCTACTCTGGTGGGGGGGGGGGGAGAGGCACCTTTTCATACGTTTCTTTGCTGCAGAAACTTCAGATGTGCGGCCTCAGTGATTCAGCTGTGAAATGGTTTCACTCCTATTTGTCAGACAGACAACAATGTGTGAAAGTGAACGGATGTACATCTTCTCTGTTACCAATCAACCAAGGTATTCCACAAGGAACCATCGTTGGTCCCATGCTTTTTCTTATCTTCATAAATGATGTTCCACTTTACGTCCAAAGTACGTTACGTTACTTTACGTCCAAAGTACGTTACGTTTACGTTCAAGATGGGATAACATCTCACCCATGAATAACAATATTCAAAAAGACTTAGAAAATATCCAACAGTGGGCAATAATGAATAAAATGATCATCAACGAGAAGAAAACAAAATCAATGCTTATTAGAGGCAAGAGACTGAGAAAACGCATGGAAAAGCAACATCTAGCACAAAACAGCAGTGTAGATCAATTGTCTATTATTCTCAACAATTCACCAATTGAGAATGTCCATTCACATAAAATCCTGGGAATCGAGGTTGATGAAGATCTTGACCTCACAAATCATTGTGAAGTCCTTGCTAAAAAGATCTCAAAAAGAATTGGTCTGCTGAAACATATTAGCCCATATTTGAAGAGAAATCAAAGAGACGTTTACTATAAAGCAGTGATCAAGCCTGTTATTCTCTATGGTGCTAATATATGGACATCAACATCAAAAGGAAATATAAACAGCATCTTTAAGTTACAGAAAAGAGCAGAAAGAATCATCTTGGACGCCGAACCCCGCTCTCGTTCTGTTCCACTGTTCAACTCATTAAACTGGATACCATTTTACCATGAATCTTATGCAATTAGATGTTCTTTACTCCTCAAGAGAATCTTAGGAAAGACGCCAGTCTACCTGAAGCAAATGCTAAAGTTGAACTCTGATACCCACAATAGAAGTACCCGCTTTAGTAACTTAAATTTTAATTGTCCCCGTTTCAAAAATGAAACAGAAGGTGGGCGAACATTTACTGTACGATCAATCAAAGAATGGAATAACCTGGATAAGGACCTTAAAGAACTAAAGAATGCCGAAGCTTTGAAAAAGAAAGTTATTAACAATTTACTTAGTAAACAAAATAGTAATATGAATTTTTTATAATATGGAAATTAAAATTCTAGCATGTTTTTATAATTAAGAATTTTTAGTATGATATATATATATATATGTATTTTTTTAATATGTCTTTAATTTATATACATCAAATTATTATTACTTTCATTTATGATAATTTTATGTACTGATTAGATTACTTTATAGAGGGCCACAGGGTCATCAGTTGTATTTAAACTGTTACATGTAAGTGCTACCCTCTTAAAGTCATTATTATTATTATTATTATTATTATTATTATTATTATTATTAGAAAATGCAGTGAAGCGCTTACATGCTAGACGGGGTAGCCCTCCTTCCCGGGGCGCCCTGTCTACATGCCCGGGGCACTCTTCTTGGCGGGCTAGCTTTTTGCCATGTAAACGGTTCGTGCCGGGTTACCTCGGCTAGCCGAGGTGAGAAGACCGTGAACGCAGCGATATATTCCAGGTCCGCTTTTAAAGTTAACTGCCCCTGGTGACAATGATCAATTACCAGAGTGCAAAATAACGACCCTACACACTAAAAAGCGGCCGCTATTGGAACGAGCGATCAAAACATTGAACTTACCGTTAAAAAAAAGTTTCCTTCCTCCGCCGTCTTGCTGTTGTGCTTAGCGACCACTCAAAAAATAGCCCACTGACAATCCCGCTTAGGTGAGTTACATGTAAAGGCAGGCTATGTTTTAACCCTCCTAGCCGAGTAACTCGGTTAGCCGGGGCACCCTCCCTCCATGTAAAGGTCCTTACTCGATGACTAAGTTGAACTGGCAACAACAAATTGTATGCGTGATGCACGTGGATCAAGGGAAAACTACATATGTAAAACAGCCATACGCTTCAATGAAACCCAAAATAATGTTTCGCCTCTGCATGCAAAACGACTTCTAAAATTTTCTCTCGGTGCATGCGCACTTGACGTCGTACCCAGATCTAACGCGTCTATGTACGAAAGGCACGCGAAAATGGGAAGAAAAACGAGTAATAAACATATTTATATGATGCAAGGTGATCTATAGGTCTATATCTATATGTGAGTAAGCTCCTTATCTCAGTTGAAAGAAATATCTACTCATTTCACGACGTTATTTTCAGGAAGCAACGCTGGATCCCCGTGACAACCTCCGCCGCACCCCTCTTTTCTTAGCAGCTGAGCGAGGCGGAACAGAAGCTGTTAAGATGCTTCTTGACAATAGTGCGGACGTAACAGTGAAAGATGTGGATTTACGGTCATGCGTCAGAGTAGCTGTTGGGCATGCAGCGACTATGGAGGTGCTGCTTCAGGTGAGAGTCATAAGACTAGTTTCCCTATCAGGGTGGAGTCACTCCAGGGAAAAGTGTGTATGGTGAGGCTTTTTTCTCGTTTACATTGTACTTTCATTTTGTTTAAGATGAAAATCTGGGTTTCTTTTTGTTTTTACTCTGAGAAGGTTTCGAAAGGATTTAGTTCTCGCCATATATATATATATATATATATATATATATATATATATATATATATATATATATATATATATATATATATATATATATATATATATATATATATATGTTCGTGAGATACGTGTTCCCCAATTCTACAAACTTCTGACCAGCTATGTCACTCACTTAGGTTCATGCGTGACACGCGTCCTCTTTGTATCCAAACATACCGTGTCTGATGCAGAGATACCAATTGTTATGCTCATGTCTCCCTGAGTCACAGGACTTTACCTTATAGCAAGCAGTGCAAGAAAGTGTAAGTGTTCATGGTAATTTACCTCCAGTAAATTTATCAGAAGAAACTCGTTCACAGAAACACCAAGCCGTTCCTCTGATTACTGACAAGGACATCACAGGGTTTGCTCCAGTCCACTATGCAGCGAAGCACGGTCACCTACAGGTGAGAAAAAGAATCTGCTAGATTTTAAGATTTGCTTCATACAACGAAAATACCGGGATAGATAATTCTTGTTAAAAAAGAAAAAACCTCCCCTTTTATTTTCCTAATTCAGTAGTGGCATAGTATTTTAGCATTTTACGTTCATTGGTCTATTATATTTAGTGGTAGATTCCAAATACCAGTCTGAGTGAATTTTGTTCGGACGTGCCAACGCTGATTTACTGCAATCTTTAGAGCCGAAATCCCTTGGATGCTGTCCGTGTTTACAAAATCTGGCCACCTTTGCTGGAGGCGAAAAGATCAACTAACAGAAGAGCTGCAATTCTTATTACTAGTGTGCAGTTGTATGTGGCTCAGCTTCCCAAGGGCCTCTGGGTAGGAGCTTTCATCGAGTGTTTAAAGGAGCTACCACGTCACGGTCTTTGGATTTTGCAAAGTTTAACCTCAATTTTTCAAAACGGGTCATTTATAATCTTTTTCAATCTTCTCCATCCTTCACCATCCTCACCATATTTGCATTTATTCTTGTCTCTTTGGTGCTTATCTTCCCTGACAAATTGTTATTTCACTGTTTCCCGTTATTTAAATGCATTTTTATCTCTAATAATGGCTCAAAATATCGTGACCGAGCTCCGTTTAGAGATTGCCGCAATGTACGAACCGCAGTATTAGCTTCTTTTTTCATTGTGTTTTAAACCCAACAGAATATCTTGCTGTTTATGAAGCGAAATAAGAATGCAACCACAGTGAAGTCAGATGGTCTGGACACAGCGCTTCATGGTGCCGCAAGGTCAATAGTAATTTCTACTTAGTAGAAAAAAATTCATGAAAAAGATGACTTGAACCACTTATTATTTACACAAACCCTCTGGTTAGCAATTTTGAAGCTAAAGATATAAATGAATAGGTTTAATGTACAACTAAATGTACAAAATCCATCTATCAGCATAACTTGAAAGCCTAAACAGAGCAGTTAAAGTGCTTCACGTAAACCGGTGGCAAATATTGAAGCTTTCAAACTCTTTCATTGTACACCAATACACCTGGTTACGATTACATAATACCTTTCCCCATTCTACAGTCGAACCATACTTTTGATCTCTTCATTGAAACAGAGTTGCATCTTATAAATTAGGGCCTAATTGCATAACAGTGCAAACTGTTTTTTCAGGTGTCAAAAAAAAATCTGTCATCGTGACCAAAAACCAAGTGCCATTGCAGTTTTTGTCGAGGCTAAGATTTGTGCGTTGCCGAACAAAGTTCAAAGGAGCAGTCGACTACCTTTGAAGCAGACCAAACTGATACAAATCTTGAAAAAGAATTGATGAAAGCAGTGTCTGGAGTCAGATGTTATCTGACAGGTTACAAACAGCAGTCTCCAGGCACGGCGTTTTTCCGAGAAACGTGACCAGAGGGTTATTTTGCCATCGTGAATCCGGGAATACCTGACGAATGTTTTATGCCGCAGTATTCCAAATATTACAGGCCGCAATGATTTTTTGGAATGAACTATATATGGGCACAAGATGGAAGGGTAGCAACTGAGTCCAGCTCCATCTACCGCAATCTTTTTATTCCCTGGTGAGAATACGCTTTTGAGGCAAAAGTTTTTATCTTTGACAGATTTCACACTTAATTATATTTGTCTTGATAATTCTGAAAACAATTTCGTAATTGTCCTCAAGTGCGATTAGGCCTTTACTAACTCAGGTAAAAAGTTCGCAAATATAAGCTGATCCAAAAACCAACTAAAAAGTAGTATAATGGCCTAGAAGTATCATATACGTTGAGTTAAGCTCTGATTCTCAGCATGTTGTACAACTGTATGGGTGCTGTAATAACATTTATTGTTATAACATTACTTTACTCCTGCCACTCTGTATTGTCACGGGTTTCTGAGGAATGGACCCTCGTGCCCTTTCCATTGGTGCGGCCTCTTACACGAGGCTTTGACGGCAATACGGTAATCTTCAAAAACATGCACTCATGCTTTCCACAGATATGGCATGCTGCCAATAGTAGACGCTTTGCTGTCCGGCCGCAACATCCGCTCCATCAACGCAAAAAACAACCAAGGAAAGACAGCTTTACATTTTGCATGCGCGGAGGGACATTACCGAGTGGTTGAATTTCTACTCAAGCTTGGTGCGGCTGTGGAAGGGTGAGCTTCCAAAGTTAGATCTCTGTTGTACTTTAATTGGCAATGGTTTGAACTGGATAGTCCTAAATGTCCGTTACGAGAAACAGTGCTGGGCAGTAGAAATGAACTACGAAGACCATGAGAAAGTTACAAATTTTGGGTGCACTGTTGAGATTTTTTTAGTTGTTCTGGGTTTTTTATGTTTATGTTCAAAAGAAAGCCATATTGAGTAATTAAATGAACCAAAACCTGGCACTGCCACTGCCACTGCCACTGCCACTGCCACTGCCACTGCCACTGCCACTGCCACTGCCACAGCCACTACACTGTCACTGCCACTGCCACTATCCCTGTTACTGTCACTAGCACTGGAACTACTACTGTCACTCCCACTCTCATCGTTACTGTCACTGTCACTGCCACTGTCTCTGCCACTGGCACTGGAACTACTACTGTCACTCCCACTGTCACTGTCACTGTCACTGCCACTGTCATCGTCACTGGCACTGGAATTACTACTGTCAGTCCCACTGTTATCGTTACAGTCACTATCACTGCCACTGTCACTGCCACTGCCACTGCCACTGCCACTACCACTGCCACTGCCACTGTCACTGTCACTGTCACTGTCACTGTCACTGTCACTGGTACTGGCACTGGCACTGGCACTGGAACTACTACTGTCACTCCCACTGTCATCGTTACAGTCACTGTCACTATCACTATCACTATCACTATCACTATCACTGTCACTGCCACTTCCACTGGCACTGGCACTGGAACTACTACTGTCACTCCCACTGTCATCGTTACTGCCACTGCCACTGTCACTGGAACTACTACTGTCACTCCCACTGTCATCGTTACAGTCACTGTCACTGTCACTATCACTGTCACTGTCACTGTCACTGTCACTGCCACTGCCACTGTCGCTGTCACTACCACTGTCACTGTCAATGTCACTGTCATTTCACCTGTCACTGGCACTGGCACTGGCACTACGACTGTCACTGCCACTGCCACTGTTACTGTCACTGTCACTACCACTGCCACTGTCACTGCTACTGCCACTGCCATTGCCACTGCCACTGCCACTGCCACTGCCACTGCCACTGCCACTGTCACTACCACTGTCACTGTCACTGCCACTGCCACTGCCACTGCCACTGCCACTGCCACTGCCACTGCCACTGCCACTGCCACTGCCACTGCCACTGCCACTGCCACTGTCATTGTCATTGCCGTGTTATTGTTGTTGTTATTTGAAGTTTTGTGTGTCTACAGTGACAATAACAACCGAACAGCTCTTCATGTGGCTGCCATGAGAGGCTCGAAAAGATGCGTGCAATGTATCCTGCAATATCAACCCCAGTGTGTTAATCTTTTTGACAAAAACCAGGTATGTAGACACCTTCAGTAAAAGTATTCTACCCCGTCAATAATCACTTTAATGGTGAATTGTCTCGGTTAAAGTTTGCCTGAAAAAGAACTGTCTACTCCCCAATCCGATGGGGCTGTTCCCCGATACATGGTATATCTTATTATAAGAAATTAACTTCTCGTTACTTTCTTGCAGCTAAGCTACACAAAAATACATTTTCCGTGTCCTTTTATTATGTGCATTAAAGTCAAGGTAGCAGTAACGTACAGCAATTATTGTCCTTAACTGGATAACGTCTACTCTCTCTTTGCTCTTACACTCCGTGAGCTCAAACTTTCCAACTTTAACGCATGCAGTTGGTTGTAAAATTAAATAGGATCCGTTGTCATTGGCAGATGAGGAAACGTCCCGGGGGAAACGTTAAGTTGAATAAAGCTGTCTAGAGAGCTAGAGTCTGCTGCCCAAAACAATTTTTTGACACAGCAGGGAATTGATTGCGTCGAGGTGCACGGCTCAATGTGGTTAGATCAAACCGGTCCGGTCTCAACCAAAATTGAATAATAACCACATATTTTTTTTCATGAAATGTGCCATATGTGCACCTTGTTTCTCTTCACTTCTAGAACACTGCCCTACATTTAGCCGCCACACAAGGTCAACCAGATGTGGTTTCTTGTTTACTCTCGTGTGACAAGCAAGAGATCCTCATGAACAAAAAGAATCAAAACGTCTTAGATGCAGCCATGGAAGCTGAACAGAAAGATGTGTTGCTAGCTATTGCGAGCCACCAAAGGTGCGAACAAAGAAAAAATTAAAATAAAGAAAGCCATAGATACTGATTTTTCCGTTTTTTTTTTTTAACAACTTTATTGATTACAACACAAAGACAACTATTTACAATCAGTTACTGTTAATTAAAGGTACATACACTTCTGAAAATACGGAAAGTTGTACTACTAGCAACTATACCTACATCAGATACGCCATATATTAACGATACGTATACAATAACCACACTACTAACAATACAATGCTTTACTTAGTACGTAACCAACAATACACCTATGTAATTATCTATTATAATAATTGTTTTTATAATTTAGTTTTTGTACAGAAGACAGCTAGTAATGAAGGGCGACTACATTTAGACTTGCATCCACTAACGCAGAACAACAATTGATACAGCATCTACACACGTTCACGAAGCTAGTGTTAACATCAGAAAGAAAGAAACAACCGGAATTAGAGTGAGGCAAATTAAAAATTGAGGGAGTTCCATTTCCTGTTGTATTGATTAATATTACCTGAAGTTACTGCGATATATTTTTCTAAAAGTATTTTTTCACGAGCCAGAGACAAATTCTGAGAAATGACGTTGGTTGTTTGCTGTAGCGTTCACATACAAAAAGTATTTTCCTACAAGGATGAGATGATTTAGGGCCAAACAGGTTTCAGAGGAGTGGATAATTCCAAAAGCAATGTCTAAGTCTGTCAGATCTGGTTTCATTCCGCTTATGTTGTAATACCAATCTTGAAATTTTGCCCAAAAAGAGGCTACACACATGCAGTCTATATAGATTTTTCCGTTTTAGAATGGGGTTGTGATGCGATTATTAATCGCCTGGCTCGGTCCATTGCAAGTTCGCTCGGCTGCCAACTCGTCAAATTATGTGGGACCATACGCAAGACTTACCTACCCCTCTGTTTTAATTCGGTTGTACCAGGGGTCGAGAACTGAAAAATCGATTATATCATTATTTTGAACCCTCGTTAGGCTTAATATCGACAACAAAAAGATGGATGACTTATGGTTTATACTTTAATTATGCAGTGTCTCAGTCATTTGTTTATTGCTTCCATTCATAGCCTTTCATTAATGGGCTCCACTGACTCAAAGACAGACTCAAACAGCATCAAGCCTGCACCCTTGGGAGAGATGCGCACTTTTAGGAATGTTTGGATGTAGCCTGGACCACGATTAGATTTCCAGTTAGGAAACGTGTGTACTCAGGAGGGTAGCGGAGAGTGCACGTAGTACTGAAGGCCTTTTATCAGGGTGCTGTCGTTGAAACATTCAGTTTTCTGTCATTTATTGTTCTGTTCTTGTAGGTGGCGAGAGTTGCTGACTTCATCCGCCCCAGGTCACATGGCACAGATGAATGCATTCGTCATAAAATATCCGGAAGTTGCTGAGGTAAGAAAACAGCACTCTTATAACGCCTTCGTCAACTTTGCGTCTTTATTCCTCTTGCTTAGTTAAACAAATCATATACAAAGCCCGCGAACTCTATAACGATAAGAAGTGAAAAAATAAAGATGTTGTAATTTCTGGTTTACATCAGGTTGAAAGCTGTTTGTGCTCAGTAAAGTACTCAGGTCAGATGGCTCTAGTATCGAGTTTCTTCAAAACATCACACTGATTTTGAGTAATTTTTATTTCATAATTTGTGCATTCGTCATACTATTTTCTTTTGAAAAGAAACAACGTTTTCATATCTTGTTTTTGTTTATTGGCTAGCGGTTTTTGGACCAGTGTGTCACCAAAGAAGGAAATCCTGACAGCGAAGATTACAAGGTAAGCTTTTATTTTCAAACACATAACGCTTTCTATAGTCCTTAAGGTCTTTGCTATCGTATACCATGATGGCACCATCAACATTACAATGATAACACCATGATCACCACGGACATCGCCATCACTGTTGCCATCGTCTCACGCCACACCTGAATAGCTAAGCGTATGACACAATAAACGCGTATCGTACCGTATCGTAGGGTATCATTACGTTATCACCACGAAATGATCGTGATAGTCATCGTTATCTTCAGCGTTATCGATATCATCATCATCATCATCATCATCATCATCATCATCTTCATCTGATTATTGAGAATCAAAGTAAATTAGATGTCGGATACACGTTTTGTTTGTCTCCTAACTGAAGAAACAAAGCTATCACTACTTTTTTTTCTTTCATTAGAGCTTCGTGTTCTGCCATCGTAAAGCCTTTTAATCAAGTGCATTTTCATTCTTGCTATCAGTGAAAGTTTTGATTTTTATTTCACTAGGTTACATATGATTTCTCCCTGATTCAAGGCGCCGGGAAACCTGGCCAAGATTACTTGATGGTCCTTAAGGTAGCAATACACTTTACTGCAGCACATTACCTATTTTCACATAATGCCAACGTCGTCTTTTCCGAATACTACACTAAAAAGCCTAAAAGGGTGGATAGCAATGGTTGAGAAATGACCAGTGGAACAAATGAAACTAACAGTGATTTAATTAGTGATTTGACCGGTTGGTCATGTTAATCGTCCAGTTGTTTGTTTGATAATTAAATTAAATACCGGACCAATTGACAACAAGACTGATCTAATTTTTCGATTAATGGATTGTTCGATGAAATGGTAGGTTTACTAAATGATTGATTGATGGATGGATGGATGGATGGATGGATGGATGGATGGATGGATGGATGGGTGGATGGATGGATGGACGGACGGACGGACGGACGGATGGGTGGGTGGGTGGATAGATGGCTGATTGGTTGGTTGGTTGGTTGAGTGAGTGAGTGACTGAGTGACTGAGTGACTGAGTGAGTGAGTGAACTTAAATGACTGTTAATTAATTTACTATTTTTTATTAATTAACTAACCTCCTTTTCTGCGATCAATCAGCCTAACTGAATCTCGTCAATAAAACTAATGTACCACTTCTGTCAGCACTTAATGTTCTCTTCTTCACAGACAATGTTACAGCACCGTCGACTCAATTGCCTGACCCACCCTGTGTGTTTTGTCATCATGAACACCAAATGGTAAAGTTGCTTTTTCATATTACTACCTCGTCTTATTTAGACACGTTTTCTGAGAATTGATTGTCTGCACGTGCTCGTTGACGTTGCTTAGCAATATATCATCAAAGCAAGAAGCTAACATCTTTGACAGTCGAAATTCGGAAATCATAAATTGAGGGTACTTTTAAAAGAAGTGCTGAGGATTAATGTTTTCCCTTTTTAAATTTGTATCATGGTCACTAAAAATAAAGGGGATTAGTTTCTAAAGAAACTGTGGTGCTGCGTCGGTGGGGGAGTGAAGGTCTTCTCCCTGTGAAGCCATTTTTCGTGGTTCCCCCTCTGTTTTTATCTAATCACTTGGTTCAAACAGAGGCTTTACTTCTATATATAAAAAGTATTTAACTCCCATTTTGTCCAATTTCTTCTCAGGAAGACGTTCGGATTTAAAACACTGACAGCCAACCTCATTCTGTATCTGCTTTTTGTGATTCCGCTGACCGCACTTGCAATCTTAATGCGGGCTAACGAGAGACGTCTGTGTGGCATCAATGAAACCTGGCCAAGAAAAGTAATGGCACGTTTAATGTTTTCATTGAGCTAACACGTAGACCGGACGCTTTATGCCTTATCAGAAGTATTTTTTCTACGCCATCACTCAGCCGGTCATAACTAACTGATAGAGTACTAGGCTTCCAGAGGCACAAAGAGACGCGTTGGAAACTCGACGCGCTGGGTTGGAGTTGTTTGCAATCTTGCACATTTCAAATGAAAAATTAAGACCACCTCCCCCACCCCCCAATAATTTCAGTGATTGAAAAAATAGCGCGTTTTGGGTTTAGCGCGAATTCATCATTGATTGGAGGGGTGGGGTATTATTTCTCATTTTTATCTGTCCGAGATTGAATCTTGAACAATTCAAATGAAAAATTAAAACCACCCTTCCCCCCATTTCAATGATGGAAAAAATGGCGCGTTTGGGGTTAAGCGCGAATTCATCATTGATTAGAGGGGAGGGGGTTATTATTTCTCATTTTTTTCTGTCCGAGATTGTAGCTGCGCTTGTGTGGCTATGTTGTGGTTCAGTTTTATCCTTAGCTAAAATTTTTGCTCCCTTTGTTTTAAACAAATTATCATACAATACCATACATCGCCATACCCAAACCGAAAGAGAAAAAAAATATAAACCAAGGAGGAAATTGAACCACAACTTCTATTCCTAAAAGACACCGGAGACTACTTGTAGTCTAAAATCCTGATTCCACTTTAAAAATTTGCGAAAATCCTAGGCCGTTACACCGGTGTTACATAGCGCACAACTGAATTTCACCAGTTCAAGGATTAGTAGATAATAAGACTGTATATCTGGTAGACGCAACAGTGCTTGCAAGTGTTTTCAAACAGTACGTTACTGCGCTGTGACTCCTACGCCATCCAAAGCCGACCTTGAGGAACCATGGTTCCTGAGCCATTATGAAGTCGTTAGTTTTACCCGGATAGTAAATGTTTTTATACCCATGTAATTAACGTAAGAAAAGTCTTGTAAAGCATGCCCAAGTACCTAGAGTGGTGAACACACTGGGTCTTGCTGCGAGGGGGATCTATGAGCTCAGGTTGTCAGTTAAAGCTGTGGCCATTTGCCAGTTATCAGTTTACTTGGTACACTTTCATTGTCAGAAGTAAATACAAATTGCCAACGAAACAATACTTGTTGTGTTAGCTCTCAGTCCGTCAAGTTAGAAGCCTCGTTTTCTGAGGATTTACTTGTAGGTGACCATGACTAAATGAATTGTTAAATATGGCTTTAACTCTTATTTTCTCATTCTTATTTCGCACAGGATTACATTGATATGAACGTCCCCTGCCAATCTAATAACAAGGTCAGTATAGCAGTATGCCTGTCGTAATACATGTCACGGCCGAGCATGCGCGATGATGTTCTCGAGTACATGAGTAACAGAATTTTTATTGAAAATTTGGTTTATCAACGGAGTTGATAATGTAAATTGACCACTGGACGGGGATTTTTTTTATCCGAGCGCCATCTGCAGTTTGGTCCGTATAGGATTGATTTCGGCCTCAGCTATGTTTCTCTTTTGGAGATTTTTGTTTGGTTGTGCCTTGCATATGGATGGCGTTGATAATCGAAGATATATATCGGCGACGAAACTTGAAAAACCTTGCCACCTTTTTCAAGTTGATGTCCTCCTACTGCACATGCGCGAGATCCGTGACGCTGTTCTTTAAGCTTACCATGTTAACCGCATTTTAACGTCAGTTACTAGTTAAGTTAATTAAGTTGTGAATGAAGCTTTGAGATTAACGATCTTCCCTCCAACACATGACTCATCGTCTAGTGCGTTCATCCGCAGGTGACAGAATGGCTCCAGTATGCAGTGTCGATAATCATCGGACTTCACCTAATAAAAGAACTTCTTCAATTGAGAATACAGGTCGGTTCTTCTTAGGATTCCGTTTACTGCAAAAGTGACATCCTATACTATTTACATTCAGGGATATAAGAACCAGTGATATTTTTTAAGAGGAGGTTCATAAAAAGGTTTCATTTCCTGATTGTGTTTAGCCATCTTCGATAGAGTCAACCATCATACAGAAACTTATGATCTTCAATCCGTTGTGGGTAAGCGGCAAGAGGCGCTGGCTTGAATCCAAACGTTTCGGGTTCGAGTCTCCGCTATGAACACAAAAGGATTTATTTGCTGGAATCCATTTCAACGCTCGATAGAATAGACAACCGGATTCGAATATTTCAGGCGGGAATTTCAGGCGTTCTCAGTTGCTTCTATTTCACTTCCATTTAGTTGGTATGAAAGCTTTCAATTCTAGTTCTTTGTTTTTCCTAAATCTACCACTGCGTACGAATACCAAATGAAAGTGCATTCTTTCTTTATTAAACTTTGAAATCACTAATACTGTCGCTAAAGCGTAGCTCCGTCCAACTCCCCCAACCCTCCCCTCCCCTCATCCTACCCTAATCAGAATTACATACATTCCTAAACAATTTGAAAATCATTGTATTACCTCTACAGAGGACGAAATACTTTCTTTCTTTCTCTAACTATCTGGAGTGGGCGGCCTATGGTTTCGCCTTGTTCTACATTTTCCCACTGTGTGACTGCAAACTGGGATTCAAGCAAGAGGTTGGAGCCATCGCGCTGTTCTTGGGTTGGATGGACCTCATTCTGTTTCTTAGAAGGTAAATATGCTTTGTTTTAGAAACTAGCACAATATAAATAGGAGAGCCGAGAAAACGTGGGGTCATCCTTTTCGTCGGTGAGGGTTACTATTTTAGCCATTCTATTGTATTAGAAGATCGAGGTCTGGTGTTGCAGAAAGGGTTATTTACGCACTCCGGGTCGATGTCAAATAATTTATCAATGAAGATTTATCATTTAATGAATTTATTCGTCTTTATTTCGTGTTGACCAATCCCGAGTTGAAATGCAAAATTTCAAGAGTGAGAAGTACCAAAACAGATTGCTACTTGTGAATATATGTGATTGCTCTATACTTTGATTGCACCTGACGTCACGGCGGCCATGTTGGTGGAAAGAACAATAGCGAAAAAGTCTTTTGGGAACTTGACTCTATTATTATGCAAACCTTGAGCTACATTTTTCTATTGTTTTGGCACCATCATGCCCGTCTTATCACGTGAGTGCAATCAAAGAAAAAATAATGGTATGGTATTCATGAACTTATACTAGACGCTTGCACGGTCCTGGTCAAGTAGCACCAAACAATGACACACTACTTTCCTGAAGATTTTCCTTCGTCTTCTTTTTTTTATTGCACTCGATAGACAGTAGCAACAGATAAGTTGACTATGGCTGTCACAGACACAACAGGATGTAAACAAATTGCATAAAAATTTCTTAACTCTTCTACAACAAAAACAGCGCACAGCATCAGTTCGCCTCTCACAGTCTGGTTTATTTTCAAATGAATAAAGGGGATTAGTTTCTAAAGAAACTGTGGTGCTGCGTCGGTGGGGAAGTGAGACACGAAAATTTGGTTTATCAACGGAGTTGATAATGTAAATTGACCACCGTACAGGGATTCGATTAGCTGACGTTTTCCAAACGTCAGCTAAAGTTTCCAAACGTCGAAAACGTCAGCTAATCGAATCCCTGTACGGTGGTCAATTTACATTATCAACTCCGTTGATAAACCAAATTTTGGTTTATTTTCAGGTTGTCATCATACGGTCAGTATGTGATTATGCTGACCACAATGTTTGTGACACTTATCAAGGTTAGTACTAAGACGTTTTGCGAAGAATAAAACAACACAGAACGTAACAACAAAAAAATGCTGCATTTCTCTTTGTTTAAACGGTTCACCTTAGGAATTTAAAACGTAGAACGTCCCTGTACAGCATAAACAGATCATCCTCATACACTATTAAAAATAGGTTGCAGGATACACAGACTCAAGACTTAGAGGTATCTTTTGCAGCACAATAAAAAGTACTTCGGGAAAGAACCGCCGAGAAGCTTTCATTTTGAAAGGTCACACTTCAGGATTTCATCCACAGACTCAAAACTTAGAACCTCAACCATCTTGTTCTAACTCAAACTGATACCTTGCCGTATTGACCAAGCGATAAAGAGGTCATTACAGCTTTTCCCGTAACGACCGAACTGTCGAGGTTATTAAGTTGTTTATTATATGGCTAACAAACCTGTTCTAAAGAAAGCAAAAACCTTAGTTCAACCGGAAGTCGTCACTTCACATCCGGTAATGCGCGCGCTTATTTATTCAAGCTCGTCAGGAATATTCATCGTCACTCATCGTCTTTAGTCGCAACAATTTTCAATGTCAATAAAACAGAAATGTGGCTTTTCGATAAACTTTTTTTTTATTTTCGTAATGCCCGTGGGCATTACGGGAGAATAATACCCGAGCGCTTACCTGCGCTTAGCCAATCAGAGCGCGCGCTATATCAGCAACAAACACTAGCCATATAATATAGCATTATAAACAGCAACATAAGAAAAATCTGCTCACAAGCTTCCATCCACAGACTCAAATGTTAGAGCCACTTGTACAGCATAATAAACAGCACCACAGGAGAGTGCTGCTCAGTGGCTTTCATTTGAATGGTCACATTTTAGGATTTCATCCACAGACTCAAAAGTTAGAACCACCTTGTACAGCATAATAAACAGCACCACAAAGGGTACTGCTCAGAAGCTTTCATTTGAATGGTCACACTTTAGGATTTCATGCACAGACCCAAAGGTAAGAGCCACCTTGTATAGCATAATAAACAGCACCACAATAAAGTACTGCTCTGTAGATTTCATTTGAATGGTCACAATTTAGGATTTCATCCACAGACTCAAAAGTTAGAACCACCTTGTAGAGCATAACAAACAGCACCACAGTAAAGCAGTGCTCAGTAGCTTTCATTTGAATGGTCAAACTTAAGGATTTCATCCACAAACGCAAAAGTTAGAACCACCTTACAGAGCACAATAAACAGCACCACAGGAAAGTACTGCTCAGTAGATTTCATTTGAATGGTCACACTTTAGGATTTCGTCCATAGCCTTAAGCGTCAGGTTTCATTTGAATGGTCCATAGACCTTGTAGACCTTGTAGAGCGTAATAAACAGCACTATCGGAAAGTACTGATCAAATACCAACTTTGTGATTTTTTTCAGGTTTGGCTTTTGTTCTTCTTGTTCATCGTGGCATTTGGAAGCACATTTTACTTGCTCATGGATGAGGAGGCAGTGAGTTTTTGCTCCACCCCTCCCACGAAAATCTTACAAACAGATTATGTGGCACCTTCAAAGGAGGTGTTAAGAAAGCTAGGCCGTGGTCAAATCCCTGAAAACCAGAGAGCTCTGAAAATAATAAAAGGAATAACAGGTCTCATCTCATCTCATGGCTTTATTTTAATTCAGATGTACAGTGTAGCAAGAAATGTGCATCTGCATCTGTCTACTTTAATGACATTTCCTCGAAATACATTGGAACTATCAGAGAACAAGGGAAGTCTAAAGGTAACAGCTGCGATTCTTTTTGCCATTTTGCAGCTGCCTTACGCTACGTTCCCCTACTCCTTAATGACAATTTTTGTGATGACGCTTGGTGAACTCAACTATGCGGAGCTGTTTATGCCATGGGGCGAACTGGAATATCCTACACTGACTAATGTTCTCTTCTTCCTGTTTGTGCTTGGAATGCCCATCATTATAATGAACATGTTGGTTAGTATGACTTCTTCTTCTTCTTCTTCTTCATCATCATCTTTTTTGTTTTCAACTTATGGAGTGAAATAAAGTGTTGTTATTGTTGTGTGAGACGGAGTGCCGCAAAAACAAAGAAGATTTTTTGAAAACCTGCGACAATCAATTTTAAAAAAAACACAACGACAAGCAAGAAAGCGCACTCTAGGAAGATAAGCCTAACATTTATTGGTCTCTGCCAAGATAATAGGTCTTTGGCAAATGGGAACAAAGTAACAAAAGGAACCGCGAGCTCGGTTACAAACACACAAAGTATTTACAACCCTCTTGTCAAAATTTGATTCGGGCCTTCACCGATTCAGGCCGTTTACTAGTCCTCTTTCTGTTTTAGGTTGGTCTTGCTGTGGGAGACATTGACAAGATTCAAGTTAACGCTGTATTAGATCGCTACGTAATGCAGGTATGAGTTGTGAATACTGAAAATATGCTCTGGCTGTTGGTGGCAAATATACTCACACAAACAACTTGCAATACATCGTTTACGAACACATTGCAAGATAAGCGGTTTGAATGGGATACTGGTGGCGTCTTACATGACGCCAAAACTGAGAGATCGCACGTTCTCTCGTTGAGTGAAAACCTTAGTTTGACGACCAGCTCTTCCGTAATCTTGTTCACCGTCGATATATTAAAAGCTTACTACATTGCGTTGGAGGCACTTGTCTTTTCAGAATTTGTAGGATGTATGCTAGACTATACAACTCATTTTCTAACGTTGACATAATACTGTCTCGCAATGTAACATTTTGCTATTAGTGGTGCGGCTTGGGTTGACAAGAAGTCTTCATTACTTTTACGACGAACGGCAAAAATGTCACCCTCCCCCTTCCCCCCCCCCCCCCCCTCCTTCGGTTTTTCATGGTACAGTAACTAGAGCTAAGCATGACTTTAAAGAGACAGCGGGGTTTTTGAATCAAAACGAATCGAATAGCCTTTAATTTGTCTGTAATTTAGTCATAGGTTTAATGCGCACGGCTCTTTAGAAGACCACTTTTTAGTTATTATTATTATGATTATTATTATTAATTTGCGTCCCTTTATTTTTCAGGTGGAGTTGGTTTTAGACATGGAGGCAACAGTTCCAGCATGGCTTGCTAAACGGGCTCATATAGCAAAATATGTCGAACATCCAAACAAAACGGCGCCAAAGGTGCTTGTCGTTTTGCTGTGGCCATATTCAAAAGTTGCTCGTGTTTTTTATCGTCTGTTTACGAAATTTTTTTACTGGTAGCTGTAAAGAGATAGACAGGAATGGTTGAGAATTCGAAAGGCAAAACGAAGGCTCCAAAATAGAACAATTAAGAGCATTGAAAGTAACGACAAAAATAATAAAGAGTAAAGGCACCAAAGGGGGCATGCAGAGATAGATATAAAAAAAACCATCCAACCATCGATTTATTTACTTATTTATTTACATATTTATTTATTTATTTATTTACTTGATTTACTAATAATCTATTTTGCTAAATTTGATCGTAAGGTACAAGGCCCGGCTCGATGAGCTTTGCTATATGAGGGTTGTGTATTTATCTAAATTGTAAATGGTAACTTATTGAAATAAAGTGACGATGAAGATGATGATGATGATGATGATGGGTAGGAAATAAAAACAAATAGGCTGGGAAGACAAAGGGTGCTTGTGAGGTACATAAAGACCACGCGAGGGCACAAATAAGGGATCATTTAAGGCTACAAAATTGACTGCGAAAGGTTGGGGCGATCTGCACCATTTGCAAGACTCACAGGATTGGTTCCAAAAAACAATAAACAAATGATAAAAACAAGAGAACCTAGCCCTAAAAACATGAGGTGCGGCCTTTAAAGAACCAATTAAATTAGAGGTTTTAAAGAGGTGCAGCCCAACAAGAAAGGTTGCAAAAAAGAGCATGTAAGGGTACGGAAGTAAAAGCCGTTACAAATAGAAACATTTAAGAGGGCATACAGTTACGTAATAGATCAGATTTACCCAAATAAATATCACAAAGATTTGATCATTTTTGTTTTCATTTCACTATTCAGCTTTATGAGAAACTTGTTGGTTTTAGCCGGCCTGGAGAGGACAAAGACGAAGAGAAAACTCACCCAGACCTCCCCCCTGCATTTCACACACTATTGGAGAGAATGGAGGAGCAGGAGAATAGGTACGAGTTGGCAAGTCGTATTTCCTGAATATCCTGTCGCAAATACTCCCTAACCCTATTCGTGTCTAATTCTGACTCTAACTCTAACCGTTGACCTAATTTTTGTACTACTCCTAACAAAAAGCTTGGTCCAAACACTTGGTGATTATGAGGTTTTGCGTATAATGAATGCGGGTCTGGGGCCAGTTTCTTGAAAGTCCCGGTAACTTAACGGGCCCCAAACCATATTTTGAAATCAAAATCTCGAGAAAAGCAAGGGTGTGTTCTGACCTCTAATGAAGTCCATTTTTTTCTTTAGCTAATAACTTTACTGTGTAATTTTCAAAACTTTTGAAACTCCCATCTGGAATGGAAAAGAAAAACAGCTAAACGGGCCCGGTAATTACCAGGAACTTGGAGACACGGGCCCGTGGTCTGTCGACTCTTCCTCTTATACTCACCTCTTGGCCAATCAACGAAGATTCTGGTGACAAGTACAGAGTGTGTTCACTTGACGTCATGGCGGCCATGATAGAGGGGAAAAAGATTCTCTTGGGAATTGAACTCTATTTTTTATGCCAATTATTTCTTTTGTTTCAGTAAACCAATATGGCTGCTGGTCACGTGATCGAATACTCTCTATTCTTTGATTGCACTCACGTGATAAGACGGCCATGTTGGTGCCAAAACAATAGAAAAATATAGTTCAAGGTTTGGATAATAATAGAGTCAAATTCCCAAAAGACTTTTTCGCTATTGCTCTTTCCACCAACATGGCCGCCGTGACGTCAGGTGCAATCAATTTCTAGTAAAACCTGCTCCTTTTTGCCAAATTAAATTCTCGTGAGACTGACATTATTCTCGTTGCAGAATCAATGGAATGTACGAGCTTTTAAAGGAGATGTCTACGCTGATGAAGGCAAAGGATCCGGCGCGAAGGGCCGAAAAAACAGGCTTAGAAGGCAGTCATTCTTTCCCTTTTTAGTCTGTTCTTGTGATAAGTAATTCATGGAAAATGACCTTTTTAAAACGATGGACACATTTTCCCTCTGACACGAACGAGGGCAAGGAACATCCTCTGGTGTTGTTACAACTTAGGGGAAAAATGAATTTCAAAGATTATACGGAGCGTTCAACTGCTCTATATTCCTGTCACGGCGTTTTTACAGACTAATTTATTTTTAGATTGAATTTCTCGCCAATATCAGACTCCCGCAGGAGCCCCGATGACCAATCACGAGTCGCTGCATGTGCCACGAGTATCTGCACGTGCAGAGCTTTCGCTCATTAAAACTGTTGTTTTGTGGCGCTCTCGTTGCCGTTGCTCTTCTTGTTGCCCTTTTTCGCGGGAAAAGATAGTCTAAACATAGATCGCTCTCTAAAAATGCCATGACATAAACTTAGTATTGGATTTGGCTCAATAAAGTTTCATTCAGGGACCGGCTCCGCTACGCTCCCACCCCTTACTAATTTCGTTTATTTGTATTCATTTATTGTATACCTCATCAATGCTGCAAAGACAAAACAATAACCCTGCGCGACTGATAAAGCAGGATTTCTCACTCGGCGGCAAAGGAGACCTGGCTTTGTAATTTCGTACAGGAATCGCTGCTCAGTTTTTGCTTCCTCTTTCTCAGTCGTGAATTTTTCTGCTACCCTCGCGGTTGACAGTCTATTTTCCAGTCCTTTGAACTTTGCCGCTTTCGGCATACTTAAACGCGGGGGATAATTATAAATGACACTAAGGCCCGGTTCAAACGTCAAACTTTACATGTGCTGAACCTAATGCAAATGAGGGAAAACAATAGATTTTTCTCATTTGCCTTAGATTCGGTACATGTGAAGTTCGACGTTTGGACCGGGCCCAGCGTTCCCGAGCGGAGCCATACTCCCCGTATGGCCCGCTACGTTATGTAACCCGGCTGTAGACAGACAGGTAGAAACTAAACTACCTACGAAGATAAACTAAGAGCTTCAGTGCGTCTCGAAAAACGCGCAGCGCAATGTTGATGGAAGGATTATCTGTTTTGGGACGTTCTCTATACAGACCAGCCGTTGGAGCTGTCTATTTTTTATGAAAATTGTTTCTCGAATTGTTAGCTATAAAAGCAATAGTGGGACTGTATAGTTTATCGATATAAACTGTGTGCTCTAGTTTATCACCTAATCACCTAATTGTTGATAATTATTTTCAAATATTGAAGGAATGGTCATCCTTTTAAACTTAATGAACTATAAGCAAGACGGCAAGCGTGAGTTTTCTATCGACTATAGTGTGAATAAATAAAAGAAATGGAAAAGAATTGAATTGACCCAGATAGTTAGGGCAGGTAACAAAGTCGATAGACAGCGAGAGTGAGTCGTGATACTTGACCGATCTATTTAAAACAGAGAGATTCGATAAAAGCCGCATATATAACAGTTCTGACATGTTGATTTCTAAGTTGAGCAGTTCTCCTTACGCACGTTCCCAAGCAGTTTATCGAAAAGTATACCCTCAGCCCCTTTCGTGACTTCCGCAGCAAATCAGGGTTTGCCTACGAGGCGGACACCGCATGGGATATACAAATGGAAAATTATCATTCTACTGAGTTTAGAATGACCTTAAATTCTCGCAAAGTTAAGGTAGCTCTGACTCTCTTTCAACATTTTTTTTTCAACATTGCAAAGAATTGCATCTCAACAAATATGGGGGTCACGTGGCTTGATTTCGAGTAATAATCACTTTAAGTCAGCGAAACCTATTTGAAAACAACGATGACCCTAACATGTTTCTCGCTGGTTGGGTATCTTTTTGATACCTTTACAGTAATGGTATCAACCGATGTATAGTGGAAGTATTGCTCCATCAAATTATAAGGCTGTAAAGTTCTGTAAAACGGTCGGTTGAGCTATCTTAAGTCGCGTATAATACCTACTGACAAAATCGCGCTGAATTAGCTCGGTAACCAAGGAAAAACTATTAATACACAGTACGTTAAGAGTGAAAGACTATATGAAATAAGTCGAACTTGCTGATAAATAAATACGATATTGAGTTCTAAAACTCAAATTGTATTCAGTTTAATGTAAACGCAGTGTGACATATTTGTGGTTTGTGTCAAGTCAAAACTCTACAAACCTTAACGCCCTCGTTATTGTAGCATGCACTTTCGCGATTTTTCCAATTTGTTCAACTTGCAAAATGTCGGCGAACTATCCAGAAACTAAATTTCTATGAACGGCGGTAAAGTAAAGAAAAAGAAAGAAAAATTTGCGATCACGGCTCACGTTATCGCCAAAACCTAAAATTTGGTCATTTTACGTTGTTGCTTTGCTGAAGACGGCAAAGAAATGTAAAACGCACGTGCAGAGCCATTGTTTTTGCTCATTAAACCTATTGTTTTGTGGCGTTCTCGTTGACGTTCCCTATTAGTAAATAACAAACCAACGGATAGTTTTTTTTTCGCTCTCTAAGATGTTAAAGGGGCCCTGTCTCGGCAGTTCTTGTCATAAGTTAATTGTTCAAATCGTGAGGAAGTACTGACGTTTTCTATTACGCGATCGGCCAGTCTAACGCGAAGAAATAGATTTCTAATTATTTTTTGGACAGAAAAGGAAGTAGTAATATTTTTCCGGGACACAATGACGAAAATTGAAAAAAAGTTGACAAGTTGCAATCCATTTCCTTCTCATCATCCGTAACCATAGCAACCGCAAATATGTATTTCACTGCACTTATTAAGTACTTCGTAGGAAAACCGCAAAATGTTTTAAGTATTCCACTTTTAGCAAACAGGTTTGGGTTCAAACCCAAACTACGTGACAATGCCCCAGATAAAATATACCATATGACCAACTGCACTTAAGTTTTGCTGAATAATAATATACCGATTTAACTAACATGAACGTCTATAAAGGAATGATTCTAGACAATTCCACTCGCGGCTGCAGCAAAATGGTGTTTTTGTTACCACATGTGAACGTCAAATATAATTTATTCAAAACTTGAACAAAAAATGCACGCGCCCCATGAAACTGCACGTGCTCGCGTGCTCAGGGGTCGAACCAAAAAATGTAACAATTTGTTCAGAAACTAATTAGCAAGTTTAAGCTTCATCGCTGTTTATCGTTTACTCTCATTATTTCCGCTGTTACCTGTAACAAATGTTCCAAAGCGTAGGGCGATGTATTTAGATAGATCAGTTTAATTTGAAGCCATTTCGCTGGACAAAGATCACATCGGCTGTAAACTTTCCACTGTTCGCGCCAATCGCGATATGAACATTGAAGACCGAAAGATGGACAATATGTTTGGGAAACAAATTCTTCGGGTAACATTAAGGTGAGGTCTCGATTATGTTTCAATATTGTTGTAGCTTGGTAGCATGGCTAAATGAATGGAAATTAGCTTTAAATCATGGATTGTGCAAATTCTGTCGGTTTGAGGCAGCGACGCAAACACAGCGCAAAGAGCGCAAACAGAAACTCGAGTCGATAAAGAAAACATTCTAATCGTAACGTTGAGTTTGCACACGAATATTACAGATTTTATTTGAATTCTTTCGCTTCTGTTTTTGTTGCCGTCTCCAATGAAAATCAAAGCTTAAGTGTCAGTAAACTAAGGCAGACCTGTTGGCAAGGACAGAAGGGACAACGGCCTTTTACAAACACCGTACCATATAGAGTCAACTGGTTTATTAACACCGTAATAAGCTCCATCGTATACTGTAAACAAGAACAATACAGCCACTTGCCTTTTACAAAAACGCCTTAAAATGTGAAATGAGCTTTAGATTGTAAATTAAGCACTTCATGCCGTTAGCCAATTGGCCATGTTCTAAACGAGTAAGGGCCTGTGAATGAGGTTTTAAAATTTATCGATTCGAAAAAATTGTTATCACTGCATGAAAGAGCATCTCAAAAATGGTCACCTAACCAACTTTGACACTGTTCAGTTGAATTGGAGCTGAAAAAAATGATTTTGAAAATTGTGAAAATTAGAGACTTCGTATGGTTTGGAGGGACACACTTTCCGAAATAGAGACATTTGCATGGGATTTTTTTAAGTTTTTAATGCATGTTATTTGGCGGCTTTTCAACCAAACGCACTCAAACTTGCTGAAAATGCTTACTTTGAGATACCCTTTCATGTGAGAATCGATTTAGTTTAATTTCATTGATTTTCAATGAACTTTGGATTTGTTCCCAGGCCCTTACTCGTTTAGAACATGACCAATAAACTTTAACTACCTAATTAGTATTATAATTATTAGTAATGGTCATAGGACTGAGTGGAGTCCAATTCGGTCTGTAATCATACGAGTGATAACAAAATCGGACGACCGCGCAGCGGGAGTCCGATTTGTTTATCACGAGTATGATTTCAGACCGAATTGGACGACACGAAGTTTTAGAGGGTTGTCCAATATACACAAACTGATACGGTCTGTAAATGCAAGTCACGGTCTGTACGGATCGTATTGAGTTGTTGACGGTCTGTATGGTCCGTATACGGTCTGAAAAATGCATCTCATTAGCGGCACTTAGAAAATTTCAAGTGTTCTATGGTGGATGTTGCCGGAGAAAAATGTTGACGGTCCGTAAGGTCTGTACAGACCGTAAAATAGGGAGTCGGTCCGTATACGGACTAAAAAATGAATCTCATTAGCGGGACTGAGAAAATTTCAAGAGTGTTTTATGGTGGATGTTGCCGGTGAAACATGTTGACGGTCCGTACGGTCTGTAAAGACCGTAAGAAAGGGAGTCGTCCGTATACGGGCTGAAAAATGCATCTCATTAGCGGGATTTAGAAAATTTCAAGTGTTTTATCGTGGATGTTGCCGGTGACGGTCCGCAACCTCATTCCCAGGGCTTTTCCCTGGAAACGAGGTTGGACGGTCCGTACGATTTGTACAGACCGTAAGATAGGGAGTGGGTCCGTATACCGACTGAAAAGTGCATCTTATTAGCGGGACTTAGAAAATTTCAAGAGTGTTTTATGGTGGATGTTGCCCGTGAAACATGTTGACGGTCCGTACGGACTGTACAGACCGTAAGATGGGAATTCGGTCCGTATACGGACTGAAAAATACATCTCATTAGCGGTACTTAGAAAATTTTATGTGTTTTATGGTGCTTGTTGCCCGTGAAACATGTTGACGGTCCATACGGTTTGTACAGAGGCATGCATGTGTTTAGTCTGTTTGTTTCGCCCTGCATTTCCTTCGGTCCGTTAGCTCCTTTCGTACAACAAGCGACTTGTTGGTGGAGCTTTAAGAACGAGGCATACATGTGTTTACAGCTGTGTTTAGTCTGTTTGTTTCGCCGTGCATCTCACCTTCACTCCGTTAGTTCCTTTCGTACAACGAGGGACTTGTCGGCAAGCTTTAAGAACAAGGCATACTTGTGTTTAGTCTGTTTGTTTCGCCGTGCATTTCCTTCACATCGGTCCGTTTCTTTGTTTCTTTCGTACAACGAGGGAGTTGTCGGCTAGCTTTAAGAACGAGGCATACATGTGTTTAGTCTGTTTGTTTTGCCCTGGATTTCCTACAACGGGAGCTTTTCGGCTAGCTTTAAGAACGTCAGGCATACATGTGTTTAGCCTGTATTATACAATTAACGGTCTGTATACGGACCGACTTACCCTTTGACGATCTGTACAATCCGTACGGATCGTGAAGCTCTCACCGGCCCCCACAGATGCGCATATAAATAACGGTCTGTATACGGACCGACTTATCCTTTGACGATCTGTGCAGTCCGTACGGATCGTGAAGCTCTCACTAGCCCCCACAGATGCGCATATGATTAACGGACCGTCTACGGCCGACTTATCCTTTGACAGTCTGTACAGTCCGTACGGATCGTTTGACAGACTGTATCAGTTTGTGTATATTGGACATGAGTGAAGTCTTATTACCAATTAATCATAAAAATTACAATTTCCGAGAAAAGAAGAAGAGCCAAGTTATAAAAGGGAAGACAATTTTGCATTAAATGATTGACAAATGAAGCGTAAATTATTTAATGTAGCTCTGAAATTGACTACGATCAAAATGTATAGTGATTGTAACCAAGGTTTTGATTGGTTAATTTAAGCTACAACTTTGAATGTGATTGGTTGAATTAAAATACTACTTTGAATGTGATTGGCTTATTGAACTGTCCGATAACAAACTGTCCAATAACAAACTGTCCGATAACAACTTGGCAAGTGAATTAGTGGAAAATAGGAGTTTTTTTAAACCAATCACAATCGAGGAAATTGTAATTTTTATGATTAATTATATCAATATATTATATTATAATATTATAATATAATAATATATAATAATATAATAATATAATATTATTATAATGGTATTAGTAATGGTAATAGGACTGAGTGGAGTACAATTCAGGGAGTAATCGTGCGAGTGATTTCAAATCGGCCGAGCGCGTAGCGCGAGGCTGATTTGAAATTACGAGCACGATAACCCCTGAACTGTACGACACGAAGTCCGATTACCAATTAATTGTGCCAATAACAAAATGCGAGAAACTCTAGGGGTTGTAAAACGTATTGTACAAAATAACCAACGGAAATGGTTGCTATTTTACAAAGCGCGAAGATTGACAACTGACACGACATGGCAGCTACTGCTCAACATACCCAAATAAGGTAACTGTCCGATTTGGCCTGTCCGATTACAGGTGTTTGTAATCGGACAGCTCAAATCGGACAGTTTGGACCTGAAGCAAGCCACAAATAAAGGCTGTTAAGAACCAATCACATTCGAGCATTTTGTTATTGACACAATTATAATAATAATTGGTATAATATATTACCTATTGTTTTAATTACCTAATTAGCTAGCCAATTAAAATCATGGAAAATTTCTTAAGTGAGCAGGTTGGCAGGTCCAGATAGAAAACAAACATGGACAGAATTAAGTCTGCTCCAATGACTTTTATTCAGATACGTTTTCCTTAGATTTTGATTACAACCTTTTGGCCAGAAGCGTATGCCATGCTCTTATGTGTACATTAAATCTTTTCTGAGTTTCTCACATTTTGTTATTGACACAACTAATTGGTAATCAGACTTTGTGTCGGCCAATTTGAAATCACTCGCCCGATTACTCTCTGAACTATACTCCACTCAATCCTATTACCATTACTCATCAGCAGTTCGTATATATGATCTACCTATCACAGGAATCGAAGGTATTCTGTTTGTGACAGCCAAGCGTCTCACCCAATATGCAGTCGTAATTTGCATTTGGGATCCTGTGATGCACTAGAACCCCAGCCAGGGGCCCTATCAATGATCCTCTTTGTGGCCAGAGTGGGCTACCTGTGACTTTTGAGGTCATGGCACAGTTCTCGAAGCATGGTTAGTGCTAACCAGGGATAAATACCATGACAACCTATAGGTTTTAACACATCTTAACAAATGGTTAGCGCTAACCATGCTTCGAGCAACTGGCCCCTGGCCTTTTACCCGAGTTTATCGTTAATTGGTTGAAATCTCTTGAGTTTCTAGTTGATAACCTAGCGGTTTGTGATATCTTTCGTGGGTTTACAGTGTATGCCAAAATCAGCCCCTGGCTTTAGAAGTCGGTATGACAAAATGATGCCGGTAATATTCAAAATCTATTGTCAAGTTCATGAATATTTACTTCTGAGCAGTCTCAAGGCTATTGTTCGGCTATTGTTAAGTGTCAACAAGACATTCATAGCTAATTAGAAAAAGTGACCGTGCGACTGACCTTCCTGAAGCCTTTTGTAAGAATCGTCAGGAGTCAACTCGATGGAGCCGATCTGCAAAATAACCGCTCTGCAGGCCGATTTAGGGCTGGCTGGCAAAATGTTTGCTGAAATAAAAATCTTGCTGGCAGTGTTATTTTAACGAAATCTTGCTAGAATTTGGGTCCGTAATGAGTCTTACTGGCTGACAGGAATCAAAACACGTTATTACTGGCAGTTGTCTTATTTCAGTTTTCATGCTGGCTGAGAGTACTGAGGGCGCACTTTTACCTGCGTGAGATTGTAAATAAAGTTAATGAAAAACAAACTGTCCTTGGGCTCGTAACGCAACTTTCAAGAGTCTCAACATATTGAATAGCATGTGCTGTCAGTTGGCTTCGTATTTTGGTGGATTTTTATCTGCGAAAAGATAGGACAGATGGAAGCCTATTGCCCGTCTTGGGAACGATCTGACATTCGAAATAAACCATTCGACATATTTTGCCCAAAAATTAAGTTAAAATCAATAATTAGCTGGCTGGGTATTTTTCTTCCTTACGCGACTGCTGGCTGGCAAACTGGAAAGATTCCACCCGTGCTGGCTGGCATTTCGTGTTTGTGGCATTTTTCAACTTTGCTGGCTGGTTGAGAAACGACACGCTCGTAGCTGGCTGGGATTTTTATTTCTCAAAAGTTTTGCTCGCTGGCATTGAAGAGCGGTTATTTTTTTGCCAGGAAAGTTAAATATTAACGAAGATTGAGAGAGGGACACTCAGCTAGTGTTTAGTACATCGTACGATAAAAATTCTCAGAAAAGGTCGTTGGGTACTCCTGAATCGTCTGTTGTATAACAGTATACCGTGTGAAAGCTGTCTTTGAAATTGTGTTTTAATGAAAAAAACAGTTGCTTACGTGATCTTAAGGAGATAGTTTGTAACCCTTTCACCAGCAAAGGCCTCCCCTTTGACGAGTAAAATCGTCTGGCGTTAGCCAGAGTAAAATCTATAAGGTCCCCCTCGATGGTGAAAGGGTTAATTGATAATAATCAATCAATCAATCAAACCCCGAGGTTGTTTGAAATAATTATAATCGGATCTTCATGCCCGTCTGAAATTTTAACACTTTTCAATTTTAACCCAATTACAACTCAAGCGTAGTTAATGGTGGATATGATGAACCCACGTCAGCCAAGTCAGAACATATGCTCACTTCTAAAACGTTCATATATGCAACAATTTTCAGTATTGGAAAACAATACTTTTTCATCAAACCCCATGCTGTGGTTACATGCTCTGCAAGAACCTCTCAATTGACATGAAAGAATAATTAAGTTAGCAGTAACAATAGTTACTATTTTAAGTATCAAGTTACAAAAAAGGCGCGCCTTCAAGGCTAGATTAACCATCGGCTTGCAGTCGCCTCGGGGTAAACTTTCCTTGTTGTAAACAGCTTTTCAGTTGAGGCTCACGATTTAACCAGGTAAGTACCTCCGTTTGTTATATTTCTTTCTATCTTGCTCGAATAAGCGCTGTAGAAAATTATGGGATTAGCATTTCTCTCTGTTGTCTTCATTTAACTTTTAACTTTCCCTCAGCCAAAAACAGTTGGAAACTGCATGGTCTTGTTCAGCGATTATGTTATTTCTTGGGAATTTTTAAGGTTACTTGAACGATCCGTACAAGTAATACTGCTAAAATATTTGGTTTGAAGAGGTAGGCTGGAATTATTCTGTACTTGACCGTGCGCGTCGTTCGATAATTAAAGGAGGCTTTGTCGACCTGGTTTTGGATTCAACCGATCAAAAATCTAAAATTTTAATTCCTCGCTGGCGGAGCTCGTTAAATTGATACATAATGATTTAATCATTTCAGTCCATTATGTGTTAGCGTGCAAAACGCATTCTCTCGTCCAAGAAAGTAGCTCTCCAGCCGAGGACACGCAAAAGAACACCTTTAAATCACGCAGTCGCATAATTTCAAGCAAGGCAACTAACTTTATTCATACCCTGGGGGGGTACTTAAAAAATTTTCGAACGGGGAGGCTCCGCCCCGAGGTCCGACCTCTTACCCTTTTATATACCATTTTTGACAGAAAAGGTACCCCTTTCGTATACCTTCCATTGACAAATGGTACCCCTTTCGTATACCAAAAACGGGAAGTCTTCTTGTCATTTTCATGTAGCGTTCAATAAATTAAAACAGTACAGTCGTAAGGTACGTGCGTTTGAAATATTGTAATGAAAGGCCCTGTTAAATACCTAAATGACAGATTTCCCTTCCCTTCCATATACTTCAACCCGTGAAATCCCTACCCTTTCATATACCTGAAGCGTGAAAAAGGTACCCCTTTCGGGCGGAGCCTCCCCGTATAGGCAATTATAGGGAGTACCCCCCGGGATTCATACACTGTTTATCCTTTACGTTAATAAAAGAAATGAAAGCTTAGTAGACTTCAACTAGAATTTCGGCAACGGTACTCGCAAAAAACCCATGTCGATCTCTTAGTACAAGTGACAAAAGATCTTTAATATCCGGGCTACGGTTACTGAATATCAAAGATAAAACCTGAATTACAAGCATGCCGTGAGTACATTAGTGATAAACAGTCACCTTATCTCCCAAAGAACATGGCAAAGATCTTGTTGTCTGAAACATGCCAGGGATTAGCACCCACGATACTGGATATGGGTTCGGTGGGGGTGGGGGGGGGGGGGGAGAGGGCTAGGAGGGTGCCTCTGTGAAGGCCAAGGTTCCAAATCTGAAATATTTTGGGGTAAATATCATCTTCCGATCACTTTTCGTGACGTAAACCCTGTGTATCAAATCCACACCTCATCTGATATCATTTAAATGTTGGACCGAGTGTAGGATCGATCTCCGCCGCTCACTCGGGTGCGGGCTTTCCTCCCCGAGTAAGCGGAGGAAATCGAGCCTAGAACGAGTGCAGCGCAAGTTTCACTGAAGTCTGTTAGTGATGTTGCTGGACTAAAATTCCCTTATAAACAGGAAAGTAAATACAGCATTATCGACATGCACGTGAACTGTTGAATTCAGTCTAGCGTGAAGATTGACTGATCGCGTTGGGGTTTTCTTTGAAAGCAGCTACTGAAAGTTCAATTCATGCGACACTGGTCTCCCGCCCCTCCCCACCCCTACCACTTCCCACCCCCCCCCAAAAAAAAATCTATGACTTCTTTTCATACATGATCACCGATGACTTACTAAAAGAAAGGTTGAAGGATAATATAAGCAGTATATCCACGGCAAAAGCGAAGCGTTGCATTGGCGCTTTATCAGTAGGGATATGCTTTTTATCGTTGTTCATTTTAGGCGGTTCATGTCCTGTGGTAAATTGCAATCATTCTTTTCAACACTTCATTCAGTAATCGTTTATTTTGTTTTACCAACGGAACATAAGGTCAAGATGCAGGTCAAGTTGTATGGGTTATTGATCAAGTGTGAAGTCAAGAAAGTCAATTCGTATGACGCGGTCTGCTTTATAGATGAACACACAGAGAAACTATATTGAAAATCATCACTTGTTGATCAGGGGATAACAATGATAACAGATTGAAGTCTTTCGTTTTTGGCACAGATAGTCATTTTGATCAATTTAATTTGCTCCATACAATCTCATAGAAAAGTTGCGTGTCTTGATTGCTGCCCTCCTCGACATGACGCCGATTGCCCTAAATTTACCGAACAAACTGGCTCGAGGTACACCTGTATGCATAGCAAAGGGTTGCAGTATAGTGGTTGACAGTATTATCTTTCCTAAACCAAGTCACGTCTTCTCTTACGAACGTCGCGTATGTGCTTTCTTTGAATGATATTGTGAAAAACAAAACAGCAAGACGGTCGAATTAGCGTGCTTGTTTAATTTTGCACTTAGTGCGCTTTTGTTTGAGTGCTCCGCGGAAACCAGGCGGCAATCCCGATGGTTGTGTGATTGCACGCAAGACGCACGTCACTGCACCAAATATTTCGTCAGTTCACGAAAGCGGTTCACGCGATGATCCGTGTGTCGCAATTGCATTCAGTTCTTTGAAACTGGTAACTTTCATAAGGTTATTGGTCGCAAATGGGATCACGATAACTACACTAACCGCTTGAACATTGATTTAGCTGACTTTCATGTCTGTGGCGTCATACACTTTCATTCCACCCCAACCTCAACGGATCTCGTTGTTAAAAAAAAATGAGGGCTACAAAAGTAGACAAGCCAAAGGTACTGTTTAAGAGGGTCATACGTAAAGAGAGCTTACAACTGGGACCGTTTTTTTGGCCAAATTCAATATGTCCATCGGTCAGTCCAGGATAACTTCAGTTTATTTTGCTTCGAAATTAAAGTGGCCAGCATGCTTATATCTCCGAAAAAATAACATGAACTATAAATAATTAGTATAAGAAAGAAAACAATAAATGACAAATACATATAGAGAACCATTTGTTTGTTTATCGGCCACATGAAACAAAGGCCTAAAAACCGGAACTCGGTCGCAAGCCATCCGTGAAATCGGTTTGTTTTGTTGTCCTCGTGGTTACGTGACCTTGTACATCGTTGTGCGTGGGCCACGGATATTTTTTTTTTACTGTTTTCTTTAATTAACCGAGAGATGAATTGTCCATCAGACGGATGGTTCAGTGTTTAAGGTCTGAGGAGATAAAGGGTGGAGAGCGTAGAGAGCTCCAGTAGCTAGGGGGAGCGATTACAGCCGGCGGCGACTGCATTCGCAAGCTAGGATTGGATTGAACAAACTTGAAACGACATACTGTTTGACCATTTCTGCAACTTGAAACGTGACCCAAATGCGTTTAGCCCTCGGGGAAAATGTACACATTTAATAACTGTGAGTGGGATTAACGGAAGCATACATATTTGATTACGGCGGCTGGAGCTAGAAAAGCAGTGCATGAGAAGCCGGAGGCAAATAAAATTATCTCTCTGGTAGCCCGAGGAAACTTGGTCATTGAGCACTTTATTTTGCCACGATATTTGTTCTTTATTTTATTTTATTTTATTATTATTTTTTTTTTTGGTGTCTATCACAGTGCAAGTTCTACTGGCTCTACTCACGATTCCTGGCACATATTGTTGGCTATTAGTTGATAACATGCGTCTTAATACTTAGGTTGTTTCCTTTATGCTAGAAATCTGAATGTTTGATCAAGGGGTGATATTGTAAGAAGAAATAAGGTTAGCGAGGTGACATGCTACTAACCATGGACGGCTTAAATGGTCGGGACGACAAAAAAAAAAAAGACGTCTATAAAGTAAACGAATTGGGTGGATTTGACACCACCGCAAAACCTGACTTGAAAAGTGAACCAATCGTTTAATCTGGCGTTAACCCAAAAATAGCTACCAACTTGAAGTGGGCAGCCGCCTTGACCCATTCACGTCAAAGGTCCACGCACTTTCCACATGAACGCCCAAACTTGTTTTTAAAAAGTGAAGTTGCATATCGTTATGATAATACTCTTTACATTAATCAATTTAATGTGGATCCGTTCCCAAAAATATTATACGAAAGCGTTGATCCTAAACAAATACTATACAGAATATCAACCGATTTAGCGCACTCAGTGACCTTGACTTGAAAATACAATTTTTAATCCCTCCCATCACCTACAACTGCGGTTAATAAATTGGTCATTTATGAATATTTTCGAGGTGTTTTTGGCTTTTCTTTCGTATTGAAAAAAAAACTCATTTTGTTTCAATAAAGCATTGCTTTAAAAAAGTCGTTTATGAACGTCATTTTACTAGAACTAAAATTTCATTTCAAGATTATTCTTCAAAATAAATAAATAGAATAATCAAAAAGCCTGAAGTTACAGAGGCCTTTTGAATCTTCTTATAAGACAGTAGACGATGGACGCACCAAGGTCAAAACTGCTCTAGTTGGCTACGTGACTGTGATAGCCTTAAAAGACTTTAGGTGTTTTTCTCAACATTCCAAAAGTTATACAAACGAGGTGTTTTTTCCGGAAGGTAAACTGCGTCTATGTTCCAGCCGATGTACCACCGACCCACTCATCTGAAGATGCCTTGTGTGCGTGATCTCTGCAAGCTACGGTTCGGTGATTTGACAGTTGCCAGTTATTATATAAATGACGAGTTTACACAGTTACATCCTTGTGGCGAAGACAGTTGTTGAAGAGCCACTTGACTGGCTTTGGGCTAGATTACATTTACTTCCCTCGTCAGAATTTGAGATAAAATCATACTCGTTGCAACTCTCTCTCGTTGATATATACTGGTAAGGTAATGTCAGTTTGTATCTTTTTTAACTAACTTATCGACGCTCTTGTTGCTATGATCTTTGCGCGGGCAAGGCTTATTGCATTATTTGTTTCAGAGAAATCCTAACTCAGCTCTCCATATAAGATACATTGCCACCTTTCGCCACCAAGCCAAGCCACTACGCAACTTTTGGTTTTATGCCCGCGCTAAAGATGACCAATCGTATAGATGCTAAATCTCTGCTGTATCAACTTATTAGAAGCTTTACGAGTTAGTTGTAACATTTGAACTCGTAGACTTGTGTTACTGACCTAAAAGCTATCGAGCTCTTCTTCACTGTTGTGTTGGTTATAGTGCTGTACAGGAAGATCGTAACTTCTAAGTCTGTGCCGGGATAAGATCTTTTCACTGAACGTAACGTAACTATCTCGATGAAAGCGAATATATGCTCCGCAATGATGATCGTCTTCCAGCCACGAGCGCAATATTTTATAGAAAACAATTTGCATTTCTTTAATGTTTTTTAGAGTGTGGTTTAGTATGCTTTTTGTTCAGCTAAGTTCCCTTCATCTGAATGATCTTTGAATATTACTTGGTGCAAACTGAGTGCATTTGTGTGAGCTCTTAAATTGAGTAATAACTTGTTTCTTGAGTTGAGTTGAGCTGTTTAATTTACCGTATGAATTGAGTCACTTTCGTTTAGTTTGTTTGGCTCAGTGGCTAGTTTAGTCTAGCCAGTTTAGTTTGGTTAGCTTAGCAAGAATGAGTTTTATGGACTCGTACTTACGCTTAAATAACAAATGAAATTAAACTGAGAAATTTCTGTTAAACACTCCTCTCCGCGGGCATCAAAGAGAGAGTGCACAGGGCAGCGGCTTCGATATCACCATCTGAATCAATTTAAAGTCCTCTCTACCATATTTGAGTGGCTTGTAACTAAACCAAACCGAAGAACGTTTTAAAGAATTTGTATACTTCGACCTTGGTCTGGACAAACCTCTCTTTATTTTTTACTGAGCTATAATGCAAATAACTTTTTTTGCCGTCACAGTTCAAAACGGAACTTAAATGACATTTGTCAACAAACCGCAATATTGAAAAGTTTTCTCGATTGCTTTTTCGGTTGGAGTGGACTCAACAGCATACACAATGTGAGTTAAATCCACCTGGTGAAGCATAATCAATAACAAATCATTTCCAATTGCTGTCATTTCAGTAATTCACTTGGTTGAAGAACCTTAAATACAGACTAGAAAATTAAAATTATTTTGCACAGCGTATTTGATGCGAATAATACAGCAAATAACTAGTCAACAGCTCATGAATGTGTATTTGAAAGACTAGGCTTATGAGGAGTTCGTCCACACTAGCAGGTTTCAAAACTCACAACATTCAAACTGTAATAACACTGCGTTAAAACAACATGTAGCCTCGGCAATTGGCAGTTTTAATCTGTTTCCGGCAGCACCTTCATGTATTACGAAACGTATTACTCTTATGACTTATTACTCTTTTGAGCGACTCCGTCAAATTCCAATAGAAACGATCCGTCAACATGCTCAAACATTTGCTTGGGCTATGGTTTTAAATTAATTTTCAGCGACATTGTTGAGTTTTTAGTGTCATGTTGGAGGTCACTTTTTGAAGGGAACTTTTTTCAGTTTTGCTATAATGAGCTTTCTTTCTGTTTTTGCGTCGGGTAATATGCATATACGACGACTTTTAAAGAGGCATCGAGCTCTTCTCAAATACTGATCGCTGTAATTCTTTGTTCTTGACACCTTAAGAGGTCGACCTTCTGCATGTTGCAGTACAGTGCAACCTCGCTCTCAGGGCTTTTTCCAAAGAATAGCCGTTTGGGTATGCTTTTGTTGTACAATAAATGATTTAATAATTGGAAATTTCTTTTCCTTTTCTTAATGCCTTGTGTAGAAACTTTGCAAAGATTTTGCCATTGTGGGAGCGCTGTTACTCAGTTTCGCCTTAATTATACCAAAAGGCGCCACAGGAGAGGTTAATTCCAAAGTAAGCTCTCCTTATGGTTCCATATGACGCTAATTGTAGTCTACGTGAGGCCGTGTCTAGCAAGGTGAAGCCACAATTAAGGCAAGATAATAACGATTCGCATTTTGCATTAGATTTCGAAGGCTTTAACCTTTCCAATGTTATAGCTGTATTCTGTTAGCGAACTGAAAGAAAGGGAATCATATCTGTTTTCGTGTGTTTTAGCGTCATCTAGGGAATTTTTGAATGTATTTACTGTTGCGATGGGGCTGTAGCTTTTAGGACAATTTTTAGGGCGACAATGCATCGGGAGAAAACTTAACTCGACATCAAGGACTCCGTATGGTTCCATCTACCATAAAACACTAATTATTGTTTACATGAAGCCGTCGTGTACCCAGCACCAGGAGTGCGGAATTTCCTTTTCAGAACTGTTGGACTTCATTCATTTGCATTTTGCGTTGGCTTAAACAACAATTGACGTTTTGTGGTTAATTAGTGGTTTAGCATCGGGGGTCAGCCGATGTTTTACTATTACGTATAGCATTAGGTTAGATTTTGTCTTCAAAGAGAGGTGAAATAGCAGGTGTTTCTATAAAGTTAAGTTGTGACTGTTGGGTTAGCTTGTTTCGGGATTCGAATATCCATCCAGGACGTTTTTTTCTTTGAATCATTCCTTCTTAAATGGTATTGACGATCCACGTTAAGGAGCCGCCATCTTGAATTAGACATAAACTTTAATTGCCTTAGACGGGGCATAATAAAGTTCTTTGATATCAATAGCCCTTGTAAATAGAACTGCTCGGTAAGGTTGAATTTCTCACGCGATAAATAGCTTTTATGCACTTTAAAGAATTTTTTCCCCTTCTTTTTTAACTTGTATACACGGTAATCTTTCACAGACTTCCATCATGAAGTAAACAGAAAACTAATCACCCGCTCGTCTTCGCATAGGCCACCGTTAATTGCCCCCTGGTAGTTATATTTCTTCTGGGAAGTGCGTTGGATCAACTCCCAGGGCGAAATGATGATCACCCTTAATGATAAACTATACCAAACAGGTGACTTCAATCGTAATTTTGAAATTTCGAAATAAACAGCCTTGTGCACTGGTACAAAAACGTTGACCTCTAAAACCCGGGTAAAATAATTACAGTTATGATGTATTTATTATATAGGTATAAATTCTTCAGGTTTTGTATTAACGATACCTTGCGTATACGTAATTGTTAAATTTTGCGTGATGGCGCACTTCGATCAGCAAAACTGTCAACGATGTTTAAACTCTGTAGTAACACGAAAAAAGTAACTTTCTTTTCAAGTCCTTTTCTCGACACTTTTAGTTATTAGAAACTTGTAATTGTTTGTAGCGGTATATACATGCATTTCGTTGGAAAGTTGAATTAAGCCCACATGAATTTCAACTCTCTAGGACTCCAGAACACTTTAGCATAATAAAACTGTTAATTAATATTGAGCATCTCGTTACGTTATTGCCTGTGTTTCAATCAATTAACTCAGCATGGTGTCGAGATGATGAAGTTTAAAAGAATCGTTCAAACAAAATTCCTTAAAATTTGTTTTTATAACAAGCTGGGACCATGGAGGAAAGCGCACAAAACCAGGCTGAAATAATTGAGGTTAGTCTGGCTGTTTTGCTAAGGAATTACGAGGAGATACTTTAATTTTAGCTTTGTTACAATCTTAACCCTTTCAACTCGAATTTTATGTGTGAACAACTTAATTTGCGCTTTGAACGGACCGGTTGTTAGACGGTTAAGGCCATTGAGGCAAGTTTTGTCTTTTAAATTTCTGTTTGTCTTCTGTAGCCTTTATCATAGGAACGTTTTAATATGACAAAGGGTTTTTCAACTCGGAGTTTTAATTTTCATTTTAAATTACAGTTTTGTCTTTTAAATTTCTGTCTGCGATCAATAGTAAGGGCAACAGTTTTATTGGCGTTTAACACCGTTTAACGCCTTGGCAGTTCTTTGTATCCATGGCGCATGCGTATAAGCTTCCCTTTCCTTTGTCCAACCAGATTAAAACTCAATAAGGGATCTCGAAGCATTTATCATAACACCTGTTTCTCATTAGTTACTTGACTTCACGCATAGAGCGACTTTCGTTTGATTTTAAACAACGGCTTCCACAAGAGTTGCAATTTGTTTCATCCGTCGATGGAACAGAGAAAATTACCTGTTAGAAATCTTTTGCAGCTGTAAATGCGTAACGTGTTCACCGAACCAATCAAAACCCCCGCGCGTACATATCTGGGTGCCAAACCAATCACATCGCTATTTTACGTTTGCTGTTGCGATTCATCATTTCAAGCTCAAACGAAGTCGCTCTGTCAGTCCTGTATAAATAACGATACCTCATCGGTGATCTGTGATGAATGCGAACTGTCAAAGAACCGACACTTCGTATGCTTGTCTCACTCAAATATTAGAGAAAATGTAGACAGTACACCTTACAAACGCATCCTTGAGTTTTAAGTATTGAGAACAAGCGTTGTTCATATATTAAAAGTTTGAACTTGAAAAGCAATTTTTCATCCACTTATGCTGCTTAGACGCTCATGAAGAGTTTGTGACATCATAGTTGGTTTCCTGGTCTGCTATTTTTCACCGAACGCGTTGCGAAGCAATTAATTTATTGGACGCAATTTATGCATGAGTCAAGGAACAATGATGAATCGAACACGAAAATTTAATTTTTGAAAGCCGTATTCAGTAGATAGATAGATAGATAGTCTTTATTTACCCACGGACAATTCATCAGCTACAAGTAATGCATTAAATGGATAAAATACTCAAATACTATTTATAAAACACTATACTTAACTATACTATTTATAAAACACTATACTTTTAAAACATGGACCTAACTAAAAGCTGCTTTCCACGAATGCCGTGCCTCAACGTACTTCTTTAATTAAACGTTTAAATATCCTAAGAGACTCTGCTTGTCTTACGTCACATGGAAGACTGTTCCAAAGAGTGGCACCACTATAGCTGAAGCTATTTTTATAGTAGTTTGTGCGCGGCAATGGAACATTAAGTTTATTCTCAGAGTCTCTTAGGTTATAGGTGTTTTCTCGCCTTTCAAATTTTGAACATAAATAGTCTGGAGCTAAACCGTGCAGAGACTTATAGACCATTATGGCTCTTTGTATTTGTTGTTGGGAAGCTAGGTTTTTCCATCCCAGGTGCTCAAACAAGTGACAGGCATCAGCATCATAATTTGAATAAGTCAAAACACGGGCTGCTCTGTTTTGTAGTTTTTGTACCTTGTTCTGCAGAGTTATCCCACAGTTTCCCCAAACAATACTGCAATAGTCAAAATGTGGCTGAATCAGAGCTTGATATATTAGATGCAAAGTCGCTTGAGGGACAAGGTGTCTTATTCGTTTTATTGCCCCAATTCCAGAAGCGATCTTCTTCGTTAGTTTATCGATGTGACCGCTCCAGTCGAGTTTGTTATCGATGGTCACTCCAAGAGATTTTGCGGTGGTGACCTGGCTAACTTGATTATTATTAATTGTGAGTGTCGGAGAATCTGTGAGAGTACTTAATCTCTGCCTTGAACCGATGAGCATAAACTCGGTTTTAGTCATATTTAGCGAAAGTTTGTTTGCTCTCAACCAATTGTGGACATTTTCTAAGTCTTGGTTTACATACAACTGCAAATTATCTACACAATCACCTGCATATGTAAGGTGGGTGTCATCGGCGTACATCCTCGGTTCACAATTGGATAAACAATTCGGAAGATCATTGATATATAACAGGAATAGCAGTGGCCCTAAAATCGTTCCCTGAGGGACGCCACAACTTAGTGAGCGACTATTAGATAACGACCCATTAATGGAACACATTTGTGCGCGATTATCTAAATATGACTCAAACCATTTGTACGCGTTTCCACATATGCCGTAGTGGCTTAACTTGGATAAAAGGATCTCGTGATCAACTGTGTCGAAGGCCTTTTTTAAGTCAAGAAAAACGACAGCGTTGATTTTGCCACGATCAATATTGTACGCCCAAGTGTCCGTGGCTTCAAGGAGAGCCGTGATAGTTGAGTGAATAGCGCGAAAACCTGATTGATGTTTACAGAGGATACTGTGTTCTTCTAAATAGGCATACAATTGATCATAGACAATTCTTTCAAACACTTTGGCTACGACTGAGATCACGGAAATTGGACGATAATTGTTGACATCGTTTCTATCTCCTAGTTTGAAAAGTGGAGTTACTCTTGCGCATTTCCAATCGTCAGGAAAAATACCTTGACTTATTGATTGATTAAAGATATTGCAAATAGGTACGCAAATGAGGTCCGCGCATTCCCGAATGAGCCTAGCAGATATCATGTCAAGGCCAGCTGCCTTTGACTTGTTGAGTTTATTAAGAAGTGAAAGAACTTTATCTCTAGTGGTTGGAAGAAGTTGGAATTGTTTATCTGTATTAGTGAGGTACTTCAGATAGTTATCGCTATCTGAAGTATTTATATTGCTAGCAAGTTTTGAACCTATGGTGGCAAAATGATTATTAAATTCGTTCGACAGAACAGTTGGATTTGTTATTGATACACCATTCACTTTCAGAGACGTAACCGACTCCTTTCCAGATTTTCGCGAAGTAAGTTCATTGATAGTCTGCCACGTCTTTCTCGAATTGACTTTGTTTTCATTGAAACTATTATGATAATAGGATCGCTTCGCTAATCTGATTTCGTTATTCACTAAGTTACGCTGTTTTTTAAATTGCATCCAGACAATAGGATCCTTAGATTTAATGGCTTTGATTTTTAGAATATTCCGATTATGCATTTGTTTCTTTAGCTCAGATGTAATCCAAGGGGAACCACGCGCGCGAACACGCATTGTTCTCAACGGAGCGTGCTTGTCAACAATAGATAGAAATGTGCATTTCCATTTTGACCACATGTCATTGGGATTTGTAAAATTGAATATCTGATCCCAATTTTGAGACGCAATATCATTTCGAAAATCTGTACGATTAAATCTGCAGAATTTCCTGTAAGTTAAAGTATTGTGCCCAACAGTCATTCCATTTATGGATAATTTTCTGTAGGCGAACACCATGCTATGATCGCTAATACTGACATGACAGACTCCCGAGCAAACAATTTTATCAGGACAATTAGTATAAATTACATCGATTAAGGTTGAAGACGTCGGAGTTAATCTTGTTGGTTCGGTTATAAGTTGTTGTAGTCCATATATATCAGTGATACTGATTAGCTTGCAGGTGTCATTGTCATATCTAGTTGCAATCATATCACAGTTAAGGTCTCCCATTAGATAAAATTCAATATTTTCTAAATCGAGTTTCCCAATTAAATGTTCAAAAGGTGAAAAGATACCAACAGAAGAATCAGGTGGTCTGTACCACGTGACGACCACAAACGGGTTAGATCTGGGTTGTTGAATTTCTAGACATAAGTTTTCGAGAGTTTCCATGTTTAGATCATTCCGTACGGTAAAATTTATTGGTTTCTTCACGTAAAAGCATACTCCCCCACCGTTTGTAGTTCTGTCACGTCGAATTATATCATAGCCTAGGATGTTGACCTCGTTGTCACTAATAGTTTCATTCAGCTTAGTTTCATTAATCGATAAGATATCTATTTCGTTATGTGTTAGAAAAATTCTAAGTTCATCGATGTGAGTAGTTAATTTATTGATGTTCAAGGAGGCTAATTTAAAACCGCGTTGAGATGGCAATAGTGAGGCAGGCTCTTTATCGCCTTGATTTGTGGGCAGCGCGTTGTTTCAATCTAAGCTTGTTTGAAAATTCTTAAAAAAATTTAGATTACCTTTAAAATTAAGGTGTAGTCCGCCCCTGTTTAGTTCTTTTTCTGTAATATTTTGATGCTGGATAAATTTCCATCCATTCTGCCGGCAGTAGTTCTTGAGATGCTTATTCGTTGTCTTCACCGCCTCGTTGAGTTCGTCTCTTCTAGAAATAAGCTCAGAAAGGGTAACTGTGGCTTCGGATGAGTTCTCAATTTGTCTGGCGAGATCTACAATTGAGTCAGCAACTTGTCGCGGCTCTTTTTGTTTAAGGTCATTGGTGCCGACATGAAGAACAACTTGGTCTGGTGAAAGCTCCAGATTGGGTTTAAGGTAGTCCTTCATAGCTTTTGTAGTGGCACCAGAGAACGATATAACCACTACACGATGGCCAACGGCTTCTCCTAACTTTGTACCTCGGATATTTTTTATCATGGAATCTCCAATTAACAGAGTTGCACTCTCTTTCTCTGGCACCGAATCTTCCGAATCGTTGGCGTTGGACTGTGCCTCATCGATCCTCTGTTTCTGTGTTTTGTTCTTTTTCCTTCTCTTTCTTTTGCTAACAATTTGCCATTCGTTCTGATCAGTGCGCTCATTAGGCCGAGTATTATCGCAAGGCGTTACTGACACTTCGCCTGGACTAATTGTGTCATTGTTAGAGGTGTTTGTAGGTGAACTAGCGACAGGCCTTTGGCTCATTGCTTCTCTCGATACAATTTGCAATGCAAATGTAAGGGAGTCCCGTTCTTGAATTAATTTCTTATTTTCCTCCTTTAACGATGAAATTAAGTCTCGTAGCCTGTTGTTCTCAAATTTTAATTTTTCCATTTCGCTAGTAGACTGCTTGGATTCCTTCAGATGCGCCCAGATACTCTTTACTTCAGCTTTTAATGAAGTCGATGTTTTTAAAACGCAAAGTGCCATTGAAGAAAAGGTCAAACTTTTATTTAGCCAAATAAATGACTTTAAGTAACAAATAGACGTACCAGGAAGTTCAATTCGCCATAAACATTGAGTTGAATCTATATTTATTTAGTCTTACAATGCCTTAAGTTAGAATATTTCATAACAGTAGCTTTAATTTGTCAGTCGAAGTATGTACTCTCACTAAAGCACCACAAATAACTAACTTTCATATCCTTCACAACAACAAAACAAACGGAAAATGATCGATAAGTCCCTTTCAGTCTTCTACAACATCAGATAATTCTAGGTGGAACTTTTCAGTGACTGTGCTTCGCAAACCAAGACATTCACAGTTATCGTTATTTGCGATCATATAGATATTACGGTCATTGACGGTCCTTTGCCGCTTGATTAAACCTACTACAGTTGAATAAAAAATTTCAAGTGATCATTTTAGTGAAACTATTACTAGCTTATAGCAACTAGAGGTGCCACAATTGGGTAATAATTGGTCAACAATTTCTAAACATTGACAAAAACCTTTCGTCGTTGATTTACGGTCAAACTTTGCGTAGGCTACTGTCACGAATTTCTAGTAGCAACTATACTGGAATGTATGACATTGCTAAATTTGAAAGGTAAAGAGCCATACCGCATACGCACTGCCCACCTTACAAATTTTAATGCGCAGTAAAGTTACCAGTTCGGATTTACGGACTATATTTTGCGTTTTCAAGCTGACTTAAGCTTCTAATATATAGAAGGTGAGTGATACATAGTGCAATTGAAAACTAAGTTGGAAAAGTATTAATCCGATTTATCTACTAAAGAGTGGGGAATATGCATTCTCGCTTATCGTAATGTGCACAATATTGGGCAACATGGCCATTTCTCGTCTGTGACTCTGTGTGCGGAGGTTTAACGAACAAAAAAATTCTAAGACAATTAAGAAAGCAGACTTCTGGTCGTAATTGTGTCGACATGCTACCCTGTTGATTACGACCCCGGCGTACTATAACTTGGTGTTAATTTTTCCATATATCTTGGGGGTTTTTCTGGCTGACATGGTAAGACATGTTGCGGTAAATAATTCGTTAAGTTATAATGCATTTATCTTTAAAATTGCCACTACATATGGCGAACGGCCTTTTAATCCTAGGTCATGTAGGCACAAGAATTATGATAATTTGATCTTGCCAATAACGAAGGTTCAGAGGATCAAGAACGAGAAATTAAGACATTTTGTTTTCTTGTATTTCATCACTTCAGGAGCCTGCAATGGAGAACAATAGGAATGGAGACTTGAATGGCCCGACGCGGGCTCAGAGCCCTGGTGACGAAGAAATTCCTTTGATTTCTATTACTCCTTCCCTGAATCGGAGAAAGCGGGCTCAAGATTTGAGTCAGCTGTCTCTTCAGTCGGCTGGAAGTCACGACTTTGTTGCTCCTGTTGCTGAAAGTGATGACGTAACGGTAGGCATGGCAACGATGTTTCAAAATTAATCAGACAATCGGCATAAATTAAGAAAGTTTCATTTACATTCAGCCGAAAACTGTGCGAGTTATCCGATTCGGCTCAAGAGAAAATGATTGCAGATGAAACATTTAAATGAAAGTGAGGCTTGAGTTTAAACGATAAAAAACCAAATTTGACGTATCTAACGAAATTAATGCAGAAAGGCTATTTTTCTAGTTATGCAATGAAGCGCGTTGGTTCCCCACGAGTCACTTGTATTTTCTCGGTCGGGCCCGTACAATTAACGCCACATAAGCCCAGTGCAGGATGTTACAGTTGGATGGAATACCGATCAATATTCAACAGGTTTTCCGCATTCAGATTGGCTGCGTTGTCCGTGGCATGCTATAAAGCGATATATAAGCTACTCAACTTGAAACCAACCAAATCTTCAAAGTAAAATCAACAATTTTGTTATTTTTCTGTTGTAGGATGGTCAAAATGAAGATCATCCTGACAAGTTGCACCTGGTTTGTTGGTCTGGAGACGAGGCTGAAGTCAAGAAAATATTGAGCGATGAAAAGACAGGTAATGAGTGGGCAGTAATATCATCATTATCATCATCACCATCATCATCACCATTATCATCATCACCATCATCATCATCATCATCACTGTCATTGTGATTATTATCATCATCCTCATCGTTATTATTATTAGCATTAGCATTCTAGTAGATCATGTGTTGTAAATTTAAGATTGTTTGAGAATTTGTTAATAAAGTTTAATTTTAATATTTTTATTTAAAAAATGATGATGATTATTATTTATTATTATTATTAGATAAGCATCTTTTAAAAAATTGTTATTAATTAATATTATCGATTTGTAAATAGGTATTCTTTTCAATTGTTATTAATAAAGAGTTGTGCATAAAAAGAAAAAATATTATTATGCAGCAGTTAAAACTTTTGTATGCTATTTACAGTTAAAATAGTATGACGGGGCGCTTGAGCGTAGCCCGTTAACTATGAGTGAAAACTTAATACAGCACTATAAAGTTAAAATTTAAAATATATACAAAGATTAGCACTTTGAATAGTGCTCCGAAAGAAAAAAAAAGGAAAAATTATTATTATTATTATTATTATTATTATTATTATTATTATTATTATTATTATTATGTCCTAATAAGTGTTTGCTGAGTCTCTCATATGGCCGAGACCAAATCATGGCCCTGAGCCACCACAGGGCTGGAGTAGCTCTATAACATTGTTAGTACCCTCCTCAGAATGTGAGGTGTACCTATGCCAGCAAAGTGAGCTTTTGCTACTCGCTGATGTTTATTGAGCCATGGATTTTTTAACTATTATCATTATCATCATCATTACCATTATCATTAGTCTTGTAAGAAGAACCTTACCTAGGCCGCAAGCTCGTCAAAGGAGTATGGTAACTCTTAATTAAGGGCGAAATAAGTTGAGTCCCTACCACCAAAAATGTTTGCGAGTTTCCTTTACAATGTTTCGCCAAACATCAAGACACAGATTTAAATATACTTTCTCGTTGATTGTGCTACCTGTTTTTCCTTAGATGTGAATGATTTAGACAGTTCAGGGAGAACAGCACTTCATAATGCCATTCTCGGACGTCACGTGAAGATCGTGGAACTGCTCTTGGCGTCTGGGGCCGACATATCTCTTCTTGATCGAAGCCAAGATGCGCCACTTCATACCGCGGTGCGGTCTGGGAAAGAGAAGCTCATTCAAGTAAGATGATGCTTTAGATTGTTAAGTATTTTCTTCTGAATAACCTTAACTTTAAGCCTAACATTTTTTGAGAGCATAGAATAGACTGATTCCTTGATTCTTAAATAGCAACTTTCTGGTTGCTATGAAATTTTAGAAATAAAATTAGTAACTTTGTATGACTCTTTGAATACTCGAAAAACTTGAATTAAATTCAGCCTTCCATTGCATTCATTGATAAGAGATTCGTGATTGCCTTGCTTATAATTACATTGGCGGCATTCGTACGATGGCGCGTTGATTCAGTTCAGTTCTTAACTCTTTTTAACCTGGACTAGTTTGCGTGTTCATCCCAATTTTCTTTATCTCCTTCTCAATAGCCTACTTATAGTCCAAAATCATACACAGATTAAAATACCTCTGTGGAGAAGCCACTCGTCTTAAAGGCCCGAGATTGACCAGAAACTGATTTAACCTTAAAATGACACCATCTGATTTAACCTAGAGGTTTGAAAAACAAAGGAAATCAAAATAAAAAATAAAACGTTTTGATCGCAAAGAAAATTCTTGGTATATAGTACTATAAGAAAGATACGCAGCACAGAGGGTAGGATATACATCTTAATATAAGAAATTCAAGGGCCAATTGGATTTTCTCTTTCCAGGCTATTCTTAGCGGTGCCGAATGCGATGCAAACATCACAGCAAAGCGCTCACAGACAGCACTTCATATCGCCGCGGTGATGGACAACGTATCAATCTGTAAGCTTTTGGTAAGTGCATAGTCTAGGGCTGATATTAGTTATGCAATGCTATCTCGGGCTATACCATGGGATATCTTATGAGAACTTGTATTTTCTTGGTATGCAAAGAAATACAAGTGTCAAGTGGGAAATTCCATTCTATCCCCGGGTATACAAGAAAGCATTGCATAACTATCTTCAATTTATAATTACCACCCATAGAAAATATATCACCTCATGCAATCATTCCAGTGCACGATGGAAGGTTTCGATCGGTGGAATACCGACGAATACACAACGGCTTTCCTGCATTCTGACTGGCTGTATTTTCTATGGCATGGTATAAAAACAGCTACACTGCGGTCTAAAATTCTTACTTATCCTCAGGCGACTATCGATCCATTTTTGCGGTCCCTGGAGATTTTAACGGCGGTTTCAAGGCGACTTTAGTGTGATTTCATTGTTTTTGGAGCAGCCCTCAGGAGCATTCAGCTGAGTTGTGTTTTCCTTTCATATCACACCCAATATGAGCTATGAGCAACAAGATCGTGACCAAACTGAGGAGAACTGTTTTAAAAAGTAGCCTGGTGCTTCCGGACATTTAAATAACCATTTTTATAGAACAAAAGTTTCTTCAGTGGTTTCCTTCAAACAGCCGTTGATTGTGAGCTCAACCCACCCATAGCCTACAGGAAAGGTGAAAGACTGCCTTTGATGGACTTATAAACTAATGAACTCTTGCCCAAGTATCATAAATTGCCTTTTGTCAACGGATCCTTACCTCAATACCCCTAGTCATTGAATAGCTTTGGACAGTATGTGTAATTAAGGGATAACTGTGTTATTTCAATAGATTGAGCACGGTGCCTCCCTGGACTGTTGCGACGACGAACAGATGACACCGCTGACACGGGCAGTGGAAGAAGGAGCCTGCAATGTTGCGAAGTTTTTCTTTGAAGATGGTCGGTGCTTTTGGAAGTTGCTGAGCTTGTATTTGTCTGTTTCTGTGTGTTTCTTGTTTCTGTCCCCTGTCATCTGTCTGTCTATCCGTCTGTCTGTCCGGTTTGTCCCGTCCGTCTGTACGGTTTGTCCCGTCTGTCTGTCCGGTTTGTCTGTGTGCCTGTCTCTATTTGTCTTTGTTTGTCCGTTTGTTTGCCTTTTTTCATGTGTATGACTCTCTGTCTGATCTGCCTCTCCTATTTATTCTGAACAAAATACTGGCCAGAGGTTGTTATACGCCAGCGTCCCGTGTGTGTAAATAGACCAAGAAACCTTGTTATTCTTTAAAAAGATAAACTCTCTAATGTGCTTTTAAATCTCCCGCATTAACTATTTTAACCGTCGCGAGAATCATGATCTCTTGATTTCTCTTTAGTACAGTCATTATCTAGCTTCATAGCATTTGTCATACAATAGACTGCAAAACAGCTGTAGTTTTGCGTTGGTCGAATGCGAGGTCTCGTCAAGCGAAAGTTCTGGAGGGAGGGTGAAAAACGTAGAGTGGCGTGTGAGGCTCGCACGCAAAGCGCGCGAGAATTTGCGCCTCCAGAAACCGTCTTTTTTGCAGTCTAGTAAAACAAGTCATTCTGTGTTTGTATGCAGCTAAACAGAAACAGAAGGACATGGTGAAGGATGTTATAAGTAACGTGGATTCAGACGGCAGCTCCCTTCTTCATTTAGCTGTCGACAGTGGAAGCGCCGAGGTGAGTATTTTGCCCAGAAAAATTCATTGAATTTTTCTCATTTTTCGAACCTTTTATGACTTTTTAAAGCATTTTCCTTGTTTCAATAGATGGTACAAGTCTGCCTTGAATATGGAGCTATCATTCGTCAGCCAAAGGTAACTGATTAAGGTGCACCTAGCCACAAAATGATTTGCATGCATGTTTACAAAGACTTGCCGCGATGCAAATCAGTTTGTTACATCAAATCAAGAATAGGCCCATACCACCTACTAGCTCGGTCGTGGGGGAGACGATGGCTAGATTTCGTAACTTTTACAACCTATAAAAAGTCAAGATTTGTTTTAAAAAGGCGCAAAGCGTTTCGAACAGGTGTAAAGATTTATTTAAGCGAAAAAATATTTTGGGGCTAGGACTACACTTTAAGAGAAAAATATCAGTTTTCGTATGAACTAATTAAAAACACTCTACTTTTCCTTTATACATTTTTGTGTATTTCTTTGCGTTCGTTTGCGACCGTGACAACGAGGTAAAACCAGGTTCAAGGTTTTGCTACTAATGAGATGGAACAGTGGGAAACGTTTCTTGTCTTACAATTCCTAAACTTGAACGCCGTCCTTGAGAATTCATCTTCGTTGCTCCCGACCATATTGTGCAAATTGCGTTGAAGGCGGAGTTTTGACAATACAAGCAAAGGGCTCTTAAGTCGCTTTATTATATGACTGGCTCTTTCAGCGGTCAAGTATGAATCAATTCTCTTGCTGTGATGGGCTACCCGCGAGGTCAAGATGGAGCCATCTTGACCGCTCGGGATAGCCCGTTCGTCCCCCGTTTTACTGTCTTTTAATAGCGTCCTTTGAGTCATATAATATAAATCCTTTATTGACCAAGCTTGTTCGGTCAAGATGGCGAGATCTTTTTTGGCGTGAACGAGGATCTTGACCTCACGCTTGGCCAATAACCCATATGGCATAAATAAACTCTCTTGAATGCACTGAAATCGTATTGTTCTTTCGATAAGAAACGTTCTATGACAGTTTCCTGCATCCCAATAAAAAGTAAATATTTCATCCACAGGATAATGACAAAAATACTCCGTTCCATTTGGCTTGCGCGTCAGGCGCACTGGAAATAGTTAAGCTTTTCGCTTCTCAAGATGATGACATTTGTAGCGTACCTCTGGTTAATGCTCAAGGCTGGACTCCACTGCACCTGGCATCGATGAACAATCACCCGGATGTTGTGAAATATCTCTTGGTAAAGGTAAGAGTAAAAATTCGTACCTTGAATACGTTAGAAGAAGGAGGAGGGCTCGATTGCTTTTATTGGAAAAATCAAACTTTAAGACTTCGTCTTGGCGGTTTCAGAAGTTTAAATCTAATTGCACAGCGCTATAGGAAAGCACTGCTCAGTATATTTCATTTGAATTGCACACTTTAGGATTTCATCAACAGACTCAAAAGTTAGAGACATCTTGTGCAGCATAATAAACAGTACCACAGGAACGTGCTGCTCAATAGCTTTCCTTTGAATGGTCACACTTAAGGATTTCAGTCCACAGACTCAAAAGTTAGAACCACTTTGTACAGCATAATAAGCAGCACCACAGGAAAGTACTGCTCAGTAGCTTTCATTTGAATGGTCACACTTTAGGATTCCATCCACAGACTCAAAAGTTAGAACCACCTTGTACAGCATAATAAGCAGCACCACAGGAAAGTACTGCTCAGTAGCTTTCATTTGAATGGTCACACTTTAGGATTTCATCCACAGACTCAAAAGTTAGAACCACCTTGTACAGCATAATAAGCAGCACCACAGGAAAGTACTGCTCAGTAGCTTTCATTTGAACGGTCACACTTAAGGATTTCATCCACAGACTCAAAAGTTAGAACCACCTTGTACAGCATAATAAACAGCACCACAGGAAAGCACTGCTCAGTAGTTTACAGTCACTTAGCAACGCCACAAAGCTTAGCAAATGATCTTCAAGTTGGTGTAAAACTTTTCTATTACGTACCCCTTACTTTTTGTGTCATTTTAGGGTGCCACAGTGGACCCCCGTGACAAACACCGCCGCACCCCTCTCTTCTTAGCAGCTGAGAGGGGCGGGACAGAAGCTGTTAAGATTCTGATTAGCAGTGGTGCTAACGTGCGAGCCAAAGATTTGGATCTGCGATCGTGTGTCAGAGTAGCTGTGGGTAATGCTAAGACTATGGAGGTGCTGCTACAGGTCAGCATTATGACACTATTTTTCATTTCAGTGATCTTATTAAGCATAATAATTAAAGAAAATTTAGGGAAAACAGATGTCGGAAATCATTTATAGACTTTGGAACAATTCGAGATACGTCGGAATTTTGTTACCTTGGAAAACCTTCCCTGACGTCTTCAGTTTCCTCTTGGGAAAAACTCGGGGCACTACGCACTTTCCTCGGATGTTTTCAAATTTCTTCGAAAGGTTTTTGGAAATCTTCCAAAGACTGGATCAGCTTCAGAGGCTTTTGTGTCAAGATACCTAATGTCACTTTCATTTTGTTAGGGTGTTTTTGTGGCTAGTAGGCAATGTAACCCCTCCATTTATATCAGTTTACGGTTAACAAGTTTATTCATCTTGACAACCGCGGTAATATCTTTGTTATCTACATTCTCCGTAGCAAAATTTTAACGATGAATTTTTCTTCACAGAGACGAGCAGCCATTCCTCTTATTACCGATAAGGACATCACGGGGTACGCTCCAGTCCACTACGCTGCCAAGCACGGGAATTTGGAGGTAAGTCACAGTAACTTAAACTTGTAACATGAAAAGGTATTGATAGATGCTGTACATTTGAGTCGTAAAATTAGAAAACGTTTCGATGCGTGTATCCCAGCTTCAAAAATAGACAAGAGAAGATGAAGGAAGGGAAAAGTCGAAAATCGTTCTTTAGACAGCCATACAGCCAAGATTCTTTATTATTGATACCCAAGAGGCACTACAGCGTCTCTACAATTTATAGGGCTCTGACATACGAACACAGATGCAGAGGCATTGTGAACCTTCAGCTTCCTCAGTGGCCGAGCAATTATAAGAAATAAAATAATAGTGAAATTGAGGAGCTGGTGAATAAGATGGCAAGAGGCGATGATTCAGATCACGATCAAAGTTTTAAAGTTTTTGTTAAGTTAGGTCCAAGACGAAACTCTATAAATGTTAAGATCCTTCTACGCAGAAGTATTAGAACTCCTGAAGCAGGAAACCTCCATTAAGTCAATCTTTCCTCGATAGTTGTTTTCCTCAGGCTAAAAAGCAATCACTATTAATCTGGGACAAACTTACCGGAGTATAGCACACATCACCAGTCGTGTAAACGTTGTCTGACCACGCCTTTAAAAAAAAAAGAACATTTAGACGTTTCTATTGTAAAACGAGTCAAAGTTGACTTGGAAACATTTTTAAAAGACGAATTTCCGCCTTGATTCAGATTACATCAAGGAAGCGTTATTTTTGATCCAACAGAATATCTTGCTGTTCATGAAGCGAAACAAAGCCACTACTGTCGTAACTTCAGACTCCCTGGACACAGCTCTCCATGGTGCAGCCAAGTAAGTGGGTGAAATTTTTTCAAAGAGACAGTTGGGTAAGGGAACAGAAATAAAGCGATTTTCATTTCAACCTGCTGCCATTAAAATTTGGTCTCAAATATACCATTTGTTTTGTGTAATCTTTCGAGCTTGAGCACAAAATGAAAATTTAGAGAATGAGAATTATTTTTGAGATCAGACCCCTTACTTGATCTTCGTTTGCCGGTTACTCCGGTTGTATGGAGTTCTTAGTTCTTTGGGTTCGTTGTGTGCCCTAGTTTTCCGTAAACTTTGAAAAAACAGAAATAACTCTCTGTAATAGGCGGGTTGGAACGAAAGCGAAGTTGAACACAAGTATATCTGTTTTAGAAAGCACCTTGGAACAAGCTGTTTGTCAGGATCGAAAATGCAATTGAGAAATTCAGAAATGTTGAACACTTTTGTTTTTCAGGTATGGCTGGCTAGAAATAGTGGATGCTTTGCTCTCTGGCCGCAATATTCGTTCTATCAACATTAAAAACAGCCAAGGAAAGACAGCTTTACATTTCGCATGCGCAGAGGGACATGATCGAGTGGTTGAACAGTTACTCAAACTTGGTGCCACTGTGGGAAGGTAGGTTTCCAGATTGGGTTCCCTGTATTTTTCTCTGCTAGTCTAACCTTGTTTGTATACGTCTCTTTATCAAAAAAGGATATTAAAGTGTTTTGTACCGTCTTCAAGTGTATTCTGACATTTAGCGATATCTTATTATGTCAGTTGTCTTTTGTCGGGTAAACTCCTGGTACAAACGTTAATGAGCTGAATCAGTAAACATGATCTTCAAAGCCTGGGCCCCTCCAGGTTCTTCTAATACTTTCCCCGCCACTTAGAATTGGCTTAGGTAAGCCTTACAAGAGGGGTAACTTTCTCGTCGCTTAATTAGCAGCTCTTTGTTTCTTCTTAAGTTTGGAGTTACACACTATACTTTGTGTTTTAAATGAGACATTTGGACAGGAATCGAAAATTTTAAACTGGCATACACTTTTGCCAATCAGAAATCGTTCATTACTCGTTTTTTGTCACTGAATTTTTCTTCCCGCCAGAAAAGAATGAGTATGGACACTACCTTGTTAGATCCTTGCATTTCAAGGAGGGAGGACCCTCAGTCCTAGACTTGATATTAAAAAGCTTATTAGGCTTGCCTACTTCCATAGAGAGTAGCGTACAATATGTATTGATTAACGTTTTCATTGTATCTTGTGTTCTTTTAGTGATCATAACAACAGGACAGCTCTTCATGTGGCTGCCATGAGAGGATCCAAGCGATGCGTGGAGTGTATTCTGCAATATCACCCTCAGAGTATTAACCTCTTGGACAAAAATCAGGTAAGTAAGATCTCTGGGAAACCGGAAAGTTTCAACTAATTTCGATGTTTGAAAACAAAGGAAGACGAAATTCATCTTGATCATGAAATAAGAAAGGTATAATTTTGGGTGCCACTCCAGAGCATTGGACAAGGCTCGTGACTACCCTTGTACCTTGGATATTTCCCTTACTGCAAGCCGCGAAGGTATGGTTTCAGAGCCGCTTTGCTGTGGTAATGGGTCATTCAGGTTTTGACCATTATGGTATAGAAGAGGGAAGGGTTTTTAAGGGAAGAACGAAAGCATATCAACCTCGTAGACTTATATCGCGAAACCAAAGTTAAGGGGAGAATTAATAGTATCAAAAAATGTAATTCGAACCAAATACTAATAAACAAAAGTGCATCATAAATCTAGGGGCCTCACTTAAACAGACTAATGCGCTCGAATCAAGAACAGCTTTCGAAGACCACCCTGAAAATGGGCATGGAAAAATGGCCTTAATTTGAGAACCGGGAGACACACCCTCACGAAAAAACCCAGGTAGTACCCCTGGGGTGTATAGCACATCCTTCTTAGACTGAATGTTCTAGAATTAAATTCGTTGTGTTTACATTAATTTTCAGTTCTTTTGAACTTTACTGCACAGAAAATTCAAACCGTTCACACTGATTTTTCATACAACAAGAGAGAAAACTTTTGATGGTGCAAGAGTACTTAATTGATTCGTCCAGGCTATTAGTCCAGGCTACAGATCATCTCTTTTTCTTTCCAGAATACTGCTCTACATTTAGCAGCCATAGGAGGTCACCCTGATGTCGTTACCTCTTTGCTATCTTCTGACAAGCAAGAGATTCTCATGAACAAGAAAACTCAAAACGTATTAGATGCAGCCATGGAAGCTGAAAAGAAGAAAGTGCTGCTTGCTATTGCGAGCCACAAAAGGTGAGAAGATAGAAAAGGTCCACTTAGGAAACGCGTCCTCTTTCAGTTGGGAGGTTATATATAAGCGTACATGACAATTCAAAGGCGGTCCTTGACAAGCCGCAAACCTTTCAACCAGGTTCAATACCATAAATTCCAGCAATGACTCTTTCTTGGATTTCTCGTACACGCCGGTTACAGAGGTTAAAGCAGACAGTTTTTAATCAGTTTTTAACCTGGTTTTTAAAAGATTGTCGATTTTTTTTCTCGTAGGTGGCGAGAAGTGCTGACGTCATCCGCGCCAGGTCACTTGGCACAGATGAATGCGCTTGTCTTAAAATACCCAGAAGTCGCTGAGGTTAGAAAATAACTTTCTTCTTGTCTCTATGTTTAGCTATTGCTTTTCAAAAGAAATGGGAGATGGGAAGCCAATACGACGGTTAGAGCAAAGCGTACGCGTTCGTTCTAGTTTTCAGTGTCTTAAAAATTTGTACCAGTCAAAGGTTATGATCGTGATGTTCGTTCCAAGACATTTCCATTTAATGCCATGGTAAAACGAATTACTCGCCGTAAAGAGTTGTTCCTACTCGCCTTACTTATGGTTGATAGAAACGTCATTTACTTATTTGTCGGTTTAGACACATCAAGAACTCTTGGATGGTTCGTTAAGTTTGATTATATTATTCGTGGCAAAATCACGATCAGACATAACCATTAAACCCTAGCGATATTGCTAATGTTTTATGTGAAATAAGCGTTCGTGCTTAAAAAATGCCTCAAAATTGCCTTAAATAGACACCGTGAAACGTGTCCGCAGTGTAAACACTAAAGACGTGTTCAAAGAAGCTAGTCAAGATATCCTGCCATAAAACGGATTTGTGTCGGCTATGGGATTATTAAATGATTTTTTTTATGTTCTCCTTACCATTACAGTATTGTTTATTAAATGTCTTACAGGAAACAAACATTTTTATTATTACTTTTTTAGCGATTTATGGACCAGTGTGTAACGAAAGAGGGAAATCCTGACAATGACGATTACAAAGTAAGGTTTGATTTGCAAACTGGCCCCCAAAGAAACTCTCTTAAAAGATTCTAACTTTCAATCGTCCTCCTCCTCTAGATAGATATAACTTTATTTAACGAGGGTAAAGACATTGGTTACTGGTCACCCAGTATTTTTCATAATGGCCGTCCTCCAATTAAAGTAATAAAACGTATCGATTAATTAATTAACTACCTATATAATCTACCAACTAAATTTACATAGTAAACTGCTAGTAATACAATATTGATTAATTGACTGCTAATGAAACTAAAAGGTTTACAAATCTTAAAATGATCAAGAAAGGAATTCCTACTACGGTAAAGTTTAAATAAGTAATTTTTAAAATTAGTATGGGAGAGCGTCTTAAGTTCGGAATCAAGAGCGTTCCACAAACGGCAAGCGCTTGAATGAAACGTTCTGAGGCCAGAGTTCCTTTTACAAGCTGGTGTTGTTATATTGTTATTGGAAGCGGATCTCGTGTTATAATTATGGGTGTTACTTATATGTTCAATATATTTATTAAAATAAGCCGGGCAATGTCCTTGATTTATTTTATGAAGCATATAAAGCTTCCTAATACGTATAATATCGTCTATAGGCAACCTATCTAATCTACATCATCATCATCATCATCATCATCATCATCATCATGACCATTAACATCATCGTCATCATCACCAGCACCAACATCACCACCATCATCACCATCATCACTATCATCATCACCTTCGCCATCACCATCATGACCATCACCATCATCATCCGCATCACAATCACCATCACTATCATTATCACTACCATCATCATCATCGTCACCACCACCACCACCATCACCATCATCACCTTACCACAATCATCATTACCATTACTATCAACATCACCATCATCACCACCACCATCACCATCACTACAATCATCATCACCATTACTATCACCATCACCATCATCAGCATCACCACAATCATCATCACCATTACTATCACCATCACCATCATCACCACCACCATCTCCACCATCATCAATTCCATCCATATCATTATCAGTAAATTTATCGTGGTCACGATCGAAAGTTTCAAATAGCCCCCTGTACCTCTTAGCTTCATCCCCCACTTTGTCTCCTCGTTGGTATCTATCTTTATCTGTGTTTTGGCATTCTGCTATTCTGGGCTAAATCCCCAACCTCTAATCGCTAAGTAAATTTGAAGTTCTCCTCTTACGGCTCTGCCGTGTGACATTTTTCATAGGGGTAGATCTGCTTCTCCAGATACCTCGTGTTCAAGTAAACTAGTATACTAACAAAGGGATTTTTTTGTGCAACAGATAACTTACGATTTCTCCCTGATTCAAGCACCTCCGAAGCCTGGTGAAGATTATCTTATGGTGCTCAAGGTAGCCTGCGTTCAGTTCTTTTACTAAATTCGTCAACCTTTCAATGGTTTCGTTTTAGGCCAACATTAAACTCATTGAAATCATATTATATTACTGCTTCGCTATTACAACGTAAAAATATATAAAAGGTCGTTTTAACAGAATTTCTTTAGAATCGTTGGCTTATTGATTGACTGACTAACTAATAGACTGATTGACTGACAGACACTGAAAGACCCAGAGACTGATACTTACTTGTTAAAAGTCTGAACGACTATGGACAGACTAATCAATTGATCCAAAGCGTAAATAGAGGTGTCATAGATTCACTGAAGAACTGTGTAATCTTTGTTCCAGACGATGCTGGAGCACCGTCAAATCAACTGCCTCACCCACCCTGTGAGTTTCATCATCATGAACACCAAATGGTGAGTGTATTGAATTTAGAAACATATTTGAATGGGTGGGATTGGTATTGGCTGTCCTCGCAACGAGAGAAAAACAAGAAGTAGGTTAGGTTGACGCAGTTACAGGATTAAAAAGGAGTGAAAATACCCTTGGACTTTTTATCCTATTGAAACAGATTTGGCCAGAAATGTCGACATTTTTCATTTCGACGTTTGGTTTCTTTGAGTGCTGCGATTCATTCTAATCCACTATCTCTTTTCAGCGACTTTGTGCTTCTAAACAACTCCCCTATGTCAAATCTTTTATCAATATCTAAGGGACCGGCATGCAAAACAACATGCAAAACTTTGAAAAGGCATAATTTTTTAGTATTTAAAAAATTGCTATAAAACATTCACAGTAGACAGAATACAAATTTATTACAAACTTTCCTTCTGCTTTAAAATAACGTTTGATGACAAAAAATATTTGTAGCTACTAAAGAGAACCTTAAACTAAGATTGCTAGTTTTTTTAGGTTTTGTTGTGTTAAATGGGGTTGACAGGCCTACACGACTCTGGTGATATAGTTTTATCACCTTTGTTATAATTTTGTTAAGGTATTCTGGAAGTAACCCAGGGGGCGCAGGGGAAGGGCTGGCGGGACCTTAGCCCCACCGCCCCCCCCCCCCCCCCCTCCACTTTTCAACAGTAAAAAGCAAGTAATACTAAAAAAAATCGAAGTTACTTTTTTATGTAACGTTTTACCGAAAAGTGATTATTCTTGTTTTTACATACCATGCTAGTTTTAAATGCATTTCCAGCCATTTCAGAGGACTTTAATTTAAAAATTTTCCGGGGTAGTATGCCCCAGGACCCCCCTAGTTCACTCACGCTAATGCGTGTATTAAAGGTCTCATGACTCACGTAATATTAAATTTCTAACCTGTTTCCTTGACCTCATAACTCCCTCAGGAAGACGTTTGGTTTGAAAACATTGGCATTTAACCTGGTCTTATATCTCCTCTTTGTGATACCGCTGACTTCGGTCGCCATCTACTCGCGGGCTAATGAGAGACGTTTGTGTGGCTTTAATCAAACCTGGTCACGGAAGGTAATCAACCTCAAACAACTTTTATTCAGCGCCATAATCTAAAAATGCGTGTTATAATATTTTATTACTTATAAATAACCCCTATTAAGCTACCATCTATTAAAATGCCACCCCCTAATAGGCGGTCAATAACCAAAGTCTCGATGAGGTTTCTTCTGTTAGTTTTACTTTTATTAAGCGGCCGCCATCCATTTCGCCGAAAGTGGCAACTTAACAGGAGTTGCACTGTAACAGTGATTTCTATCTTTTTTATAATTTATAGGCGTACATTGACCTGGATGCCCCTTGTAAACGATCCAGTAGGGTAAGGCAACCGTTTGATTTAATTTGTATATCGCAAAAGGTCATTATTTAAATGATAATTTCATTGAGCGAATTGAGAACATGAATACAAAGAACAGGAACAGTAAGATAAACCATGGTTGCTTGTGTTAGATGTTTCCAGAATCAGATTCAACGTTTTTCCAGATTCAACGGTTTTTCATGGCTGTCGTTACTACAGTGGCTTTTTCAATTGTCGTGTTGTTTTCTTTCTTTTTTCAATTTAAATTTTACATCGTCTTTGTTTACCGAACCCATTCAATGCCAGTAATCCCCTAAAAGAAATAGGAGAAACCAAAAGAATTTTGAGGGATTACTACGGAAGACTGACGTTTCGCTACCCCCTCCTGTATTGGAGATGCATCTCATCTAGAATCAAGTTCCAACACTCCCAGTCAAGTGCACTTCATACTGGGTATGCTGTGATGGACCGGCATTCCAACCAGAAGGAGTAGTAATATACCTACTCACTTTATGCTGGGTATCCTGTGATAGAATATAATCCCAGGGGTTTTAAGTAGAAAACCTCTTAGTTGCATCATTAAACAGAAAGTATGCAACAGAGGTAGGCATCTACGTGTTTCCGTTAAAAGCTCTTGCCTCAGGTTCCTTTCAACATACCGGTTCTAGCCCCTTCAGCAAACATGCTGAACCAGAGAACTGGACTGGTGTTTTGAGTACTGGGATAACAACGAATGTTTGATACTGAGAGTCCCTCTTATCACTGACTCACTTGCTAATAGAAAACTGCGATGAAGTTTTTGATTTCTTCTTTTTTATTTTAGGTGGCCCAGGGACTTCAGATCTGGGTCATTATAATCGCTTTTGTTCATCTGATTAAAGAGCTTCTTCAGCTGAGAGTCAAGGTCAGTTTTCTCTCAGGGTGTGTTTAATCATTCAAGAACCATTAGTAACCATCTTCTGATTTCTCCTGAAAATCAAGAGCTCTCTTTGAAAAAGCCTGGGATCGAAAGTAGCGCGCGAGCGATTATGGGACTGTTTGAGGGACGCTAAAATAAACAAACACGGCGGAACGTGTTTTTTCTCTTTTGACGTTCTTTAAAATGTTAAAGGCCCGCAATCATCCGATAGGCTTTGCAAGCGTTTGGTTTTGTTTTGAAAAGGTTCTTTTGTTGAACCCTGATTGGTTAGATCTAGATGTGGATGGAGTTTTCACATACAGAAATTGTACTCCGGCATGCAGTGCATCTTGGGTGAATGTGGGCCTTACAATCCAAGAATTATTTGAAATTATTCGTGGAAAAACGTGCACAGCAACTTGTATGTTTATGCTGTTTCATTTTAGTTCGAATTTCCCAAACGATTCCACAAACGCTTGCGACTCCAGGTTAATAATAATAATAATAATAATAATAATAATAATAATAATTTAGAGCTTATATAGCGCATTTTCGTTAAAGCGAGATAGTGTTGATCAGTCGAGGTGTACAGTTCTTGAAATAGAAAAGTCACTCGGTCCCAGTCTTTTCGAAAGTGTGAGCTATCAGCAGGATCGCGTCCAATGAAAAGATAAAACGTAAAGGTTAACATTAGTGAAAACAATCATTGACCACAGCACGGTCCCCAAAACCTTTATAAAGATAAAATTGATTATGCTAATATTATCTTTCAATTGCAGAAACTGAAATACTTTCTTGAGCTGTCTAACTATCTGGAGTGGACTGGCTACATTTTCGCCTTGTTTTACATTCTCCCAAGCTGTGACTGTAAGTTGGGATTTAAGCAAGAAACTGGAGCCATCTCGCTTTTCTTTGCGTGGATGAACCTCATCTTGTTTCTCAGGAGGTAACTCCTAAACTATTAATAATTCATAAGCCTTCCAACCTATCAAGCGGGAGAGTTATGAAGCCACATTGGGAATGTTAGTGCCAGCTTTGTCTGCGAGACAGAACCAAAAATTTCTACAAAGTTAAATTCTAAGTTCTCATTTAGTCTTAATTAAGTTAAGTCTAATTTAAGTCTGGGGGTTTGAAAGCTTTTGTACCTTAGTAATGGCGCCACTACAGGAAAAACTGATCTAATTGGACGGACTAAAGCACCCGGCACACGTGCGGCCAGGAGCCCATCACCAGGAGCGTACAACTGCCCTATATTCCTTTCACGGCGTTTTCACAGACCAATTTATTTTTAGATTGAATTCCCCGCCAAAATCAGACTCCCGTAGGAACCCCGATGACCAATCACGAGCCGCTGCACGTACCACAAGTATCTGCACGTACAGCTGAGCCTTTGTTTTCGCTCATTAAACTATTGTTCTGTGGTGCTCTCGTTGCCGTTGCCGTCCTTGTTGCCCTTTTTCGCGGGAAAAGATAGTCTAAAAATAGATCGGTCTGTAAAAATGCTGGCTCAGTATGGGAGTTGTACGCTCCTAATAATGGGCTTCTGGTGCGGCTCCACCTTAACCCAGTAATTTTCCTGTTTCATTATTGACAGACTTCGTATAAACACACATGATGGAAAAATACTGTTCATGTCATTAAAATAAGAAAACAGAATTAACCCTTTTCGCGTTTGTTCCCTTGGCTATGTAGTCATTGCTGTTTGTCGTCTTTCCTTAGTTTGCTTGCGTTTTTAGGCATGAGGCTCGTAGCCCGTTTTTTTTTTTTTTTTTTTTTCACGTCAGTTGACTGCTTTTTTGAGAACTGTGTACCATACGCTTCTATTAATTGCTAGATGTTTAAATTAGCCGAAGTTGATGTTCGTTGATGTAAGATCTCTTCCCCAAGAGTCTTTATCCCCGAGGAGTGGGGGTCCTGTGGTTCAACTTTTTAAAGGGAACAGGGAACCACAACTCTTACTACAAATTGACGCTAAATTGTAGGCAATTATTACTAGATTTCAAATTTTGTTTTAAAACGGGGATATAACATTTGAGTGTACGAAAAATTGGATATCATCATCGCCTATTTTCGCTTTAAATTTCCCCGGGCGCGGCCACTTTGGATTTTATGACGTGTAATGGTTACCCTACTGTTAACACAAAGGATTTTTTTCCGTCATTTGCTTCAGTCTTGACAATAGCTGCAACCCAGGGATTCTTTTTGATTCAGTACCACTGAGAATTCTGTGCGCAATCTAATAAAGAGCTCATTAGACCCGAGAAGACACAATCCTGTATAACAATTGCACTTTATTTTACCTGCAGGTTGTCATCTTATGGCCAGTACGTTATCATGCTATCAACAATGTTTGTGACGCTTCTAAAGGTTTGCTATTAATTTTCTTTATCTCGGCTTTACAGTCGATAATATCACAACAATCAAGATAAGGGGTTTATTACAAGTTAAACAGATTCAAACATGTTTTGTTTCTCATTCAAGGTCTTTTTATTGTTTTTCCTGTTCGTCATGGGATTTGGCAGCACGTTTTATCTGCTTATGGACGAGGAAGAGGTAAGATTTCGTTTTATACAACAGACGATATAAACCTTGCGTTTTGATTGGTCTAGACGAGTTTGGGATTAACGTACAGACTGTCCAATGACGTCACGAGCAGAAGCAAGTCATAAAACAATGTATCACGTACCAATAGATTTGGCCGCGCGTGTGTACTCTGATAACATGCAGGGCCCAGTTGCTTGATGCATGGTTAGCGCTAACCACGGTTAAATACCATGACAACCTATAGGTTTTAAGTAATACATAAAATATGAGCGGGAGACCTTTATTGGCATTTAGTTTTAACGCCCATAAAGGTCGGACGCGAATATTTTATCGTACTTGTGAATGAAACAATAGATTGTGTTTGTCGCGTTTGTCACGTTAATCAATAGAGATCTGTATCAAAGTTAATGCATACTAATGAGCTGAGCAGGACCCTTTCATGAAAGTTAATGATTTGTATTGGGGTTCAGAGAGGTATACATGTGACTCAAATACTACCCGTATGATCGTAAGTCTTATGAATTATTAATGAATTATACAATACATCGTAACCAATGGTTAGCGCTAACCATGCTTCGAACAACTGGGCCCAGAAGAACACAACTAACTTCTTTGTTGTTCATTACTACGTTATGACGTCATCCACATGTTATCGCGCGTGCGGTGTGTCCTGTCCTATAAATTTTCATTAGTGCTTTATTACTGTTGTTCGTTGCCAGGTAAATGTTAATTAAACGTTATTGCGGTACGTAAAAGCGACACGCTTCTGTACCGTCCTTTTTACAATTAAATTCCTTGTTTCAGTCGTTCTTAGAAACTTAAGTGTAGAACACGAAAATATTTTTCCCTGTCGACCACCGACTATTAAGTGTTGTTATTGACTGGAACATTTGTCCTGATGATACCAACAATGTTTCCAATCTTTTAACCTTAATGCGTCAAATTCGGAAAAATCTAGCTTGCTTACTGTTTTAGTGTATTAGAAATTCTTAGATTCATTCATTCATTCATTCAATCATTCAATCATTCAATCAATCATTCATTCATTCATTCATCGAAGGGAACCACTGAAAACCAATATCTGTAACGTTGGCTCCCTGTTAAAATTGCTAAAATGTTATCATTTTCATTTTCATTTTCATTGTCCTTTTTTCTTATCATTATCATTATTGTAACACTACAGAGGTTCACAGCAAATAGCCGTGTCGGTGAAACGTCTCAAAAAGCTGGGTATAATTTTCTATGGACTAGCATACTATCCGGAAAGAAAGAGAGAAGGGAGGTCAAACTTCCCTCAGTTGCCGGATGCTAATTATCGAGTTAGCGTTACCTCTTGTTGACAAATTGTCGTTTGTGTTCGGCTTGACCTTAACTTCCAACGACCTATTAATGTTGTTCTTGCTAATGCTGTTTTTTTTTTTTAATCAGTATCCTTACGCTACGTTCCCCTACTCTATGATGACGATTTTTGTGATGACGCTTGGTGAACTTAACTACGCGGACCTGTTTATGCCGTGGGGCAAACTGGAATATCCTGTACTGACTAATATACTGTTCATCCTGTTTGTACTGGGCATGCCCATCATCATCATGAATATGCTGGTAAGCATCACCCCTGCTGTAGAGTTGTTCTGAGTGTTGAACTAGTAATATGTTCTCATAAAAACTTCCGCGTCAGTTGTATCCCTGAGTAATCATGACCCCCCCCCCCCCTCCCCCACCTGTCCCCTGGTGATGTTCCTTTAATACAACGGTACTCATAAATTGTTATGCACTAAGAGGACCAACACGTGAGCTTTTCAGTAGAATCTGAACAACATACTTTCTTCATCAACTTACCGTAATCAGCGTATTGATGCCAAGTTTCCCTTCATCTTCATAAGCTGACAGCCTACCTTACACTTTTCCTCAGGTTGGTCTTGCTGTTGGAGACATAGACAAAATTCAAGAGCACGCTGTGATAGATCGCTACGTGATGCAGGTAGGTTATATGTGCGATTCTAAAATCGCTAAGGAGGTGGCATCTAGGCAGGACGTATACTTTCTTGTCTCTATTATTAAACCAGCAGGCTCGCCCGTTTTAAGGAAAATTTGGGGAAGAGAAAATGTACATCTTGAATGCTTAATGTTACAGATATCAAAGTTAAACTCCACTTTGGAAGCGGTAGCGGCTTAACCCATGCCCCTTCCCTCCCCCGCCCCGCACCTCTCCCCCTTCGCTCCCCCCCCCCCCCCCCCAACCACCACCACCTTGAAAAATGATTTGAAAAGATATTTTTTACTTTCCAGGTGGAGTTGGTACTGGATATGGAGGAAACTTGTCCTGAATGGCTGCGCAAGCGTGCTCACATCTCGAAGTATGTTGAGTTTCCAAACCAGGCATCCAAGGTACTTTTTAACACGAAACAGTTTAATCACGTTGAGAGGTTTCTGGTAAATATAAGGCGACTAAAGAGAAGATATAAGGGAGCAGAAAGGAACAAGTACGAGTAGAAAAGGCAACAAGTCAGAGTGCAAAAAGGAAGATTTATGGGTACAAAAAGGGTACTGATAGGGACATGTAACAATGCAAAAAGGACATGAAGGGCACAGAGTGGAAAATGTAAGAACACAAAAGGGAACATTTTAGGGTACAAAAGGGACCATATTAGGGTACAAAAGAGACCATATTAAAGTACAAAAGGGGACATATTGGGGTACAAAAAAGAAACTATAAGGGTACCAAAGGGGACATATTAGGCTACTAAAGGGACCATATTAGGTTGCAAAAGGAAACTCATTAGGGTCCAAAAGGAACATTTTAGCGCACAGAAGGGGGTATATTAGGGTACAATTGGAAAGGGTAAGGGTACAGAAAGAAAACAGTAGGGGTACGTGAAGCAGGGAACATGTGAGCTAACAGAAAGGAACACAATATTAAGGGACAAAAGAGCATCATCAGTGAAAGGGTGCCAGAACGACCACAAACGTGTTACAAATGGGACTGTTGAGAGAGCTCAAGAAAGAGACCGAAATGGAGGAATAGAAATCAAAAGCGAGGTAGTAATATAGTCATTTTTCTTTTCAGTTGTACGAGAAGCTCTTAGGCTTCAGCCGTCCAGGAGAAGACAAGGACGAGGACGAAATCTACCCTGGCCTCCCTCCTGCGTTTCATCCATTGATGCAAAGAATGGAAGAGCAAGAGAACAGGTAAGAGAATGAATTTGAAATTAGGCAGAAGGAAGTCAACAGCTCAACCAAGGGGAAGGAATTGGTGTCTTTTTTTTTTGTTGTTGTTCGTTTTGTTTTGCTTACCGAAGCCCTCTGGCTACAATCATGGCCAAAAGTAGTCGAGACAGCCCCCACCTTCCCTCCCCCCCCCCCCCCTTCCCTCCCCAGAAAAACCTTTTTCGTTAAACGTGTGAGTTTTCCAATCTCCAATTTTCACATTTCTACCCCCTCCCCCTTGTCAGTGTTATAGCCACGTGAGTGTCCACGGAGCGTATTTCAACATTGAATAGTCCATTTTCGAGTTCGCCGTGACCGCTGAATAAAAGCACTGAGAATGCATTTGTACAGGGTTAGCCTCCATCTGAAGTGCATATATTCACAAATTCCAACGAGAAGATGACCTGTTTAAAGCTCTGTCTATTGTTTAATTTTGAAATTTGTGGCACCTTCGCGCCGATATTTGTGAATATTTTACTTTAAGTCGAGACCCTGTATGAATGCGTTCTCAGTGCTTTTGTTCAGCGGTCATGGCGAACTCGAAACTGGAGGCTGATAGAAAGCGTTTGTTATGCCCAAATGTGCAAACCTCTTGTCCATGATTGTAGTTTGATTTTTAGTCACGCACCCAGAGTCAAACGATGATTTGAATCGTTGCCAATCATGCGATTGGGCTCAATAGGGCGCTTGAGATTTGGAATCGAGCACGAGATTGAGTACGGGTGCGACTTTTCTAATCTTATTCGCGTGATTTGGACAATAAGTTGTGACATCAACCCAGTTTTTACTATCGTCGTATCCCGGGGAAAGGGGGTGGGGGGGTACTAAAAAATTTAGTACGAGGAGGCTCCGCCCTGAGGTCCGAGCCCTTACCCTTTTATATACCATTTTTGGCAGAAAAGGCACCCTTTTCGTATACCTTCCATTGACAAATGGTACCCCTGTCGTATACCCTCCCTTTCGTATACCTAAAAGAGGAAGTCTTCTTGACATTTTCTTCTAGCGTTCAATAAATTTAAACAGTACAGTCCTAAGGTATGTCTGTTCAAATATTTCAATGAAAGGCCATTTTAAATACCTAAATTACAGATTTCTCTACCCTTTCAAATACTTCGACTCGTGAAATCCCTACCCTTTCATATACCTGACGCGTGAAAAAGGTACCCCTTTCGGGCGGAGCCTCCCCGTGTAGGCCAGTATAGGGAGTACCCCCCACCTCTCCGGGCGTCGTATCTGCTGGTAAGGAATGAGAAAGAGTGAAGGCTCTGAGGATGTGAGAGTTGTACCCTCTACCTGTACTCAAATATAAAGGTCTCCAGTGTGTTCCTTAGGTACTGATCTCCAGACAGCTAAATGATTTTGGGGACGAATCAAATTTGGGTAGTTTATTAAAAGCCCCAGGTATTAACCTTAGATCTCGCGGCTACTTCGGATATCAGAACTCTCACTGAGTTTATATTATTAAAAATTGCTTTCATCTAACCAAAGATTTCCAAGAACTGTAAATCCATTCTAAAAGGGTCTGCTGATAGACGTTTTTTGCTTTGATCTTGATGCGTTGCAGGATCAATGGAATATACGAGCTGTTAAAGCAGCAGTCTGCACTGATCAAGTCTATGGATCCAGTTAGAGGAAGAGAAACCGAAATAAGCTACAGAGAATACTGAGTTCATTCCAGTGAACTCCTGAACAAAGAGGAAAGACATGTTAAGGTCTTGTTACCTGTAAGATAAACAAGATTACATGCCAAAATTGTTTAGTTCATTTCATTGCATTTCAAATTTTTAGTTTGGTTAACTAGGACAGTACAATTTTCCTTGAATGCAATATAATTTTAATAATTTGACCACTAGATTCGTTACATGATCGAAATTTGAGAGGTTTTTCTTGGTAGGGTCTAGATACCACGGCTAAGAGGAGGTTAATAATCTCTTGTGCTTAAAATGACATAAAGTAAGTCTTATTTCACACTTCAGAGTAAAAGAACAGTGACAAAATCAAAACAGTGTGTATGGCTCGAACCCGGGTCATTCCCTTTTTTAACTCAGTGCCCACTGCACCAGCAGGAACTAGCTGGAAGTGTACTTTTAACTCGTTTATAGATAGAGTTACTATAAAAACAACAGAGAGTTCATTGTTTTCAAGCCAGTAATTAACCATAAACAGTCCTAAACATTATTCCTTGCTTAATCGGAGCTCTGTTCTCTGCCTCAAGTTGTGTCACCTTACACACAGGCAGGATTTCGTTCAGACTCCGTGTTTTATAACAGTAAAACAATAACGCACAGACACGTATCTTCTTCATTTAAGTGTTTAAATACTCGATTCAGAAACAAATGCATAAAGCTTCTGAGTGACAAATCGAGGTGAATAGGAAAATATGACCTTCGATTTTATTGTTATTGTTTTGTTTATTAGATATGTTTTTAGCTATGTAAATTCTCACTAAGTGAGAACACAGTAGTGTCTTCTAACGACTAACGTATAGTAAACGATTTGTATATGGAACGTGAGTTGGAAGCAATATTCATTCCTGGTTTATAACACTGCTCAGAACTCTTGGGCCAGAGGTCGAACTTAGCTGTACTTATCTCCCAACGTATTCATAAGCATCTTCCTTCGTGTATGTTCAATTGTCTTGGATTTTAAACACTTCAGTGAAGTTTAACAAACCAACTTAATGCAACAGCTCGTACAGAAACTACTTTTAATGAAGGCAATAAACACAACTTCAGCAGAAGCAAATTCGTCTTTATTTTGTTTGAATATTCATAGTTGATTTATTTTCTCCTTTTCTACAAGAGCTCTTGCGTTTTCACTGCCACACCATATAGAGCTCATCCCTCTCTTTATAACGCAATTAACCATTGCCAGCAAATTCCCATTTCCACCGAGTTGTCAAGGCATGAATATCAAAACAATAGGAACTGGTTAATGAACTGAAAAGGGATCTCTTCCATTTCTGAAAACAAGTGCGAGCCGGCACCAAAAAAGTACGAGCCGGCACCAAAACAGTACGAGTCAGCACCAAACAAGTTTGAGTTGGCACCAAAAAAGTACGACCTGGCACCAGAAAAGTACGGGTCTTAATTTTATTCGTCTTTCTTTTGTTTGAATATTCATAAGTGATTTTCTCCTTTTCTACAAAAGCTCTTGCGTTGTCACTGCCACACCATATAGAGCTCATCCCCCTCTTTTTAACGCAATTATCTATTGCCGGCAAATCCCTTTTCCACCATATAGAGCTCATCCCTCTCTATTTAACGCACTTAACCATTGCCGGCAAACGCCATTTCCACCGAGTTATTAAGGCATGAATATCAAAACAATGCGATTTGGTTAATGAGCTGAAAAAAGATCACTTCCATTTCTGAAAAGAAGTACGAGCCGGCGCCAAAAAAGTACGAGCCGTGACCAAAACAGTACTGACGAGTGAACACCAAAAAAGTTTGAGTTGGCGCTCATCCCCCTCTTTTTAACGCACTTAACTATTGCCGGAAAATCCCTATTTCCACCGCGTTATTACAGCATGAATATCAAAACAATAGCAATTGGTTAATGAGCTGAAAAGGAATCCCTTCAATTAATGAAAACAAGTACGATCCGGTACCAAAAAAGTACGAGTCTTTATATTATTCGTTTGAATATTCATAGGTGATTTTCTCCTTTTCTACAAGAGCTCTTGCATTGTCATTGTCACACCATAAAGAGCTCATCCCCCTTCTTTTAACGTACTTGACCACTGCCGGCAAATCCCTATTTCCACCGAGTTATTAAGACATGAATATCAAAACAATAGGAATTGGTTAATGAGCTGAAAAGGGATCCCTTCCATTTATGAAAACAAGTACGAGCCGGCACCAAAAAGGTACGAGACGGCACCAAAAAAGTACGAATCTTTATTTTATGCGTCTTTATTTTCTTTGAATATTTATAGGTCATTTTCTGCTTTTCTAGAAGATCTCTTGCGTTGTCACTGCCACACCATATAGATCTCACCCCCCTCTATTTAACACACTTAAAATTACCGGCAAATCCCCATTTCCACCGAGTTATTGAGGCATGAATATCAAAACAATAGGAATTGCTTAATGAGCTGAAAAAAGATCACTTCCATTTCTGAAAAGAAGTACGAGCCGGCGCCAAAAAAGTACGAGCCGTGACCAAAACAGTACTGACGAGTGAACACCAAAAAAGTTTGAGTTGGCGCTAAAAATGCACGAGCTAGCGCTGGCACCAAAAAAAGTACGAGTTGGCACCAAAAAGTACGAGCTTTTACCAAAAATGTACGAGCTGGTACCAAAAAAAAGTACGAGCTGCCACCAAAAAAAGTAAGAGTCTTTCTTTTATTCGTCTTTATTTTGTTTGAATATTCATAGGTGATTTTTCTCCTTTTCTACGAGAGCTCTTGCGTCGCACTGCCACACTGTATAGAGCTCATCTCCCTCTTTTTAACATACTTAACCATTGTTGGCAAATCCCCATTTCCACCTAGTTCTTAAGGCATGAATATCAAAACAAGTAAGAGCCAGCACCAAAAAAGTACGAGCCGGCACCAAAACAGTACGCGTTAGCACCAAAAAAGGTTTGCTATACCTCAATGTACAAAACTGTGAAACTCACGATTGACGTAAAACAAAGGAAACAAAACATTCTAAACAATGGTGTACAGCAAAACAATACCTCATAAAACAATGTAAACCTCGCCAGGTTTTTACACCGAGGTAAACCCCAAAGGTTTGAGTTGGCGCCAAAAAAAGTACGAGTTGGCACCAAAAAAGGACGAGCTGGCACCAAAAAAGTACGAGCCGGCACCAAAAAAGTACGAGCTTTTACTAAAAAGATACGAGTTGGCACCAAACCAGTACGAGCTCAATTGGGATCAAAGAAAATACGAGCTGGGAATCTGTAAGAATATTTTGTTGAGTACATGCTTGTTTCCGGCCTTAAAAAGTACGAATTGGTAGTTCATTCTCACCTTTTGGTAGACAACTGGTACTCTTTTGCGGCTTTTGATTATGAAAACGATATAAGCAAAGAGACACAAGCCATGAACACAGAGAGAAAGTGCTTACCATTTTAATGAAAGTACTTTTAAGAAAGCCATAAATAAAAACACGTCAACTAATTACAACCACATATCCTTGTACAAATTTCGTGTGGAATACTTGTGGTATCCCACATTAGTATATACCACACAAGTGAATAGTGCTTTTTGCGCGCTCTGATTGGTTAACTCGGGGATGATAAGCAAAGTACTATTCACCTCGACTTCGGTGAATAATTGTTAACTATTGCCATCGGGTCCCTTAATGCTAATGAATTGAAAAGTTTGCAATGTATTGTGGAGAGTGTATCCCAAACATGTACCCATTGGCTACCTATTTTATTTTATTTTTTTCTCAGATAACAAATCCGTCATTTCACTTCGTCATTTCAGGCAAGGTTACTATGAGAGGAGATAGAGTGCATTGTATAGCACTTTAAAAATTTGCCATTCAATCAACAGCTGCCAACATCAGCATGGACGCAAACGTGCAATAGTGGCGAAGAAACATTGACACTTGCTAATATACAATAGGCCATTTCTGAGCTGCTTTGTGCCTCTTTATCAAAGCAAGGCTTCGAGAACACTCTTTTTCCAGAAAGGAAGACCCCTATAGGCGTTCACGCGGGATACATTAGGTAAATGTTACAATAACACTAAATCTGAATGGCTACCCACAGTGAGGTGGTAACATGACTAAACTTGTTATGGTTTGTTCAGTGTTGATTGGGCATTTGCTTCATACTACTATTGTGAAATCATTTGATAAAGCGGTATCCATGAAAGTATACATGCTGGAAAGTGCTGCAAACCAGTTTTAGCCACCTGAACTTCATGACCAAGGGTTAGTGGCTTGAACTCCCGGCTGGAAAAACTGGCTCCCTAATGCAGTCACTTGTGGATTAGAAGTCAGCTCCAAGCCACCACTGTGTGGTTGACAAAAGGCTTTCTGTGCACTTATGTTTAGGATTAGTGATATAATAAAAACCAAAGTTATCTTCGTGAACTACCGCACCTGCCCCTGGGTTCCAATCACAGCCATTGATTCCACTCCAGTAGGAGTCTGTGTGCATGTGTTGGTTATCCCTTTGGACTAACATCCCCCTACAATCTGTGCAATTAATTCCCCTGACTGAAACATACGCATATCTCTGGCAACTGTCTTTATTTACAAAAGTCAAGAGGTCAGTGGCTGTCAGTGACGCTCGTGCGTAGTCAGAGTAACTGAGGCCTGATGGGAAGTTGCATGTCACGCGCCAGTGCGTCGAGTTATCCCGGATGTTGACCAGCGCTTGGTACGAAACCCGAAAGTCACTCCAGGTAAAATTGCCCTCGTTCCGCGGATGGTCCTGGTAAAACGGTTTGTTCTCGTAAAACGCCTTGTTTTCCAACGAAAACGATTCTATGAGTGTCCAAGCTTTGCCAGCTTCAGAGCTGAAGTCACAGTAGGTCTGGATGGTTTTATTAGGGCTGATAAACAGGTTATAAATACCTGAAATGGAATCTGGTTTAACCCGCATGACGGCTTGGCACGATTTGACTCTTGGGTAAAACATCTCGCACCACTTTCCTTGGTAATATTTTGGGCATGCGCAACTGTACTGTTCTTTGACGTCATCGCATTTTTCGACGCACGATCCGCTGTTTAGACACGGTTGAGATTTGCAGCATCCGTTCAAACAGCTTTTGTCGACCTGGAACAGAAAACAAAATATGCAGCAACCTCTTCAAATTCCTTAGATGCCGAAAAAGAGCTTATTTAGTTAAACTGCCGGACAAAGAAAATGACCTATAATTCAGGCATCTTGCACACTGAAGAAACGCTATGCCCGAAACGTTTGTATTTTTTCACAAGATGTCATTTTGACACTTTTTTCTCAATTTAAAAATTTTTTTTTTGAAAATTTTCTTATACACCAAGCCGTTTTTTATCGCCAACTCCATAGGCGAAAATGAAAAATGCCAATAAACTAAATGATTTTGTAGACTGTTCAAAATGTAAGTCTTAAAATAAACGCATCGTTCAAACTAAATTAAAATAAACAAACGCTTTCCGTATGTTCAATGTTTTGGACGGCGGACTCTGAAACCAGGCAAAACCAGAAAAGCCTAATCCCATTCTCTCTTGCGCAGTTAAGGAACATTTCCTTGAAAACAATTAGCTGTTTGGCGGTTTTCGTTCACAGTCAACTATCTGTTCTACTAAGTTCAGTTTTCTCTAAGTTCTTTTATCGAATCGTCCTTGCCTCCATTTTATCCTGATGTTATCCCCTGCACCATTTCTGGTACCATAATATCTGTTTGACAATTACATCTTGAAAACATTATTAAACATCCAATTTCAGACACAAGTAGCTAACACGACATTACCTCAATACCACTTTGTTGTATAGAGTATAGAAGAGTTCGTTGCCTAGTGACCAGATCCACTTCCGCGCTATCCTTATCTGAATCCAACAGTTCACACCTCGTGCCAGTCACCTGAAACGCCACGCAGCCACAAACTTTCGCGCATTGACGGAAACACGCCACTGGACTGGATATATTTGGTACGGAGGCGATAGTGTGCCCTACCATGGCAACATCCTTGGTGAAGATGTTGTACATGTACACGAGTGGTGTTTGAAATTCGATGCTGATTGACGTAGTATCTCTTGAAAGAAGCAGTGTTCCAATCACCAGGCAAATAGGTCCAAAGTTGGAAGTCATCTTAAGCTGAAAAGATTCAAGCAATATTCAAAAGAAAGGAGCATTGTTCGATATGGTGGCAGATATCGCTGTCCGTGTCTTCTACCCCCTGTTCCCTTTGTTTCAGCCTTAAATCCATCTTTCCGAAGCATGTTACCTCTTTTATAGTACATTCAACAAAATAACTCGATTATGATTGGCCAAGAGCGATACTACGTTTCCGTGCCAAAGGCGTGATAGCGCCTCCAATCCGACAGCAAATTTAATGGGGAGACGGGTGAAATCGACTTAAATGACACACAAGCTGATTCTGCGGTTCTTTGGAATTGGAATCTCTTTTGCGCAAGTTTGTTGATCGCACCATCAACCAAAAATCGCACAACCTTCTCTTTCAGAAAATATTTTGGTGAATCGGCACTATACATGAAATCACACGACCTTCTCCTACAATTCGCTATTAATATGTAGGCTTCCCACAAGCAAATAATAAACAATTCCTTAAAAAATTAAAATAAAAAAGCTTTGATGGCTGCCTCTCAACAGCTTCGAAAACAATTCATGCCTCATCCAGAAACCTACGCTTACATTTTAGCCTTTTTTCTGATAGCTTTTGATCACCTCACTAAACTAGGTGTTCTGCCACAGAAACGATGAATTGGGGAGAGTCTTTTAGGTGCAAAATTACGCCGGGAATTAGCAACAACCTCTTTTACCAACAAAAGGCACCTTATATTTACTTTTCAATGATGTTTCTCACGGGACTAAAAGTGAAAACATAAGCTTTCGCCACAATGTTTACTTGTTTTTACAAGCTACAAGCCCACTAGACTGACTAGAGCGTTCGCAGAAAACATTTTGCCTCCACGGTTCGTTAAAAAAGGACAGTTGAAGGACTGCTCTTACCTTTTAACGTGTTTCCCTTCTTCACGTAACCTGGCAGATGTCCATATCCTTGACAAATATTACTGGATGCGAAGTTTCAACAGCGAGCTCGCAACGCTAACCAAACCGGAATTTCATTAAAATTGTAATGATTCAGAGCTTGACTATTTTTAATGAAAAAGCTGCCAAATTTTAATAGCACTTGGAATTAACACTTTTCTAGTTAATGAACGTTCTATAGCCTATATGTCTCAGAAAATTAAAAGACAAAAAAAATGTCAACTGGAACAATTAAATAACGCCCCGCCGATTTTTCGAAATATTCATATAGCAGTGAGTGTCTCTTCTGGTTTTAATTATTCGTGAGACAAATAATTCCTGAGTTTCAATCAATATGAATCCATTTTTGAAGAATCGCAAAGTTTCTAGAAAAAATTTAAGACATGTTCATTTTAAAGAGCTTTTTACTAGTTGTTGCGAATTTTAAAAAAAGTGATTACTAAATGTATTTCTGTCAGAGATTTCGTTTCACTATGAACAGAATTTGCTCGTATGTACAGATCACCGAGAAAAAAAACATCATTGAAAGTAAAAAAATTAGTTTGTCACTGATCTGCTAAAAAATTATTGAAGAAAAAGCTAAAGAAAGGTACATGGGCCGCCAATCAATTATATATGATCAGTTATAGTCGTTGCTAAAGCATTTCTTACTCATGACTGTATACGTAGCCTCTTTTCAAAGACCTATCCTCCAAATCAGCGTATTCTCTGTTTTAACTTTTGATAGTGTGGATGAAATCCTAAAGCGTGATCATGCTACTGAGCAGTTCTTTCCTGTGGTGCTTTTTATTATACTCTATCGAGAGGATTCTATCAGTTTGCATCTGTGATTTAAATCGTTGACTTAACAACTGCCGTAAAATGAAATACACGAAACAGTTCTTTCCTACGGCTGTACGCGCTTGTTCAACTCATTTGCAAAAACATTAAGAAATAGATCGCAAAATTTTGACTTACCTCTAGTTGAAAAGACAGTGTGTGGGAAAAAGCGCCTCAGAAACGTTTTTGTGGCCATTACATATGGTTCCTTTCGTTTGTGATTTCTTTTGTCAAGAGCTTTTGTTTGCAGTTTTAACCGGATGTCAAATTTATATGTCAAAGCAAAAACTTTGAAAAAAGAGTCACCTTATCTGCTGTGAGTGGAAACGTTTGTTCTGAAAAATCAATAGCACACTTTAAAATAAACGGTTTTGAATGCTCCAATACCACTCTGACCGCAATAAAATAGAATTGTTTTTTAAGTTTTCCTTTTCATGGCAGCTGTATTAATATTTGAGTTGTCAAATCAAACAAATTATAGCTTTTTGGCAGCAAGATGTCAAAAATACTTTAGCAAAAGCAGAAACAAGTTGACAACCAACCCTCAGTAAATTCTAAATTCATTCAATTGCAAAGACACAACACTGGGTAAGATCGAGTGAAACCATCCAGCTGCATGTAAGCGCAAAAAATTGCTAAACGAAGACATCTACACAAACTGCAGGGAACTGGTAAGATTTTTTGTGGTTTGTTTTTAATCAACTCAAATATTGGACTACAGTGGATTCCTTCAATACGGACACCCCTGTAAGGCGGACGCCTCTCTAAGGTGGACACCTTCGCCTGGCCCTGCCCAAATTGCCTCATACTGTATTCTCTGTAACAAAACTCCCTCTAAGACAGACACCTCTCTAAGGCGGACACCTTTGTCTGGCCCAGCCCAAATTGTCCCATACTATATTCTCTGCAACGAAACTCTCTTTAAGGAGGACACCTCTCTAAGGCCCAAATTGTCCCATACTGTATTCTCTGCAACGAAACTCCCTTATAGGCGGACACCCTCGCCTGGCCCTGCCCAAATTGCCTCATACTGTATTCTCTGTAACAAATCTCCCTCTAAGACGGACACCTCTCTAAGGCGGAAACCTTCGCCTGACCCCGCCCAAAATGTCCCATACTATATTCTCTGCAACGAAACTCCCTCAACGGCGGACACCTTCGCCTGGCCCCGCCCAAATAGCCTCATACTGTATTCTCTGCAAACACAATTCTTTAAGGCAGACGCTAAGATTTGGTTCCAAAAGTGTTCATATTAGAGGGAGTTCACTGCATTTCCACTTAAGTTAGCGGTAACCGCCTAAGGGAAGGTGTTCAGAAGTCAGTGAACTAGATGGTGTTACTTCCCGGCCGGTTCTCGAGTTTTCTTATTTCCAATAGTGAGAGCCTCGGACAAACAATGTTCTAAGCACCACACTGCTAAAAAAAATGGAAATAGTCATTGTGAGAAGTTAAAACCACGTTACAACCCAAGCAGTTGAAAGAAAATTTGTGTTTTGTTTCGAACTCTCTCTTCCGTTTGCAGCCCCTTTGACGTCTGGAAAACGTTTACGGTAGAAAAAGGAGGTGGAATAAAAAAATCATGTTACCTATATGAATTGTTTTCACTAATTTAACCCGGCGACAAATTATGAACACTTAATTCTCACTTCTCTTCCCTTATAGAAGTAACCTACCTTAAGGACCCAGCTGTTCAAAGCACGGTTAAGCTAACCCCGAGTTGGAGCGAACTTTCATTTCAGTTGAATTACAGTGTTCAACAAGTATATTCTCACAAGATGTTTCGCCTTTACGTTCAGACTTCCACTTGACTACACTTTGCACGTAAAACTTGCTTTTCAAAACTTTCTTTGGTTAACTCTTGATTGTGGCCTGGCGTTCGACTTTCTCACAACCTGGGGCCAGTTGCTCGAAGCAGGGCTAGCGCTAATCAGGGTTACATATCATGACAACCTATAGGTTTTCATACATCTTAACCAGTGGTTAACGCTAACCATGCTTCGAGCAACTCAGCCCTGGGCCCAGTTGTTCAAAGCACGATTAAGCTAATCCTGGTTAAGTGTGAACTTACATCGGTTTAATTAATGTTCAGTAAAGATTTTTCCCCAATTTTTTCGCCCTCAAGGTTTGAATGCAACTTTTCTTTACCTCGAGTCTAGAATTTGCTTTCCAAAACGTTTTCAGTGATCGAGACGAAAACCTCGGTTAACTTTTAATCGAAATTAGCGCTTATCGGCTTTCGAACAACCGGGCCCTGGCCCTTAAGTCTATGGCCGATCTATGCCATAAAGATTGGACGAAAGCCGCAAACGCGGTTCTCTCTTCGCTCAGAACAAGACATTTGTTAACTCTTCAGTCTGTCAATTTGACGAAGATGCAAAATAGTACAAAGCAACATCTCTATAGGCTACAACGAACAATGGGCTCTTTGCAGGATGTTAGTCACGTGGTACAAAAACCTCCATGCTGGGACGCAAACCCACTGGGACTAGAGAAACAAAGAGCTTACATCATTTAAAATGGTAATTTTCTTTGTTTGTCTTGTCCCAGCTGGTTGCTTACGTCCCACCATGACGTTTTTGTACCACGTGACTGACATCCTGCAAAGGACCCGCTGAGAGAACTGCTACCCACAATAGGCTGCGTGCAGACGTCCAAGGTCTCCTAATTATTTCGTGCAACAAAGGAAATCGGAGACGTCTGCACGCAGGGTACCTCCACAATAGACTACTCAGACTCCCGACTAGAAGCCATTGGCTATAAAGAAAAAGAAACCGCCACTCCGTTTAGCGCCAAAGTTTATTGAAATGGAATGTTCCAATAATCCTTAATGTACGGCTGCATGTCTCTCAAATGAGAGACGTCACCTTTTAAGTGACACATTACATTGCTTCTCTTACGTTCAATTAATTATCTGTCTATATACAATTCGAGTTTAACGTTGGGTCCGAATCCACGTTTGAACATCATATACGTGAAAAACGGACTGACTTTCAGAGTTGGAAATTTAAGTCCGTTTCTGGCCTTATATGAAAATTAAAATTATTACTGAGGCAATAATACTACAATCCGCCCGGTTAACATTTCACACTCAGCGCTTCATTTTTATGATTCGAGTTGAAATACATATATCTATAATGTGTATTCGACGATATTTTACCACCTAGACTAAATAACTCGCACGATACTTTTGATATCTATATTTTTGTCGAACATTATTTACGTAATGTTTAATAAATTCGCAAGTCGTGTTTTATCAAGGCTTAAAAAGCTTTACTGTTCATCTATCCATTTCTTACAATAAAGTTTTGATTTGGGGTTTTTTTGGCCTAGAAAATCGGATATAAAATTTAGCAGTGTCTTTATCAGATATAAAGACACTCCGTCATGAATTAAAACATTATAACAGAGGGAACACCTCTTAACGGTCACTTGAACACTTGGCTCGATTTCAGCCACTCACTCGGGTCCGGAGTATCATTTCTCGAAACAACGGCTGGTAATCGAGCCTACTTCAACACCACCTCCGTCTAAGGAAGGAACGTTTGAAGCACGGTAAAATGAGGCAGAATTAGATACTAGTAAAACACTGATTTTCTACTTCGTTAGGAGCCCATCACCAGAAGCGTACAACTGCCCTATATTACTGTCACGGCGTTTTCACAGACCAATTTATTTTGAGATTGAATTTCCCGCCAAAATCAGGCTCCCACAGGAGTCCAATGACCAATCGCAAGTCGTTGCACGTGCCACAAGTATCTGCACGTACGAAGCCTTTGTTTTCGCTCATTAAAACTATTGTTTTGTGGCGCTCTCGTTGCCGTTGCCGGCCTTTTTGCCCTTTTTCGCGGGAAAAGATAGTCTAAAAATAGATCGGTCTGCAAAAAATGCTGTGACATTACGTGACAGTATGGGAGTTGTACGCTACTAGTAATGGGCTCCTGACTCCGTATCCTGTAGTGTCTGTAGTCTCACTCTGAAAATCAAGCCATTTGAGCTGATTTTTGTCACGTACGAAGTTAAAAAAAAAATAACAAATCATAGAGGGTGAGTTTAGTCAGAACCGATTAAATTTGTAAAAATGCATGTAAAAAAAAAAGCGGGAAATCGTCATAGTTTGTAGTGTATAATTTTCATTAAAGGATGAAAACTGCCGTGGTTAATTTGTTACTGATGTATTACAAGAGCCATTGCATGGCTTGACGTGCCTTTGAAAAGAAAATGTAGAAGCTGTATGCACCGTCATCATTGCCGTCGTTGTCGTCGTTATATTATTCAGAAATCGTAAATAAGAAATTCTAGACAATACGAAATTCCTAGTCGCACTTTAGTGCGATCTCTGTCATCTAGCATCCATTCTTCCACTTCCACAGTAAAAACAAGTTAAATGATTTCACAACAACTTCATGGTCTATTTCTTCCCGCTTCACTTCTGTTCCGGAGTCAAGACGTTCCAAAGCCCGAACAAGGCTCGACAAATAGTTTCATGAGTTCTTGGCTTTGTTCTTGTTCAGATTGATTCTCAGCGATTTTCATCCTCCAATAATCTACTCCACAGAAAAGGTATTCAATATAGTCCTCCCAGCAAAGGTATTTGTCATGTCTGAAACGTTCTTCTTGTAATAACAGTTCATTCTGGAGTTTGGCAGATGATTTTATGGCTTCCTGTTCTGGTGACATTTCAGGCGTCCGGTTTAACGTTAAGAACGGTTTACGTACCGGTATAACTGCCAAACATGTAACAAATTATTGAATTCAGTACCACCTGAGATAAATAAAGACGTTAAAATTAAATGATTATCCACCAGGGACTGAGTTGTTCGAAGCATGGTTAGCGCTAACCATTGTCATGGTATTTAATCCTGGTTAGCTCTTACCATGCTTCGAGCAACTGGGCCCAGCTGCAGTTGCAGAGTGAAAAAATAAAACTGTCTGTAGTATAAACTATCTTACTCTATCTCACTCAAAGACCAGGTGTGCGTTTCTAAAAAGTCCTAAAAATGTTTGGACGCGAAAAACCAATTCACGCGCTAATTTTTAACGCTGAAACGTTTTTAGTTGTGCAATATCACTTAGGCAACATGATAGGTGACGTTGCACGACAAACTATCGCCCAGTTATACAGAGAGGACGGTTTCGAAAAAAATACTTCTCGAGATTTTCCAGAAACGCGCCTCAGAGTCCAGTTGCATAAAATACCGCTTGGAAGTAAAATTACGCACTGAATCTTCAGACTGTCGAAAGCGCGCACTAGCATGCTTTTTACGTCAAAGGATTTGTGGGAGTTACCTAAAAATCTCAACTACAAATTCACCGGAGAAAGTTCCGAGGACCTACATACAGTTTCCATCACGCAACCGAACCCACGCCACCACACTACTTTAAAATGGGCATTTAGTCATCAGCCATAAAAAAAACCGGTGCAGATAACCCAGTGATATTGAGATTATTTAAAATCAATGTGATGCAAGGACCATATTCACTAATGTTAAGCATTTCCTCAGTGTGTGTTGTAACGCCATTGAAGGGAGTGTCATTAAAGGGAGTGTCTGAGCTGAGCTTTACTCGCAATATTTTGGAAATTTTAAGCTGGAAAACCTGAAAATAATAGTCTAGTTTGGTTCAAAGTTACGATCTCAGTTGAAAAAAGTATTTACCAAAGTCCCAACACTGAGGATGGCTAGAAGTTATAACAAGTAACCCCTACACCCAAGCATGATGATGGTGATAATGGTGATGGTGATGGTGATGGTGATGGTGATGGTGATGGTGGTGGTGATGGTGATGGTGGCGGTGGCGGTGGCGGTGGCGGTGATGGTGATGGTGATGGTGATGGTGATGATGATGATGATCTCTTTAATTAACTCCTTTATTTTAATATACAACGTTCGCAGGCGCAATTGGGGCAACATGACAAGCACCAGGAAGGGTACCAGCAAAGGCAAATTTAATTGATACATACCGTCAACAGAATCGTTCCAGCGACCTGTGATGGTGCTACGCGTTTCTTGAGCTGAGCTTTGTGGAAACATCTCACGCAGTCCTCCAATTTGCATGGCTTCATAGGAGTGGGAAGGCAAATTCTCAGGGGCCAAATAGTTCATTAAAGTTGCACCAGAATGGTAATTGCAGATATGTGTAAGTTGCTCAAAAAAAGTATTAAAGGCATCGTTCATTTTCATTCGACCTCTTAACTGAACGTCTTTCCTTGATAGACAACGTAGGTGATGAGGACGCACTGTGTTCATTGACGTTGTTTTAATATGAATGACGTCCTCGCATCCCTCTGAAATTATTCTCAACTCAGGTGGTTTATCGGTAAAAGAAGTCTTGCAACATGTCATCGGATCACGACTTAACGCATTATTGCCCAAATGAACAACTTTATATCCTTGTTCAACCAAGCAAAATGGGTGACAGCTAAAAGGTGGAAGCACTGAAAGACAAAATAACAAAAATAATAGTAACATCAGCAATGAGCCTTTTTGTTTCCACGCTTCCTGACTCAGAACATTTAAGTTAAAAGTAAGGCTATCATGACATGTAAAGAGCTGCTGAAAAAGTCATTAAGTGAGAGGTGATTTGTACCCTGGTTTGTACATATGTTAGATTTACTTTTACAGAAATGGAAAGCAGAAATGTTATGGCTTGTTCACATGGAGGTGGGGGACCCCAGCAAGGTGTGGTAACCCGCCTCGGTGGGGTTACCAATCTCTCCATACAATCTCTCTTAAATTCACGATCGCGTTCACATGTGAGGTGGGGGTACCTCACCGAGGGGGGCTGCTCGGTCAGCCAGGGCGGGTAACCCGCTTAGTTGGGGTGCGTTTTCTCCATGTGAATGCTGAGGTGGGGTGGGGTGATGTTCATCTGGGCAATTGTCCCTGAATTCTTTGTTGATATACGTTCTTAGCGACCATGCGATAGCATTTTAAACCTCACCACAGCGCACCGGGGTTGCATGTGAAGGCCAGCTTTTTTTGACTATGGGTAGGTGGGGTACCTCACCTACCCGGGGTCCCCCACAGCCATGTGAACAGGCCCTTAGTTCCATGTCGCATTGTGTCATTAAAAAACAATGAGTTCGATTTACTTTCCGTGGCTGCGTTATGAGGGTTAAAAAGTCAAGACACAAAGACTTCAGACAACCGTTGAAAGTCTAATGCACATGCACGGCTCGTTCTTTGAGTAGTTTCTCACTGGCACTGCAGTTTGCAAAATTATAGAAAAACAATCTTAGCAAACCGTCCTTGCCATAAAATAACCTGAATTTAACAGTTTAAATAAATGGTCTAGAAGAAAACGTAAGAAAAAGAGTAGACTTTTAGCAAAAAACTCACAGCCGACTGTACCTCAGTATCTTAATAATCATTAAAAAGAAATTGCAATTATGCTGATTTCTTCTGCGAGACACTAATTGGGAAATAAACGAAAAACACTAAATAATTATGATAAACAAACATTATATTCCAACTCTGCCAGTGACCAACTTTCCTGAACAGCACGAAAACTGAATGGCTCCGAATTACAAGAATGGAAATAACAGTTGCCACCTCTATTCATTTGCTATGTTTTCTTGTCTCGGCTGCAACTCGTGGTGAACCAATAAGGAGAGATCCAATCTCCAACTTTCTTACACAGGTAAGAAATGTTTTCATCCCATCGATAACTACCACAAATCATTCTAACTACTAAAGCTGGTGACAGAATTATTCCCACTTTGAATAAGAACACACATTTCTTCACAACATTTGCTTTTCATTCCGCCTTTTTTGTGACAGTAATTTTGTCTTGAAGGTTGATTACTTAGCGATCTTCAGCAACTAAAGTGTGACTTATTTGTATATTCACATCACCATTATTATATGCATACCACTGACAAATAATTTTCCGTAATGTATGTATGTAGCGTCCTCACACTGCCTTCCTCCACTAGCTCTGCTAAATGTAGGCATGTGTGAAAGTGTATCATCACTTTTTGATTGATAAAGTTGTTCATTGGTCATGTTCATGAGTTCATCGAGACTTGTTTTAAGGATTCAAAACTTGAAATTTGATTGAGATCTGACTTGACGTAAAATTAAATGTAGTTACACGACTGAAGTGGAATGAGAAACAGCTCCGGCAGTAATGATTCAGTTTGATTTCGATTATAACCGCCGACCAGTTAGCTCAGTGGTAGAGCACCGGACTACCGTGCGGGAGGTCGCGGGTTCAAACCCCGGCCGGACCAACACTCAGGGTCTTTAAATAAATGAGGAGAAAGTGCTGCCTTTGTAATGACATCTACAAACGGTTAGACTTTCTAGTCTTCTCGGATAAGGACGATAAACCGTAGGCCCCGTCTCACAACTCTTCATAATTCTCTGATTCTGTGGGACGTAAAAGAACCACTAGGGACGCAACAAAACTCTGGCAGTGACCACCCCTAGTGTCTGTCTTAATTTGATATTGACATTACGGGGGCACTCATAACTTAACTTCATTAATTGTAAACTGCGTTATAAGCAGTCTGGCAAGGTCCCCCGGCCAGTGTTGTAATGCGCATTTGAATATTGTATAGAAAATGCGCAATATAAATGTGATATATTATTATTATTATTATTATTATTATTATTATTATTATTATTATTATTATTATTATAAAAAAGCTGGAAAGCTTCTGCTTTTGTGTAACAGCATTAAAACAAAAAAAAAGTACATGTACACAACCGATTATATATTACAAGAGCACCTTACACGAAAAAAAAAGGGGAAAAGTAGAGCAATTAAGTAATATACTTATTACAGAACTTTTAGATAATTACAAAATTGTTCGCATATTTTCCAACAGATTGTCCGTCGGGGGAAGAAAAAATTAAAGGCAGTCAACAAAGGGAGTCCATTTTTGGGTGTCTCCCGCATTTGTCTCTAATGTAAATCTAGATTTGACAAGACGTAGAAAAGAGGCAAAATTTGGTGACGTTTCGTCCAATTTGGCTTGCCATATATGAAAACGCGCTAACGGGAAACAACAGTTTAATTGGAACGCATATTTTGCATGAGATTCCGGCCTCAGGCTCAGTGCAGTAATATTCAATAGAATGTACTCGCCAATTAACGGGAGGTTGTCGTGAAGCCAGTCAGTTACTCTTTTCCAAAAGGTGGAAGTAGCATAACATGACCATGATAGGTGGATTAATGTCTTCGCGGAATCATGCCAAAAGGTGCATTCCTCGTTTTCTTTTCTTCCTATTTTAAATAAGTTTTTGGTTAGTATGCCCTATGTAAAAGTTTAAACTGGAACTCGATCAGTTTAGTGCTTTTGGTGCATCTTGGTGTCATAAGGTAAGCAAGTTCCGAGTTAAAATTGTTGCCTTCATCAGAATAGTTACAGTCCTGAAGCCATTTATTTTGGCTATTGCTTGGGGTTATACCTTTGGCATTGACTAGCTGTTTGTCAATTAACGGACCTGGGTTTTTGCTTTTCATAATCTTGTCACAAAAGGTTTTGGAGTTATGTTTCCTCAGCTCAGCAGCTCCGGAGACCGTTTTACGAAGGGATTTTATAGCTGACAATAGACCGTCAAATCCAAGAAGGCGTACTTTTAGGTCACGTTTTGCGACAAAAGCATTCAGAATCAGAAATCCGTTGTTTCCTGTTGTTTGAAGGTGTTTTACTTTAGTTATCCCATTTTCAAACCAATCCTTAAAGAAAACTTCCGTTTTGCTATCATTTAGCCTGACGCCGGATATCTTACCGAAATCATCTAGCAATTGCAGGGCTGAAATAAGGGAGTCCTTAGACCCATTCAAGGTAAGAGTAGTATCATCAGCATATTGACTTGTCTTAACTTCTTTGTTATCTAGAGAGAAACCCTTTATACTCCTATTGTCTCGGATTGACTTGCCAGTATCTCCGCTGCCAGAATAAATAAATATGGCGAAAGGGGGCAGCCTTGCCTAACACCTCTTTGAGGCTGGAAAAAAATTGCTTGACCAGCCATTGTTAAGGATACAACTTTCAATTCTGCAATAAAAAGTCATTACCCATTAAATAGTTGATCGATCAAAGCCAAAGACGCGTAGAGTATCAAAAATGAGAGGCCATTCAAGTGAATCGAAAGCTTTTTCAAATTGTATGAAGAGTATATTATGCTGGGATATTATGCGGCATGTGCAGCATATTGGATGATGCCATCAATAAGTCGTATATTTTTGCCGATGAACCGTCCTTTAATAACACCTGTCTGATCGTTGTTTATAAGGTCTATAAGCTTTGGAAGAACGGACTTAATACGATCTGCAATAACTTTTGCTGCAATTTTATAATCCGCCAATTTTTTACCTAATAATAATAATAATAATAATAATAATAATAATCACTTTATTTAAGTTTAAAAAGGCTCTGTCTTTTTTTGGAATAAGTTTAATGATTTCACGTCTTTGGGTGATAGATAAGCAGCCCGACTCGTACGCAAAGTCTAAGAGCAGAAAGTAAGTTGAAATGTCATTCCAAAACTCCAAAACGATTCATAAAACTCGGCTGGAAGGTCTGTGCCGGGTGTTTTATCCGAATGCATAGATTTTAAGGCTTCTGCGCATTCTGTTTCGGTTAAGATACCGTCGCACGCCTGTTGATCCTCAGGGCTTAGAAAAGTTTGATTTGTTTGCGGGAAAAAATTGAAATTGGGGGAGTTTTCTATTTTCGAAGCATAGAGGTTTTCAAAGAAAGATTCGCATTCGGATAAAATGTCCTTGTCAGATGTGACAAGAGTATTTTAGTGAGGAAGTATTTAGTTCCTTCATTATACACTTTGACTTTGACCGAAGAATAGCTCCTTTGGTTCGGTATTCAAAAATTTTTTCGAGTTCCCCTTTTAAGATCTTAATTCTCTCAGTTGCATTTTGGTACGAGGAATAACAGCAGACTGCGCTATCCAGCTGTTTCTCTAAAGTTGCGATTTATTTTTCCAACTCGTCTTCTTTTTTTATTTACGCTCTTTTTAAGGACGCTGAGTAAGAGATTGATTCTTGACGCACTTTCTATTTCATCATCTCCCATAGCAGCAAGGGGTTGACGAGGTTGTCCTCTTTGTATTCGCTAGCCGTCTCTTGTATCGTTGCCTTTATTTTTACAAAAAAATGGTATCGGCAAGGAGGGATGTGTTTAACTTCCAGAAACCGTTTCCACTTGGGTTAGAGTGTAAGGATAGGTTAAGCGTTATCATGGAGTGATCACTTTTGAAACCTGGAATGATATCTGTGTGAGTACAGTTACACAACGAAGACTGACTTACTAGGAAAAAATCGAGTCTGCATTGAATATCTGGCTGTCTCTGTCGCCAGGTAAACCTTTCTTAAGATTCTCCAACAAACGCATAACTCCAGATCTTCCGCCGCATCTTGTATCACCCTCAAAGCGTTATGGTGAGTTCTGGCAATTCCATTCTTTTGGTCTTTTTCAATGTCTAATACTAAACTGAAGTCACCGCTGATAATACCTTCAACGCATTTGAAATCAAGAAGGTGATAGAAGAAGAAGCTAGAGAAATCGGGATCATCCTTATTAGGAGCGTAGATACGAGCCAAGGTCAAAAATGTGCCGTCTGCTTCGATATCGCAAATGCTAAACCGACCATTAGGGTCGAGGAGAAATTTAATGTTTAGATTAAATTATTGTTGAAGAGAATACTGACCCCCCCCCCCCCCCCCCTTTGCTGCTCGATCCGCAACTGAAGACCGCTTTGTAGCCCTATTCACACTTCCATATGTCTGTGGTATTTTTGGAACAATGGACTCCTTGCAACATGTATATTGAAAATGTTTTAGATCTCAACCAACTAAACACCTCCCTTTTTCTGGCGTAATTTCTAATTACCCTGACGTTTAGCGAGGCAATTTTAAGACCATCGTTTCACATTAGCATATAAATATTAAAAACACTGTAACAGAAATTATCATTGCTTCAAAAAAAAAAACAATCAAAATACTGCGTAAGAAAAAAAAAAAGAAAAAAATTAAGGCAGGACACGTAGGATACAGACAAAACGAATAGCGTTAGTGGCACAAAAAAGTAACTTCTCTAATAATAATAACAACAGCAACAGGAAAGGAAAAACTTTACTGAGTGGTCTTACTAAGGAATGAGCTTTTCGTATCGCGGTTTCGTTTACAAGCTATCTCCACTCGCAAACTTTATAGTGTCATTATGAGATGGCGGAAAAAAAACAACAACAAAAAAAGCAAAATGTTTGAAATCGAAGGTAGTACAGAGAAAACCAATAGGATAAAAAAATGGTTACAGGGGTTCTTTGCTCGCTGATTAAATGTCCAATACCTGGACCACTGGACAGAATTTACTCCTTATATAAGTTTGTCTGGTAGTGATTTGCGAGAGGATACGGGTATGTTGTTCTTTTTGGCCTTCTTCTTCTTCATTAAATATGGTCACACTATAATTGCTACTATTTACCTCTCTTTAATTCTGCGGGCAATCGGCAGTGAGAGAAATACTTTCTCTTTGGCTTCCAGCAATTTTAACTTCGGGGTAAATATGAAAATACTTTCAAAATACTTTTATCTTCTAAACACACACCCAAAAAAATAGAAAACAATTTCAAGTACATGCACGAACACAATACACCATTTTGCTCATGATCAGTTCCTGGTGAATTGTGCGTAGGTCCCTCTTTTGTGGGCGGAAACAGCCAAAATTACAATTTCAAATTACGTTCTAAAATGGCCGTTTGCCCCCACAAAGGACTGGATCTACCCACAATTCACCGGAAACTGAATTAGCAAAATGGTGTATTCCCTTATATACACAACATTCCATTATTATTTGCTTCTGTGGTATCACAAACAAGACCACTCAAAGCGACTGTTGATATATCTTTTCAACTGGTTTTATGTATCTTGAAACCGAGCTTTTTGCTGAAGACTGTAAATAACCAAACAAGACATTGAGACTCATCCAATTTCCCATATCCTATGGTACAGCCCACTGTACCTCAATATCTTAATAATCATTAAAAATAAATTGCAATTATGCTGATTCCTTCTGCGAGATACTAATTGGGAAATAAACTGAAAAACACTAAATAATTATGATAAACAAACATTATATTCCAACCCTGCCACTGACCAACTTTCCTGAACAGCAGGAAAACTGAATGGCTCCGAATTACAAGAATGGTTAAGAAAAAGAAAATAACAGTTGCCACCTCTATTCAAATGCTATGTTTTCTTGTCTCGGCTGCAACTCGTGGTCAACCAATAAGGAGAGATGCAATCTCAAACTTTCTTACACAAGTAAGAAATGTTAGTCACTTCGGATAAAACTATTCAAACACGTGAACGTTTCATCCCATTGATAACTACCATAAATTATCCTCAACTACTAAAACGGTTGACAGAATTATTCCCACCTTGAATAAGAATACACATTTCTTCACAACATGTTTTTTCATTCCTCCTTTTTTGTGACAGTAATTTTGTTTGAAAGGTTGGTTAGTTAGCGATCTTTATCAACTCATGTGTGGGTTATTTGTTTGTTAATTTTATATTTACACTGGAAAAGTTGAAAATTTACAGGCGCATGTAAATCCAATTTCCAAAGTTACATGTTTTGTAAATTATAATTTACATGTTAAGGTTTTGTAAAATAAAATTTACAAGAAATTTACATGTTGGAGTGGATCATGTAAATGTACTGTAAATAGTTATTTACAGGACCATGTTCTTGTAGTATAAATTGACGAACCTGTAAATAACATGTAAATTATTTTCAAGTAGATTTACAGTATCTCGTTCGTATAAATGGTTTAAAACTATCCTGTAAATAACATGTAAATGGATACAATCCTGTAAACTGAATTTACATGAAACTTTCATGTTTTAGGGGAACATGTAAATTTACTCTAAATAATGATTGAAAGTCATTTCTGGAATTATAATTTGAAGAACATCAGATGTAAATAACATGGAAATGTTGTTTCCTGAAAATAGGGTAAATGTTCCCGTAAAAGTTATTAACAGGGTCATTTTCTGGTAAGCATAATTTTTTAGTGTAACGTGATGTTTACAAGTTAGCTGTTTCGCCAGAGCAGGAAGAATCCTCAAGTTACCATCCACGTGAGGAAGGCCCGGGTGGGCTGTTCAATGCAAACCTTTCAATAACTTGAAATCGAAGCATTTGTTTCTTCTCCCCTTTAAAGTAATTGAACCCGGGAAGAAAGAGTTCAATATTGGCCTTAACTTCAGTTAACTCGAACAATGTATACATTCCTTTTTGGTGTCATTTATAAGATAAGCCGATTATACCTTAAACGAAAAGGGGACAAGAGGATCTTGATACCTTGGTAATTGACTGCAAACATGTAAATTAAGCGGCAAATCGGAAGCATGGCTGTCAAATAAATAAGCAAATTCCAAAAAAACACTTCAAAAACGGGTCGGGCTGGACGCTCGGGCTGTGGTTCGATTTTTGAATATACCATATATGTAGTATCTGCCTAAGCTCAAGAGTCAAACGCTGACAGCGACAGTGTGGGCTCACTTAACTCGGTAACCGTGTCGCTATAATTTTGGCGCCGTTACTGGCGCTTTTTTAACGCCGTTGGGTTCAAAATAAGTTACGTCTTCCACTAGGAAAGTATGGCTCAACTGAAAGCGAAAGATTGTTCGATTATTTTGAAGACTCTTCTGAGGTAATTTTCTTGTGTTTTAAAATTTTGGAACCGGCTCCTCTTTCAAAACGGACGATCGAACACTCGATACTTTACATGTTACATGTATTCTACCTGAAATGGCGATCATTTGCAAGGGTAAAGAGTGTTTAAATTAGTCCGGATTCAAAGTGAAAAATTATTTAATTCAAAAGGGTTTCTATCAAGATCGACTATATCAATACATGAAGCTTTATTTTATTCACAAGTCCCACGAATTGGTGCAGACACAATTGCAACACCCGTACCGCTCGTTGTAAATATCAATAAATATAAAGCATCTGTCTCAAAATGATCAGCTTCAAACATGCTGCATTTTTCGCAGGTATCAATTGAAGAATCATGAAGATATTTATATTCAATATCGAGGGCCGGGGTCACTGCAAAAAGCCATATTGACTTCAAAGCATGTGTTTTCACTTGCATACACAAGGTAAATTAAGCTTCAATTAATAAACTTAATTGCCATATAAAGTGTATAGGTCTGCAGTGCACCAGTGAACACTAAGTGATAGACTGAAGAAATGGATTAAAATCGACAGAAGGGTTTCAGTACAGGCCATACACACAACTGTCTCGTCTCCTTTCTTTATGAAATACCATTAAGTTTCTCCAGTAACCATCCCAAAAGTCTAGAAAGTGTGATAATTGTGGATACTCATTAAATCAATGCAATTTATTTTGGCAGGTTGAATTAGATACAGAAGAAGGATTCTTGAAAGCAAATGGTTTGAGGACCTGACACCAGTCTTGGTTGTTAAGAATAGGGTACAGTATCTTTTCTACTTAATATGTTATAGTCAGTGTCTTAGCAAGGAAATGCTTTTGCTGCTAAAAAAAAAACACAGTGTACATGTAAGTGAAAATTTTCAACGCTAGTCCAGAAAGAAGCCCACTTCACTTCACTTCACTTTCACTTCACTTCACTTTATTTCAATAATTTATGATATACAATTTAGAAAAATACACAACCTCCATGTAGCAAAGCTAATCGAGGCAGGTTGTGTAACTTACAATCAAATTTAGCAAAATGAATTCTTAGTAATAAAGGGGATTAGTTTCTAAAGAAACTGTGGTGCTGCGTCGGTGGGGGAGTGAAACACGAAAATTTGGTTTATCAACAGAGTTGATAATGTAAATTGACCACCATACAGGGATTTGATTAGCTGACGTTTTGAGCATTAGCCCTTCATAGTTAGCCCTTCGTCGTTAGCGCTTCGTCATGCTGAGTGATTATTCGCTCTGACAAAGGGCTAACGCTCGAAACGTCAGCTAATTGAATCCCTTTACCGTGGTCAATTTACATTATCAACTCTGTTGATAAACCAAATTCTTAGTAAGTCTTTCATTCAATTCATAAACAAAAGAATAAATTTGGCTTAACTCTTGTGTTTAAAGAATTGAATCAACTACAGTGTAAAACACAATCAGGGTGAACAATCCAAGGAAAAGACATTGTAAACACAAAAGAGTAGCTGTAAAACTGAACTGAAGCTTATAGTTACTTGTTATGCAAAATAATATTTTAGGGCCTATGGCTCCAAAAGATGTGGCTTTGTTGAAAAGGATCAATGTTTAAACACTGAAGTGCTATTTCTCTGAGTGTATTTTAAACCTTTCTTGCTTGAAAAAACCTACAGTATCCCTGTGTGATTTTGAGGAACCACTTGACTAAAATTAATGTGAAATAACTCTACATGTTTTTTTGTTATGGATGGGAATAGTACAGATGTGGTATTTGATTCTTACAAAAAAAATTCAAGTAAAAAGCAAATCTCATCCAAAGGAGCATTTCATCATGTGAATACACACAACATACTTATTCCCTGTTGGTATTGATGTACCTTGGCTATTGGTTTTGAGATCTCATGCAAAAGCAATCTTGAACATGATTTTGTGTAAACACTCATGAGAATAATGCAATAATAAGATTGTCATTTTAATATAGGACTTTTTTGCCTTACATGTACACTGTATAACAGTTTGAATCTCCTACAGTAACATTTCATTCAAAATTCACTTACAATTACTCTCAGAAGCTGGATTTCTAAATAACTTGAATAAACCGTCCTCCTGCATGTCTGGTTGAACTGTGATATACCTGCTCGCATCATAAGGTAATGCTGTTTTGTACAGGTTCAGAATTGACTGGGTGAATTTGAAGCCGGTCATGATAAAACGCAGACTGCAGACCATGCAGACTGGGAAATTTTTTGATTGTTTGTTTTAAATCTGATTTGCATTTGATTGAGGTGTTTATGCTTTTTTCTTACTCTTTTGGTGACATTGCAACAGCTTCCATTTTTTTGACTGGCTTGCGGCATAATTTTAGCCTTTGAGAATGCACTATAAATTTCTCACAGGACAAACTAGATCTGCACAGTCATGGCAAGGATTTCCATATCTTTTAAACGAAGAATATTTCTCAATTTAAACCTGTGTTTACTTACGGCTAGACATGGTGGTGCCACTCAAAATTGTTATTAGATTGCATTATTTTTGTTATAAATAATTATTTCCAACACTGAAAACGGCTTCATGAATGCAGCTTTATTTTTGTCAAAAGTTTCCGGGGACTCCAATCACTTTTTGTAGGAAAATCTCTTGGTTTGAAAGGTTGATATATTTTTTCCCACAGATTGCAAATCAAAGCCGTCTGACTCGATCTGATGGATATGGTAAAGCGGCGCGTGTGAAGGACAAGCGTCATAATTTCTTTTGCATTTCAATCGAATGTTTCTTCTGCATTATTTTAAATAGCGGTTCGATCCTAGGCATCCGTTAAAAGATTGCATCCATTCAGCCTTTTAACCGATCTGTTTCGAATGGCTTGTCTAGCTGCTGTTTCTTATCCATTCACTTGCTGGCCGTTCAGCTGTGCAAATGCCGAATGGATACCGTGTGGGAAACGCTTGGTTTACGGTATCCCATAAAATAAATCAGAAAGGGTTGAATTCACAGGTCGCTACTGAACTTGGTTTAATAGTCTCACAGGTTCCACGACTAACAGGTTACAACACAACTCATCTCAATTCAAGCTCGCTCGATCGAGAAAATACACAGCCATCAAATCACAAAAAGTCTTCGATTACGCTTGATATTTCAGCTTTTATTTTCCTTAGTTTGAAAAACGTTACAAAAATTTAAACCAAGGATAAAATGTGTTGTTCCAGAAAATATCGATAATCCCCCACAAGAGGTTTCCTTGGTGCAGACCCTGATTCCCCAACAGCTCCAGAAGTCTCAGGTTAGCTTCGTGCCTTAAAAAATTTGGTCTTTAAGATTCCCCTCCTCTAGGAATCAGAATTTAATTTCAGACCTTTTGGGGTTGGATTGCATATTTCCTGGAAGCACAACACCTCAAAAAGGAAAAATATATGGATGATTTGTTTGTCGTAAGCGACCATGCACCGGCCCCAATAATTGGAGTATTTATATCTTAAATAGCAATTGATGCATACTTTTATATACCAGTTTGTATTTTACACAGATTTTAATCGATTAATAATCATATGAACCTTTATTTCACTCTAATGTAAATCATTTGGAATTTTTATGGTAGAAGACAAGGTAATTATTATAATATCACAATTTGTGCTGAACAGACTAGTTTATGAAGGCGAAGTAACAGGTATTATGTTTATGCAGCAATGTTGTATTGCATGTTTAAAGCAAGCATTAAGGACATGTACTACCTCACCATCAGTTCTGTTGTGTTGCACAGAAACAGGTTGAGCATGAATGTGGTTAGTAATGAAACATTGTTAAATGAAGAATGATCCTCGCAGTTGTGTAACAATTCCAGTGAACTTTTGCTTGTGTCACATAGTTTTTTACAAAAATATTAAATTAGTTGTGAGGATGCAGAAGTTAAAAATATTTGATGAAACTAGACATTTATTTGTGACAACAGTCAAACCTTTTTAATATTTGTTGGCGGAGAAATTGGAATTCAGGATTCCTAAAATCTGCATGCACGTTGTTCATATAGTATGGTAGAGTGAATGTAAGGAGTGGTCTCCTGTAAAACATTAACAGAATGAATATTGATGGTTTAAGTTGTCACACAGGCAGAAATTAAGGTTATATTTATAATGACAGACACAGAAATCTTAGAATCGTAAATGATTGAAAAGGGTGTTAGGCTCTTTTACTCGATTTACGTGATTTTTGCAGGATTCCCTGATCCAATTTATATGATATTTACAGGCTCCCTTATTCTATTTGCGTGATATTTACAGGTTACCTTATTCGATTTACGTGATATTTACAGGCCCCCTTATTTCATTTACACGACTTTTACAGGCTCCTTTATTTGATTTACATGATATTTACAGGTTACCTTATTCGATTTACATGATATTTACAGGCCCCCTTATTCCACTTACATGTTATTTACAGGCTCCTTTATTCGATTTACATGATTTTCACAGGCTCCTTTACAGGCTCCTTTATTCGATTTGCATGATATTTACAGGCTCCTTTAGTCGATTTACGTGATATTTACAGGCTCTCTTTTAGCATTTACATGACCTAACCGCCGACCGGTTAGCTCAGTGGTAGAGCACCGGACTACCGTGCGGGAGGTCGTGGGTTCGAACCCCGGCCGGACCAACACTCAGGGTCTTTAAATATTTGAGGAGAAAGTGCTGCCTTTGTAATGACATCTACAAACGGTTAGACTTTCTAGTCTTCTCGGATAAGGACGATAAACCGTAGGCCCCGTCTCATAACTCTTCATAATTCTCTGATTCTGTGGGACGTAAAAGAACCACTAGGGACGCAACAAAACTCTGGCAGTGACCACCCCTAGTGTCTGTCTTAATTTGATATTTACATTACGGGGGCACTCATAACTCATCTTCATTAATTGTAAACTGCGTTATAAGCAGTCTGGCAAAGTCCCCCGGCCAGTGTTGTAATGCGCATTTGAATATTGCATAGAAAATGCGCAATATAAATGTGATATATTATTATTATTATTATATTTACAGGCTCCCTTATTCGATTTACATGATATTTACAGGCTCCCTTTATTCGATTTGTATGTTATTTACAGACCCCTCATTCGATTTGCATGATATTTACAGGCTCCTTTATTCGATTTACATGATATCTACAGGTTCCCTTACTGGATTTACATGCTATTTACAGGATTCTTTATTTCATTTACATGCTATTTACATTGTCTTGTGTCCCTGGGCTGAGAAATTTAGAGGATCTTTCCCATAATTTACATGTTTCACCTGAATTATTTACATGTTTATTACAGGATTTGTCAGAACATGTAAATGGGTAAAAATCATGTAAATATTCATTTACAGTATCTGTCTGATTCTTTCTGATCATTTACATGTCATTTACATGTTTTTTACATACTATGGAAATTTTCAATTTTTCCAGTGTTATATTCATATATATATATATATATATATATATATATATATATATATATATATATATATATATATATATATATATATATATATAAACCAGTTAAAAAGAGACCGAAAATGGACAACTTTTGGTTCAAAAAAGATACACGATTTAAAAATTTATGAATAAAAAACGTTTCGGTCTCTCGACCTTCGTCCTGTTGCGCTGCGACAATTACATAACATTTATCACTAGTTCTATTATTTTTGTTATTTCACCGTAGTTGTTTCATACTTTTTGTACACCTATTGTTTTTCGTTTCATTTTCGTTACCACTATCATTGTCTGAGTTACGTAACCTGCATGTAATTTGTAACCATTGTTGTAAAAGCGTATTTAAGTCGTAGGTTTTTAACATTCTGTTTGTAACTGACGAAGGTCGAGAGACCGAAACGTTTTTTATTCATAAATTTTAAAATCTTTTATCTTTTTTGAACCAAAAGTTGTCCATTTTCGGTCTCTTTTTAACTGGTTTTTATTATTCACCGAATCAGGACTGTGAATCATCAGTGATCCTTTTGGTTCGTATATATATATAGTACAGTAAGGTAGGGAGGGGATATATTAGCAACTGATTGCCTTAATTACTTAGGATCACCAGCCTATTCCCGTTTGGATGGCGATTCAGTAGGGATTTCTGAGACATACAAACAGACAAGGTTAATTTGGGAACAGAAATCAACACAACTAAGTAATTAAGTGAAAATGTGGCTCAGCCAGGAATCGAACCTGGGTCTCCAGATTACCGGTCGGATGCCTTAACCACTAGGCCACTGAACCAACCACACTGGGCACACATATTTTTAATGTACAACACATACACAGTGTGGCCTTCTGATGGTAAGGTCCAAGGAGACAATTTCACACATTTTCTGCAATCAGGATCACGTCACTACTCCCCGGTTGATCCTGATTGCAGACTGCTCTTTTATCCCTACAAGCCTGTTTCGTGATTGCTCACTCTTCAGGGGATTTTAATGACAAGAATATTCATAACCGTCATTCTTATACTAAAAGATTTACATAAGCGATGATGCGGTTAATTCAAATTATTAAATGTTTAATTGTTGCATAGCAACGCTTTGTTCCTGTGGCGGCAAGAAGATACAAGTTCATTACATTTGTTAAGTGATGACAAATCAGGTCGGCAGATTATTAAAAATTTCTCTTTAAGACAGAGATAACATCTTTTACTTGAGCTGTTGTAGGATGAGCTTGATGAAATGATACGCCATGAGATAAAGTGATCAATGTTCTTGTCTTTAAGAGACCAGATATGTTTGCTGAGTTCGGTGGAGTTTCTGTGTTTTGCGTGACGGAATGATGCAGTGTGGTTCCTGTATCTTGTCTTGAAGTCGTTTTCTGTGAGTCCGATGTACGTTCAGAAGTGTTATTGTCCTTTCGTATGACAGTTGCTTGGTAGATGACTGATGATTGGAGGCAGTTTCCGTTAAGTGGGCACGCGTTCTTTTGTCAGCATTTGCATGTTCTGTTGTCGATTACGTTGTTTGCAGCTTCATCGGTGTGTACGGGTGGATTCAAAATGCGTTTGTTGTCATTGTCGATAATCTGTTTAGTGTTATTCATGCAGCTGTAGCTGATTTTGACGGTATTGCGATTGAAGATTTTTCTTAGCTTGTGGTCTTTAGGAAAGTGTTTGTCTACTAGGGTGAGGAATCTGTGTCCGATATTGGTGTTGACGTTTTTGCTGAATGGGGGGTTGTACCAGAGAATGTTGTTTCGTTGTCTGTTTTTCTGTTTGGCAGTCGTAGCTGGTTCATAGTGAAGAGTGTAGTGGTATCCGTTCTCCTCGATTGCTTTTTGGTATGGAGGGGCAGCTTGGTCGAATGATGCTTTGTCCGATGAAAGTGATGACAGTGGTTTGTTTATGCTGGTGGGAATGTTCTTTGTGGTGATTGGTGGGTGGTTGCTCTCGCGATGGACGTACTGCAGCGTGGTGTTAGGTTTTGTGAACGGCTGATAGGTGCTGTTGTTCAGGTGAAAGGTGACATCTAGGAAGTTAATGATTTGTTTGTTGGCTTCAATTGTGATGCGTAGTTCATTGCGGTTAAAGACGCGGCAAATTTCCTTCTTTATGTTCTCTGTGTCTCTCGCTGAGGCGTTAGAAATGGCCAGTCCGTCGTCCCTGTATAGTCCTATGTTGACGTCAAGGTTTTGTAATTGCGAAAGAAGGAAACTTTCCACCAGCTCACATGTCTCAGTGCTGTCGTAGCTGCCCATGGTAAATGTTGTGTCACCCTTCTTTTGCCATGATTGTTGCTTGTGTACGAGGATCGAATTTTTAGCATGTATTGTTTCTTTCGTCTATTGTGATGTTGTCGTAGGCTGAGGCAAAATCGAGTGCTCTGTTTAGAAGGTGTTGGCTGATGGAGGGGTAGAATTCTACGATGTCGAAGCAAATAAAACTGTGGTGTTTGTTTTCAATAGCTTTAAACCACTCGATCACGGAAGTGGTGTTTTTCCATTGGTTGAATTTGGATGTTCTCGTGATTTTGTTGTTGATTCTGTCGAGGATTTCTTTACTGATTTTGCCTATCTCAGATTTAGTGGGGTTAATTAGTCAGCAGGTCGGTTTGTTAGCGAAGTTTGGTTTGTGGTCTTTCAGTGTTATAAATGCGTCTTTGTTAGCAGTGGCGTCCACTCTGTCATCGATACCCAGCTTTGTGCGATTTTTTTGTCTTCTGCGTGGATGTCACGTATGGGATTAGGTTGGGCTTTTTTGTAGGACTTTGTGATATTTTGCTCTAGTAGATCGTTGTACTTTGACGGTTCCAGTTTGTAAAAGTTCGTTGATTTATCGGTGGCGATAAGTAGCTTGGTTTCCTTTTTAATGCGTTCAGTGTCCTCTTTGAGCTTGCTGAGGAAAGGGTTGTTGACCTTTTTGAACTTCATTGATTGTACAAATCTTACCATGTCTTCAAATAGCTTTAGTTCGTATGTATTTTATTCATTTCCATGGATCGAAAGTTGTTAAGTTCTCAACTCCAGTGTGGTTCTGGTGGGTAACCATAGTAGTTGGTACTTGCAGTATGGTAGCTTGAGGGAGGTGAATGTACCTTTCAGGAGTCGGAGTGCTAGCGGCCAAGGATCTTGATAAGCCAAGCAGGTAGGCCAGCGGCAGCAGCTGTCGTGGCTGCCCCAATTCTGAAACTGTGAGTGTTGTAGTTATTGTATTGAAGGCCACACAACTCAATTAGGGTGTGTAAGTTCGAGGCCAAGGAACGTCGTGAGAGAGGGGTGCCATCCTTAAACTGGAACAGGGGGCTTTGCGGGAAGGAGTTCGGTGTTTGGAGGAGGAAATCTCGTGGCAGCCACTGCGCAGACGTTGGATTGAGAACTGGCGATGGTGATAGTTGAAGTTTGCCTGAACGGGCCGGTCTTTGATTTCTTGATGCAAACTTTCATGTGTTGCGGACTAATGATGTTCGGGAAGAAGGCAATGTCCCCACGGGTGAGGTGTACGTTGCAGTTAAAGTGACCGTTACATGTGAGTTCACTGCACCTCAAGCAGCCGAAGAAGGCCAAAGAAAAGGCGGCCCAGAGCATGACCATATCAATATCAAGGGAGTGACTAGGGGTGAGGAGTTTGAAAATGTTTTTGATGATAAAGAGAGTAATGGGCAGACGGTTGCGTCTGGATAGCCCGAGAGTACGTTTGATCCCGCGGATGGTGTTTTGGAGGCGAGGCATACTGGCGAAGTTGAGGTTGCAGTTGAACTCTACATGTAAATTTTGTATTGCTGCTAGATAAACTTTAATAGTGTGAAAACTAACGTATTCGGTTAAGTGGGAAACAAAATAAATTAAAGTGACCTCCTTAGTGGGGAGGAGAGGGGTGGCGGGTGTTACAAGGCCATGTTTCAGACAGAACAGGATAAATTGATTTTCCCCTGATGAGTACGTTCGTCTGGTGGAAGGAGCCAGGGAGCGCCATAAGTAGGTGGAGACTTTACTAGTCAAATACGGGTCAGATAGTTCGGGATGGGGTAGCCAGTAGGCGTGGCTTCTGGGGCCAGCTCCCTGAAACGATCCATCTGGAAACGAGAAAGGGAGTCAGCGACACCATTCTGGAGGCCTTCTAGATGGACTGCTGTTAGGGTAAAATTGTGCTGGAGGGTGAAGAGGGTAATGGGCCTAAGGAGATCCATGATGCGGGGGATTTTAGAGCTTTTTGTATTGATAATGGACACCACTGCTTGGTTGTCACAGGCGAAACGTACATGCCTATTACGCCAGGAGGGGCCCCTGACAGCAGACAGCGGCCGTTGTGGGTATCTGGTCGAATGTGCCCAGACAACATTGCTTTCCAATTTCAGCGCTTCAGTCAGCGTGTTCACTATTCTTCTTCGACCACTGAACCTTAATTTGACTCTTCTTGACTCTTCAGCAACTCGCTCATTGATCGCAGGCCTGACAGGAGAAAAGTTGGGAATTACGCGTGTAGAATCCGCATGGAAGACCTTGACGGGCGTTGAAGCATTAACAACCAGCGAGGAGCCACGATCGTTCGGCGAAGAACAAACCGGTTCTTTTAAGAAAATTCTCTTCTCAGGAAAATCCAATGCTACTACTTTGAGAGATTTACGGCGGCAATCTTCGAAAATCTACTCGTCGATTTTTGCAAGTTGTTGCGAAGTCCATGTATGCCATGTCGCGTTTTTAGTTTTCTCAGACACTGTTTACAAATATAAACTGATGTGGGATGTCCAGTGAACTGAAGAGAAAGAATTTGTTCGTACAAATTAAATGCTCCGTTTCGTTAAACAATATTTCTATCGCTCAACGTTTCGATCTGTTCGATGGCTGTAAAACACAGAAAACATTGTATGTTTTCAGATCCGTTTTCATTGGAAAATCCCGCTAAATTTAGGTGGCATAACGCATGCATACAATATGAGACCTTTCTTTACAACAGCCACGCAACAGGCAACACACGCACTCCCGGTCGTTGCAGCAAGCATCACTGACCTTACTTCACATTATTGTTTTGAGATAGCCGAAGTAAACGTAGAACAAATGCAGTAACTTTCCCGAAATAAACGACGAATAATTTTTTGGGTTAGCTTCCCAAACTGCAGCATTTTTTCGGGATTTCCTGGCAACCTGTGGAGCAATTTACCAATTGCAACACAGGAAATTACTTACGTCATGGCATTAACATAACAACCAATCAGAAATTTTCTCCAACATTCCTGGGAAACCACCTGTGGTCTGGAACACGATTAGCGTCGGCGTTACACAGACGTCTCTCTCCCCGATTTAATTGAGGAGAGGAGGCGGATGTACACAGGCTATAGTTCAGTTAAACTGTTTTGCATCCTTCTCACGCGCTCCCCCCAACTATCTGAGAGCCTGGAACAGGCTTAATCCTCGAGGGCGCAGAAGGCCACAGAAGGAACACACCCAATTTCCTATGTGGCCATTAACCTTTACCACTAACCTTCATTCCAACTCGAATGTCTACGGAACTATTTAAAAAAGTTTTCATCTCACCGATAACTACCTTAACAATTGTCAACTATCAAGCTAACAGCATCATTCTTACCATGACAAATAATATCCACTCGTTCTTGATGTACTGTGTCAAACCAACTTGAGCTGTCAAGAGCTTCTTGTTTCTCAATCAGTTTATCCTTTGAAGACACACAGTTATTTGAAATTTAGTGATTTACATTAACTGGAAAAAAATTAATGGATTCTATTGAGGCCGGTATGTAGCTACTGTCTAAAAAATTAGAAATTACAATCCGAGCTTTCGCTGATCCACGGCAGGATGATGCCATGGATCGGACAGTATCAGGCAGTAGCTACATACAGGCCTCAATAGAATCCATTCAACTTTAACCACAATGCTACTAAAGGACAGCTTTCAAAGGTTATTAAATTAACTGGTTTGAGAAGAACTAAAATCAGTTGACACTAATTGCCTCCTTTACCTGACAAAACCCAACTCAGAAACTCAAAGGAGCCTACACTTACAAATAAGCCTTTAACATCTGTGCATACAACCTCACTTCACTCATTTTTCTATTCCTCGAATGTCGGCAATTTGTTCTTTCAAAATCAAATGAAGAATGATCCTCGCAGTTGTGAACGCAATTTACGCAATTGGGTAAAAAAGCCTGAAAAATTTAGTAAACAGTTCATGAAGTGAAGCCGGGCCACGTATAGAACTTTTCTACACACCTTTTGCTGAATGCAATACTGTAATTAAATCTGAGTGCAAGTGTTCGAAGAAAATTGTGTATTTTGTGTCTGAACCTGAAGGAAATCACTTTTTGAGTATTTTCTGACTGTGACTGGGACCTTCCTAACTGCATAAATAATGATTGAAATGCTACCTCTGTCAATAATTAACAAAAAAATTCCTTTTGAGATGAACAACAGGTACTCAAAACTTAATCATTCTAATTTCAATGGAATCGTTGTAAAATTAAGTGGTATGAGAACAACTAAAATCAGTTGACAGTAACTGCCTCTGATCTTTTATCTCATGAAACCCACTTCAGAAACTTAAAGAAACCGCGATCCACAAGTATCAAATAGGCCTTGAACATCTCTGGATGGAACCTAATTTCACTTATTTTTCTATTCCCCGGAGTTGGCCAATTTGCTTGTTGATTTTGTTTTGGATATATTCCCCAATATAGAAAACAAGTCATGAAGTGATGCATATGCCCATACCTACTTCCTGGATGCAATGATTAAATCTTAGTGCAGACTAATTCTGGCGTGTGTGTGTGTGTGTGTGTGTGTGTGTCTGTGTGTGTGTGTGTGTCTGTGTGTGTGTGTGTGTGTGTGTGTGTGTGTGTGTGTGTGTGTGTGTGTGTGTGTGTGTGTGTGTGTGTGTGTGAAGCTGAAAGAACTGCTCACTTCGTACATATTTTCTGCCCAGCCTGTGATTGGGATATTCCTCGCTGCACACATAGCAAGTGAAACACTACTTCTGTCAATAATTCAACAAATAAATGCTTTTGAGATGAGCATGTTAACATAACATTCTGTTTGTATTGTTTTAATTGTTTTATGTTGCTGTCATTCAATTAAAACGTGTTCATATAAAAAGGTCGCACTACTTTTGGCCTGTTAAAACCACGGTAAAACCAAAACAGACCGCGCCATACTCCAAGACGATTTCTCACCGGTTTATAGTCGGTCACCTGTATTTGCGTTGAAACTGATTGCCGACTCGTTTTGTTTGCTGTTCCTAGCTATATATTTCGTTTTGGTGTCCTTTTCGGTTGAAACTGATCTTTAAATTTTCGATTACAAAACGATAGGCTCTTTCCCAGTGTCTCTGCAAATAACCTGGCTGGTAGATCAAAACATGGATCATGCAGTCATTGTGCAAGAAGACAAAAGAATGGAGATGAAAATTTTGTGCATATGGAATAATAATTCCCGTCCCAACTGGCTGAAAGGAAAAAGTGGAGGAAGGTATTGTGCATGTTTATTCCGGAAAACTCCCGTTTGAACGCCGCGTTCTATTTGCAGTTTGACTGATTGAAAGCAAATAGTCATCCTCACAATTTTGTGAATTCGGACTATAACATCAAGTCAAAGGATAGAAATTTCATTTATGTTCCTAAGTAAGATAACAAGGTACAACACGGAGATAGGAAAGGCTGGCAAAATTGTTCTATTCTCATTCATAAATTGCCAAAGGATGTGCAATTATGTGTATATGTTTTTAATTTCGCGATTTTGTTGCCTACTCTGCATATTTAAAACCAGTGCTGTAATTTGTCACCAACGGCGGAATGTTGTCCGCTTAGAAATGACGATCATCCTCGCGAATATTTTACAAAATATGTGCGATTGAAATCCCAGGGACTGACAATACATGACTCTGATTCTTCACAGCCATTTGCAGACAACTTGACCTACCAACTAGCCATTAGCCATGCTACTGAAATGATAATCAGTGTCAACAGGCACAGTATTTTTAAAGTTTAATTAGAACTATCTCTAATTAAATAACTAATTACCTGGAAACGACTATGAAGCAAAACGAGTTCAATGTTTTTGAAAACCGAGCCTTCCTTGTGGATGTTCTTGTCTTTGAAATGGGCCAAAAGTTTGCGTACTAAGCTGGTCTTTCCAATGCCTGCCCTACCTATGAGACAATTTGCATTACATGTCATAATGTAAAGGTTCTTCAATTAGCCTACTCGCTAACTGCATTAGTCATCTGCGCAAAAGAGAGCAACAGGTTAAAACTTTACCTAAAGGGGCCGAAGGAACAAAGGACAATTTATTTCTACCTGACCGCCCCACTGAAATCGCTGATGAATACTTTAACTAATGTTGCCGGAACTAAATTAAGCAACCCTAAAGAAACCAGATCCCAGGAACAGAAATGTTTTGAATACTATATATCAGTCAAGTGTGGTTTCTCGTTTTCCGATCGAAAAACGTAACACGAAAGAAATGCAAAAATTAGCCTTAGAATTACGTATGTTTCAGCTGTGATGTCCAGCATAACTTTTCACGCGTATGCGGTTGGCCTCTTCTGTCACGAAACATTACTAAGAGCTCCAAGTGACAGGCGAGACAAATTTGTTACATTTTATGTGTGCAATTCAATACAATGACAATGGATGAAAAAGTCTTTGTAGGATCTGTTCCCTTTATTCTGGACTAAATCGTCACGAGTAAGTTCCTCGATTTCTCTCTTACGTTACTATGTTTAACAGTAAAGTCTTAATGAAATTTGTTTGTTTGTTAGTCATTTGTTTTTTGTTTTTTTCATTTCGCCTTTTCTGTGAAAGTAATTTTGTTTTAATGGTTGAATAGTTAGCGATCTTTAGCAACTCAGGTATGACTTCATAAAATTATACTTGATAAAGCAGAGTGGGTGGGTGTGTGGTTGGACGGGAGGGAGTGACTGAATGAGTGCGGTTTGAAAACATCTTTCCGACTACAGAATCGTAATACAAAAAAACCCGGCAAAGCAAAATCCCTACCTGGCATCAAAACTTCATTAAGATCTGACCCGATATAACGATAAAATGTAGTCACACAACTTAAGTGGATTTACGAAACAGCTCCGGCAGTAACTGATTCAGTTTTACTTCGATTGTTACAAAAGCTCGAAAGTTTCTCCTTAAATGAATGTTTCCCTACTTACTTTCCCACTTCATTAGATATAAGAGTCACACTATAATTTACTATTTACCTATTATTGTAATTATGTTTTTCTCTTCCAGTTGTGCTTCAACGTGCTCTCTCATTCTCTCCACGTACTTAGAAAGAAAATAAAGGTTTGTGAATATGGCATATCACAAAACACACCAAATACTACAGAGGGGGTGGGGTGGGGGGGGATACTTCAGGGGATAGTTTCTTCAAAAACTTGAGAGGGCCACAGATGCTGTTTAATAACTCATTGGGTGATCATCCAAAAATGACGATTCTTTAAGTAAGATGGAGGAATCTTGACACCCAATGAAACACCACCTGAATATCTCTACTAGGGTTTTGATGTGACATCGAAAACTTTTTTGCAGAAAAATGAGGAGTAATTCGCTACCCCCAATTTTACGTTTATTTTTAGACCCATTTACAGTAATGTTTAATTAGAAATGTGTACTTATTCGCTTTGATCTACTTTTACCATTTCAGCTCGTATTTGTGAATGCTTTTAAATGACTGCTTTATTATGATTTTTTTTTGTTAAAATGAACCATCTCACTGACTTCAATGCTGTTCCTGCAAACTTGTTGTCAATGACGGCATCTGACCCCGACGGGTTACTAAAGACACTTTGGCTGGCATGCTCCTTAATTTTCCTCGTCTTTATAAGATCACATTACGGTCACACATAATTAACGAAACGCAACTCCTGTGTTTCCTTCTGCACAAAAACCGGCAAAGGAAAACAAAGTCCTTTGTGCTAGCACAAGTAAGACTACTTAAAGATACTGTTGGTATATGAATCTTGACACTGAGCTTTTTGCTGGAGACCACAAAGAAACAAACAACACGACCGGTTAGCTCAGTGGTAGAGCACCGGACTACCGTGCGGGAGGTCGCGGGTTCGAACCCCGGCCGGACCAACACTCAGGGTCTTTAAATAATTGAGGAGAAAGTGCTGCCTTTGTAATGACATCTACAAACGGTTACACTTTCTAGTCTTCTCGGATAAGGACGATAAACCATAGGCCCCGTCTCACAACTCTTCATAATTCTCTGATTCTGTGGGACGTAAAAGAACCACTAGGGACGTAACAAAACTCTGGCAGTGACCACCCCAAGTGTCTGTCTTAATTTGATATTGACATTACGGGGGCACTCATAACTCAACTTCATTAATTGTAAACTGCGTTATAAGCAGTCTGGCAAAGTCCTCCGGCCAGTGTTGTAATAAATAAATGTGAATTAAGAAACTGATCCAATTTTCTGTGTGTCTATTAATCCTTACCACTTGAATGCTTACAATTTAATCACTTCATTTCTCAACTACAGCATAATTCTTACCTTGACAATGAATATCCACTCCTTCTTGATATCCTGTGTCAAAACAACTTGAGTTGGGAGCTTCTCCTGTCTCAATCTCGCCCTTTGAAGGCACACAGTTATCTGAAGTTTAGTTACTTCAATTAAATTTCAGTCGAAGCGTTGTAAAATGAACTACTTGCAACCTATTTCCACTCACTTTACTATTCCTCGAACTTCGCCAATGTTTGGTTTTAGTTGATTACTTTAGTAAACAGGCCATAAAGTAATTCCCCATGAAAAAATACTATTCTACAGACCTACATGTACTTCCTGAATGCAATAATTAAATCTGAGTGCATGTTTCAGAAGACAAATCAGTCTGTTCTTTCTGAAGCTGAAAGAAATCACCTTTTACGTACTGTCTGGCTTTGTGATTGGGTGCCTCCTCGCTGTACACATAATGACGCAAAAGCTACTTCTGTCAATAATTAGTTCCTAGCTGTTTGATGGTTACCCTCCCCACAACAATTAATCTCAATGAAATGCTATTTTGTTCAACATACCTCGGAACTCTCGTTCCTCAGCTGCTGGTCTTCATCTTTTCTGCTATCCAGGCCAAGAACCTGTAGATCCCTTCTCACATTTATAAGGGTCAATTCTTCAGACACTGCTTTCCCACAGCTTACCAAACGTACACCAGTAGTTATGTGGCTGCCAACCTCCTCAAATTCTTTCTCGTGGTCAATAAAGGTACGATCTATTGGAGGAAAAGAGGCTCTTGTATGGAACAATGATTCATCTTCTAAACCACAAAAATAGAAACAAATATCAAGTGACAATGTTCATCTAAACACATTCCCCTATAAATGTCCAATTATCGTTTGCTTCTGCACAAAAACAAAAGGGAAACTACGTCTTTGTGCTACCACAAAACAAGACCACCCAAAGCGACTGCGGAGTAACTGATATATGTATCTTGAAACTGAGCTTTTTGCCGAAGGCCACAAGGAAACAAATCACGGATTGAAGTAACTAATCCGATTACCTATCTCTTCCTTAACCCTTATCACTAACGTAAGTCGTAATATATTAAAAACAAACCAACGCGAATGCTTACGTTAGTCACTTCAGATGAAACTATTGAAAGCATTCTCAACTGCAACAGCTAACAGCATCATTCTTACTTTGACAATCAATGTCCACTCGTTCTTGATGTCCTGTGTCACAACTTGAGTTGGGAGCTTCTTGTCTCTTAATTTCATGATCCTTTGAAGACACACAGTTATTTGAAATTTAGTGATTTAAATTAACTGGTTTGAGAAGAACTAAAATCAGTTAAGACTAACTACCTCTTTTAACTCAACATCCACTTCAGAAACTCAAAGGAAACTCCACTTACAAATAGGCCCTTGACATCTATATAATTTTATGCAGCCTTATTTCCACTACTTTTTTTATTCTTCCAACTTAGCAAATTTGTTCCTTGGTGATTTCTTTAGATATATTCTGGAATTTAGTCAACAAGCCATAAAGTGATGCCTTATGGAAAGAACGTGTCCACACACCTACTTTCTGAATGCAATAATTAAACCTGAGAGCGTCTTGCAAACGACAAGTTCTGTTGTGTCTAAAGCTGAAAGAAATCCCCTTTTACGTATTTTCTCGCTTTGTGATTGGGACTCTCACTGCACACATAATCAATGAAACGCTTCTTCAGTCAATAATTCAACAAACGAATCCTGTTAAGAAGAGGCTGTTCAACAGAACTTTTGTTTGTCCCTTGTTAATTGAGTGGTTCATTGGGAAAGCAATTAACTGACTGTAAGAATTAAATGTGTTTGCTCAATATACCTCTGACCTCACGTTGCTCGTCTCCTGATCGTCTTTATCATTGGACACTTCATTAAAAAGCAAACAACAGAAGGAAGTCATGTATCCAATTTCGTACCTGTCCACTAACCTAAATTAACGTTCCTATTGTATTAATGATGCAAAATCAAAACAAACCATCTCGAAAGTTTATGTTAGCCACTTCAGAGGAAACTATTTTAACAAATTTTCATGATGCTGATAACTACCACGAACCATTCTTAGATGGTAGACAGCATGAGATATGACAAATTGATGGCAAAAGCTTTTGTCTTTGGAATCAATATCTACAGACTGTATGACAACTTAAAAACCCATCCTGCTGAGATTAAAAGAGATGTTTCCTCAAACCTTCATCTATGGATGAATCCGAATCTGAATGAGATTGGTTTGCTTCATCAAGATCAGAAGGTCCACCGGAAGATGTTTCAGCATCACCGAAGTAATCACTCGAGTTGTCATCACTTTCACTACGGCATTTATCTTGCTTGATTGACTTGCCTTGAGCAGCTGCAACAAGCAAATTAATAACAAGGTGTCAAGCGTTTGGTAGACTGCGGGCATACTTATTCATATTCCGGGGCTCACGTCATCAGGGGCCAGGAACCAAAACAGATTCTCCCTGGAATATCTGAGTTAGATACCAGAGTACTTTGATAGAAAACTGCATATTGACTATTATACCACAATAGCTGAATTCCCCACATACTTTAGTTGTTCTCCCGCCTTCTTAAATCAAAGTACAACTGTGAGGAAGTTGTGGATATGTGACCGTATTATTTTGTGATAAGGGGGATTAAGCCAAGGTGACTCGAGAAAATGGCGTTTTAACTAGTTTTAACGCGTGACAACTCTTTCTGGAAAGTGTTTCAACAACTTTTTAATGCGTTCCGAAACGTCCAGCTCTTTTGAGCATCAATTTTATTGTTCATGAGCTTAACACAATTTAACCTTGGGGTGCATATTTACATATTCGTGTTTGAATGAATTATCGAGGCAGGGAGATATTGTGGGAGTTTTAAAAAATGTGCTCCTTTTGAAAGGTTTCTGTCTTGTCTGTATGGTCGGATAAATATCAGGCGAAAGGATGATTTCGCCAAAACGAAGCCAGCCAAACACTGCAGTATTTCGAGAATGTTACACAAAGCTGTCAAACGCAACCGAAATTTGACATATGCAAATTATACTTTTTACCGCCGGTCGGAAATACAACATTTGCCGTCGTTTTCATAAACAACCATCGACGCCATGCTTTTGGATATAAAAATAAACAAGTTTCATTCAAAACTTTTACTGAAAAAATGGACAGGTGCGTTTAGTTAAAAAGAAGAGTATTTCTCAAAGTAAACTTGTGTTTCCATTGTGGCTAGACGCGATGGCGCCACCTAAAATAATTTAATTTTAGATTTTATTGTTTTCGTTAGAAGATTATTTCCAACACTGAAAATGGTTTCACGAATGTAGCTATATTGGTGTGAAAAGTTTCCGTCGTCAATTCCTGTGCACAGTTGGAATATCTTGGGTTGAATGGCTTTTTTCCACAGATCGTGAATTGGATGAACGTAGGAGAAGCTGCGCCTGTGACTGAATATTGATTATAATTTCTTTCAGGAGTACCCAACGACCTTTTCTGAGAATTTTTATCGTACGATGTACTAAACACTAGCTGAGTGTCCCCCTGTCAATCTTCGTTGATATTTAACTTTCCTGGCAAAAAAATAAGCGCTCTTCAATGCCAGCGAGCAAAACGTTTGAGAAATAAAAATCCCAGCCAGCTACGAGCGTGTCTTTTCAATACGAGCCAGCAAAGTTGAAAATGCCACAAACACGAAATGCCAGCCAGCACGGGTGGAATCTTTCCAGTTTGCCAGCCAGCAGTCGCGTAAGGAAGAAAAATACCCAGCCAGCTAAGTATTGATTTTAACTTAATTTTTGGGCAAAATATCTCGAATGGTTTATTTCGGATGTCAGATCGTTCCCAAGACAGGCAGTAGGCTTCTATCTGTATCCCGTGTTGTTTACTTTTAGTTTTTTTCCCCGAAGTCCTATCTTCTCGCAGATAAAAATCCACCAAAATACGAAGCCAACTGAAAGCACATGCTATTCAATACGTTGAGACTCTTGAAAAATGCGTTATGAGCCCATGATATTAAGACAGTTTGTTTTTCATTAACTTTATTTTCAATCTCACGCAGATAAAAGTGCGCCCTCAGTACTCTCAGCCAGCATGAAAACTGAAATAAGACAACTGCCAGAAATAACGTGTTTTGATTCCTGTTAGCCAGTAAGACTCATTACGGACACAAATTCTAGCAAGATTTCGTTAAAATAACACTGCCAGCAAGAGTTTTATTTCAGCAAACATTTTGCCAGCCAGCCCAAAATCGGCCTGCAGAGCGGTTATTTTGCAGATCGGCTCCATCGAGCACTCCTGTTCTTTCGCCGTTCAGCTGTTTGATCGGACTTTCCTTTTGCCGTTTATTCGTTCGATCCGATCTGAAATAAAGTTACTTTACTTTACTTTTTTCATTCCGTTCATCGGTTCGACTGTTGCTCCTTAGAAATTACTTCAGAAAGCCGATAGAGGTGTTCCGACAATACTTCAGAAAATCGATATCTATTGGTATGCTGTTGACATATCGATTTGTTTACATCTGAGTGAGTGACAAATTTGCATAATCTGCCCCCTAACAATACTCGTTCCTACGCTTCGCGTATCCACGACTAAAAAATGGTGTCAGCCTTGTTAACTTATCTATTTGTTCATTTGCATCTTCATGTGCATCTTTGTTAGCTACTTGATTAACCCATTCAGTCATTCATTCACTTTTCATAACCATGGTCATAATGAGGAAAGATCAAAATGAACTGTCACAGGCAGAAAGTGGTGACTTCTAAATGTTAAAGTTCACTCAGGCTCTATTGTGCTTCAAAATGCAAACAATCATCCCATTTATGCAAAATGAAAGATAATAGCAGCATGGAATGAAGATAATCAGCTAGTAAACACTGAACTTCTAATGGAAATGAAAAAGGGGAGGAAGCATAACAAGAAATCCGTAAAAAAAGGGGGTTTTACAAGCCAGACTAGAGAGAATGGGTCAAAGGGCACAATTCTGGAAAAAGCGTGTGCATGCTGATTTTCAATCGAAAAATGGCTGTTTGACAGAGGGAACAGCTACTTACAAGCTTGTTTCTGCGCTGCTCTCACAAGTTCTAACCAGTCAATTACATTGGACTGAACCTCACTGTTAACTTCCTTAGACAACCTGCAAGGTCAAATTAAAGACATATTTTACGTGCTCTGCTATTACAGTAAATGAACCTTAAATGAATCAACAGTAAATGACCGCCTATTTTTTATGAAACTTGTTAAATACCTGGCATTTACATCTCGCAGATACTGTGCCAGGTTACTATGGCCATTGGCTCTGGCAACATCCTCAGGTAATGGAGTTTTGTCCTTGTAAGAGTGAAAGATAATTTGCCCAGCTGACGTGCTGAAGATTATTTTGATCAACTCTTGAGCGTCTGTTTCTGCTGCTGTGTAAACCAGCAGCTGAAGAAGTTGCAGTGACTGTTGTTGCTTTGTTTGACCTGAAAATTTAAGAGATGAAGAAAAACAAAGTTTGAGAAAGAAGGTCTTAGCACATGCAGTATAAAAAAACAAACTTCAAATCCAAAACCATTTGACAGTTTGGAGTAAGTAATTAAAAATAATAATTCTCTAGAGCCTTAAATTAATTCTTTATGTAGAGAGTGTCAAGAAACAGACCATATTCTTTAGCTTTTAGGGTTCACGTACATGCCGCCAGGTAAGAGCAACCAATGTTTATTTATAAATACCATAATCAATAATATTATTGTAGTAGCTTTTAATTAATAAAATTGCCAGCTTGTACAAACTACCTGATCAAATTGCCACAATGATCTGCCATCTACATGCGTTAATCTCAAAGAACATATTTTCAATGTAGTTCAGCTGCGTTCTGCTATCTCCACATTAGGTCTGGTTATGACGACCCCTTACAGTGCTGGCTGCTCCTCAAAAAGATCTTCGGGATTCTCGTTCAGGTTGGTAACTCACTAGTCTCGGTCGAGTTGGCTACTCAATAGTCTCGGTCAAGTTGGTTACTCACTACGTTGTCGGGTTGGTTACTCACTAGTCCTTGTCGGGTTGGTTACTAGTCTCAGCCGTGTTGGTTACTAGTCTTGGTCAGGTTGGTTACTAATCTCAGTTGAGTTGGTTACTCACTAGGTTGTTTGTTGGGTTGGTTACTAGTCTCAGTCGGGTTGGTTACTCACTAGGTCGTTTGTCACACACTTGCTTCGAGCTGTGGGACTTAGACCATAGCTTTGGCCGCAGTTAAACGCATAGCCCCAGAGCAAAAGCTGCAGGCTTGCAAGACTGGTCAGTTGAAGTTTAAGGTTGACCATTAGAATTGGTCGACCATTCAGACTGTTGCCAGATTTACCGGTATTCTGCACTCCTGAATAAGTGCTACTGTCCACTGCACCCAGGATGGCCAACATTTTAGGAACATTTATTTAGGATAGGGTCTTGAAGGCCATTTAGTTTTTGCATAGACGTTGCATCAGCTGCCACAGGCTGCTTCTCAAAATGTTTAACGTATAGCCCCTGAGCATAAGCTGCAGGCTTGCAAGACTGGTCAATTAAAGTTTTAGGTCGACTATATATTGAGACTGTTACCAGATTTATATCTGCACTCCTGAATTGCCACATTTCAGTGTGGAGGACTTCCCTGAAATAGTCTTTAAGGCCATAGGTTTTGCACAGGCACAGAATCAGCTGCCACCACTGCAGGCTTGCCTGACTGGCTTAAAGTTTTAGGTAGTTTGTTTTCAGACTTTTACCAGAATCTTGTGACCTCTCACCCAAAAACGTACACCAACGGCTTTCCGTTTAGAACGGGATTCCGTTTAGAAGCCGTTTGTGAGCCGTTCAGAATAAATTTGTAGCCGTTTGAACGGCTTGGGTCATCTGTTAAAAAACATTGACACCCATTCTAACGGCTTGCTCACCCGTTTGGCAGGAAGACCCACTCGTTCGAATGACTTGCTCACTCATTTGGTAGAAAAACCCACTCGTTCGAACGACTTGGTCATGCATTCACTGGAAAGAGGTACCCGTACGAATGGCTTGGCAACTCGTTTAGATGAAATTTGTATGGGTTCGAAAAACTTGAGCTGTCTGCTGAACGTTTTGGATAATCCAAAGAATACACGCCAGCTAGAAATAAAAACGATAATTTATTTGGGAAAAGATGTGGATCACATTTCGAACCACTGATTGATGTTATCTTTACGAGCACGCGGCCTAGCATGCATAATTGGTGCGCTCGATAGTCAGAAAGTGGTTGGCTGGTATTCTAAACCTTTTATTATTTTCAATGCTCCACAGTTTCTGATGAACAAAACTGGAAAGACGCTAAAGAGAGCTCGTTGTTTTGTTTCTCTTCTGTCTGGGTTTTGTGCGACACAAAAACAACTGGTGACATGAAGTCTGGCAAATGAAAATCAAATGCCAAACTGTTTTATTTATGTTACAGTGATATCCTGGTTCTACAGGGCACACAGAGACAATTGAAACGGCCAAAATAATACTGTCTTAAACCCTGAACTTCTTTACAAAAGTGTTTATGATGCTCCGTTTATTGATGAATAATTTCTTTACAAGCATAGTTCACAGATTGTCTTTATTTGGCATGTGTTGGCGAGCGTGAATTTGTGGTGTCACGACAAACAAAAATGTGTTATCTCTGGTTCTACAAGGCGCACAAAGTTTTTTTTCTATTTTAACGAATTTTTTTCTATAATAATCCAATGGTTTACACACAAAAAACAACAAGACAGCAAAAGCAACTAGAAGAACAGAAAAAAAAATTACTTAACGACAAGTTCCGTAAACAGGATGTTATAACCAATTAATAGCAACAAAGTCGATTGAAACGGGAAAATCCTCAGTCTTATAAAATAATGGTGCATTTCTTTATGAAATGGCACTGCAACTGATGATGCACCTTTTATTGACAAGTTATTTCTTTGAAAGCAGAGTTTCTAAAATGTTTCTCTATTCATTGCGCGCCGACAAGCTTGAATTTGTGCGCTCACGACAAACAAACATGTGATATCCCTGGATTGAAACAGCTAAAACTCTGTCTTAAACGCTGCATTTCATTATTTTCATTTCGCAAACTAGAGATTCTCATTAGAACCAGAGATACCGCTATGACGCCGAAAAAACACAGTACCAGGAAACTGTGATCATGATTCTTGCCGGCACATGCGAAGAAAGAAAAGTATTCCTTGCAGAAAAATCAAATTAAGGTGTTCGGTGCTTCATGGAAAAGGTGAAGAAAACTCGTTGTTAAAGAGAGAGTATTTTTACTGTTTGAATCAGCTAATTATGCCGAAGAGTAACAAAGATTTATTTTTTTAGCGCTTGCCGTCACACCGAAGGGAGAGCTTAAAGCAACGATGATGGCAATGGCAATGAAAACGTCACTTCAAAATGTAACTTCTCTTCATTGTAACTCTTTCGCGATTATTCCAACTTTTTTAACTTGTAAAATGCTGGCGAACTATCCTGGAGCTAAATTAGTAAAAACGGCATTGAAGTCGGGAAAAAGAAAGAAGAGTTCACCGTCATACGCTCACGTTCTCCACAAAACCTAAAATATGGTCATTTCACGTTGTTTTGCTGAGGACGGCGAAGAAATGTACCAAAATGCAAAACGCACGTGCAGAGCCATATGATTGTTTTTGCTCATTAAGCCTATTGCTTTGCGGCGTTCTCGTTGCCGTCGCTGTTGTCGTTGCTTAAGCTCTCTAATAAAATATTTGCTAAGAAACTCCGACTCCGTCGCTTGTGAAAACCAGCTTGAAAATTCACACTCGCTGGTGCATGCTAAAAATAACAACCCATTTAGCCATTCACCTTCACCCGTTACAAACAACTTGGTGACCCGTTTGTAACCCGTTCGATAGCTGTGCGTTTCACCCTCTAACGGAAACCCGTTAGTGTACATTTTCGCGTGAGAGGTCACAGATTTATATTTACACTTTCAAATTGGTGCTACTGTCCTCACGCCCTCTACACCTGGGATGACCAACATTTGAATCAGGAAAATATATTTAGGATAGGGTCTCGTTTTGCAAGCACCTGAGGCAGTTTAGTCTGCATAGCGACTTTTCTTAACCTCCTAGCTGTTATTACTTGTGTCTTAATTGCCATATTGTACCTTTGCTGCCCGTACAGTGCTGGGGAGATATCAGTAAGGCTCTGCCAATACTCTTACCTTACCCATGTTTGTGGGGAGGTAAGCGAGGCTCTTCTTGAAGTAGCAAATAACCTGCCACAGGGATGTGTCCCACCCTTTCCAATTATGCCATCTTGTTGTCTGTGTATTTTATCTTGAGCATGGAAGTGTACTGCATGACATTTAGGTCGATTGTCAATTTACGGAATAGTGATATTAAAGAGGAATAAGCAACAGTTTACTAATAGAAAATATATACGGTTTTTTAATAGCCACAGATGCTTGCAAAGTATGCATCTTATAAGTGTTCCTAAAAGTTTGGCCATCCTGGGTGCAGCACTGAGACAGTAGCACTGATTCAGGAGTGCAGATATAAATCTGGTAACAGTCTGAATTAAGAGTCGACTAAAACTTTAACTTTAAATTTAAACCCAAATTACCATGAAAGCTCTATTAAGCCCCCAATTTAAATTTGGAAGTCGGTTTTTGTAATAAGCCCCCCTCTCTAATAAGCACCCCTTCTTTAGGATAAAAGATTTAATTTGTGATTTAAGTCCCCCCTATTCCCTCTTACAAAATCAACTTTATGTGGCCCAGTTGGTTTGTTTTTCACAAATGTGCACTCGAACACACAATACTGTTTGCTGTTCTGTATTACATGTAAGTTTTACTGCAGTTGTTTCAGTTTTATACAAAAACTATTTTAAGATGAAAATGGCATGTTCAAAGATTTGAAATAAGCCCCCTCTATAATAGGGGGATTCATGCTTACGTCATTGTTTACATTTTTGCTCATTTGCATACGGCTTTGCTTACGGAAGGAAACATGTTAGATGTGATTTGACTCCAGGCAGCTAAAGAGCTAGTGAAACGTAATACATTGTGAATTTTTTAGCTCTTTAGGTGTAGTATTCAAGGAGACATTGTCTTCCAAAAACTGCAAAATTTCTGGGTGGCAAAAGCACTAATAAGCTCATACATTCTTTGCAAAATTTTGAGTTTTTGAAACCCACATTGCACAAAAAGTATTCAATGCATGAGGCTCATATTCATAGGCAAAGTTATTCATACCATGACCTTTCAATATTCAGAACTCATTTATTTGGAGCTCCATCAGAAACTGACTTGTTCATGCTAATGAGGCAGATATTGTAAACAAGGATTCCCCTATAAGCACCCCATTAATGAGGCCTGAAATTAAATAAGCCCCCCTCCCTCCCCCCAGGCAGGGATGGGGGGGGGGGGGTGGCGTTAATATAATTTTTACGGTAGGAATAAAATATGTTTAACTTCATTTGATGTTTGGGACTATTGAACATCATTGTCTAAGTTCCAATTATGTTCCAAAAACAAAGAAATTGCATGTTCTTACCTTGGCCTTGCACGTTCAGAGGACCTACACCTTGTGCAGCATTATTTTCACCACCCAAGGATCCAAACTCTTGTGCCAAACTGGAAAACAATGAAGCCAGTTCTTGGACTGTATCCCTAACCAGCTGTTTCACTCTTTCCCGCCGATCATCGATATAATGGAATGTTGTCATTCCAAGGTTCTTACCAGTCTGATCCATAACTGCAACATCAACATTACCAGCCTTACTGGAAGCTAAAACGAAATAAGAATACAATGAAAATCATGAAGCACTGTTATCTGTTTTACTGTCTGGTTCACAAAAGTTGAAATTTAACTATATTATTATAAGGAATCTCACTGTTCAAATTCAGTTAACTTACATGGAACAATGACAACTAAGGTATAAGGGTTTAACTTGTGCCATGGAACATCATTGTCAACTCCCTTAAACTCTGCTGTTCCTGATGTAACATCACTTGTCAATGGCTCACTTAAGTTTATCTGACACTTATATCCACCCTGTTTTAAATCAAAGCCAAGGGTTAAATGTCAAGGAAGAAAGTGTAAAAAAATCAACTAGAATGCTGTATAATAAGCTTAAAGTTAGTAATTAATTAAAACCTGTACAGTAATTTGCATACAGGCATATCAACAGTTTTGGTTAAAAATAATAATTATTATTATCCTCTCCTTGTCGGGGCTTTTCAGGGATAATGATACAAATACAGATTGCAAGAAACAAATAATTCAAATAAACACAATATGATAAGAATCCCGACTGGCCGGAGGTAAACCAGTAGGCTATTTACAAGGATGACCAAGAGGTTGAACCAGGGACTACCCAGAACATTAGACCAGTTAGCGGCTAGAGAGGGATTTGAACCCAGGGCAACTGCATCAAAATCCAGCGCCCAAACCACTCGGCCATCCTGCCTCCTCCTCTTTAACTGGGGTAACTTAGGTTTCAAGTGCTTAAGGACTTAAATTACACTGACAATTTAGCTGGATTGTCTGCAACTGGAAGACAGCTACAGCTGAAAGCAAATGAGTTACCACAGGGAACTTTCCACCTGAAACATTTTAGGTGGTCTTCACTTGTGGCGATCATCCCTTAAGAAAAGACTTGCCCAAAATTCTTTGTAATAAATCTCACAACATGTCAGAGTGAGGGTGGTTGGGGGAGGCACAAGGCAATACAGGTGTAATTAGTGAAAGACCAACATTCCTGCCTGAAGCTAAACGGAATCAGGAGTTTACATGTACTTGGAGATGTGCTTGCTAAAAAAAATTGAAATTTGATCATTTTGATGGAATTTACATGTGATTAATGCTGCAAGAGCCTTAGTTACACTGGATTATGAAGCACAATTCCTAATATCTAAATTTTAACAATTTTATTCAGGGTATCAATTCAAGACAAAGTAATGATTACCTCCATGGGGCCCGATTTGGGGTGAATACCTTGTACCACTAGAAACAACACATTAATGAATCAGATATTACTATTGGATTTTATAGTAGCAACTCTTGCATACCATTAACTTGTCGATAAGCAACATTCAGTGAAGGGTAGGTGCCAAATGAAAGCAATACAGGCAATAAGCAAATGATTGTGGGAAGTAACCATGAAGGGAAGTAACCATGGCAACCTCCCATGGGTCACCTCCCCCTGAAGGAGGTGACCCACAACCCTATTCTCTCCTCAGGGAGAATAGAAAAACAAAACTGACCTACCAGCATATCCGATCCAGAAACCAAGAGGTGGGCGGGAGGGGCAAACAGACGGCAAAAAATGTTAAAGCTACTCAAAGAAAACCATGAGGGCAAACCTTCGCAACAATGTCTCAAATACGCATGTGCTAGATGATCACCCACTGATCAACAGACAATCTCCCAGTTAACTATTATTATACATGTAGATAATCTCATGTAATGTTTTTATGTGACAAAAGTGTCATAATGGCATTCACTTATGCCTGTTTATAAGTAAGCCATTACTTTAAACATTATAACTTGAAATTTTATAAGGGGCTGTTTACATATTGGATGAGCTCATTTCTGGAGGTGTTTCATCCTCAGGCCATGTCTGGTATAATATGTACCTCTTGGTGTTAACATGATCCCCGAGTGAAATTTTTTCAATCCAGGTGCTTCATCACCCCAATGAAATTTCATTGCATGTTGAAACATGACCAAAAATTCTACATAAACAGTCAATCCTTGGTTGAGAGGTGACTTTTAAAAATAAACATTTCTCCATGGTCCACACAGTCAAGTAAACAACAAACAAAAATTACTCTGGGATGAAATTCATCTCAGACCCAGGTTTCATATCTACCATGTGCCATATGTTCCAGGAATTGTCTAGCTCGATCTTCCTCAGCTATTCCAGAGAAACCTTAACTGGTGTATTATTATGAGATTGCTATACAGCTACAGCTCTACATGTAGTCCAGCAAGTAAATAATACAACATAAATACATTGGTTGGATTGCCACTTGGTAGAGCGCTCTAGCTAGTACTCTGGCCCTGAGATAAACTGTCTATGTTGCAAAGTAAAATGATGATGATGATAATGATGACAATATTTAAAGAGGGTGGCACCAAAAAGCTAACACGAAGTTAATTAGAGTGGCCCTCATTATTATAGTTTACAATAATGAGATAAGTTACAATATAAAAAATAATAATAAAAAACACTGAAATGTGCTAAATACAACAAATTAACAGAATGAGAAAAACTAAAAGTTTTAAATTATAATAAACTGGTTAATGAAAACATTGCAACATGAGAAATTAAAGAGCTGGACCTGTTGGTCAGCAACTAATCACAGTTATAGAAGCCAAATAACTAATTCTCTCACCCTCTGTTGATGAGATACCATTTTCAGCTGATGGGCTTCTAGGGACAACAGGTACATGTACCTGATACTGGTCCACTGTGAGATCCATGCCAATCTGTGGACATATCAACAAATGCTTGTACATGTTATTCAACCATTTTCAATACTTTTTATTTGGTACGCTTGCATGTGGATCAGTGCAACTGTTTGCAATTTGTTTTTAGCTGACAGGATGAGCGCCTTAAGGTATGTAAAACAGTTAGTTTTGTCTACACTGTCTTACATACAAAATCTTAAGGTCTAAACCATGCGCAAAAGTAAGTTACACTGTACCACCCTCGCGCATAATGTGAATCGTGTCGCACGCTATGTGAATAATGTCGTGCGCTATGTAAATCACGTTGTGTGCTACATGAATCATTCCAATGTAGAAACTGTTAGTAAGTATATTGGCTTGGAGTTCTCATGCAATTTAAGATGCCTGTTCTAAAGCAACAATAGTCAGTTTCCAGTGTTTGCAAAAGCCTGCTAAGAGAAAATGAATGTGTGTGATCAATCAATCGCCGGAGAAGGGCAGTACATGCTAAGCTTCAAAATTTTGTGTCAAACCATTTTTGAGTATGATGCACATGAACATGGTTATCTGTTTTCAGTCTTTTAAAGTTGAGACATACAGAGCAATTCCACCACAGTGAGCGCAGCTACTATCTTGCCGTTTATTAATTTGCTTCCCTTGGATTACAAGCTTCTTCCTTCACATCAAACTGCCAATAGCCCATTTTACAGTTGTGTGTTCAGTGACCTGGACTTTGTGTGAAAGCGAGACTGGAGGTGACCTTGTTTTGATACAAAACCTCTCTGTCTTTCTCATGCAAATGTGGACCAGTTAGCATAACAACAACATCATTTACATAAGACAGTCAGCAAGGTCTGTATCAAAACAAGGTAGCCTCATTTCCATTCACAGGTCATGATGAGGCCACTAAGCATCTAATTGTAAAATGGGCTTTTTTATGGCTTGTTCATGACTAATGCTTAACTTTTGTTTAGCCTAATCTATTCATCTGCTTCTTGACAACTACAGTCAGCCATTTGAAAACTGAAACTGTTTGGACATGGCATGTTTGTTTTTGTACACATCGTTTCGACAGAGCCAAGCATGTAAAATCGTTTTGTAAGTGTCTTTATCAGGGGTAATATATAATCTATGTTTAATGCGGATTACTACCAAACGCAAATAGATATACACATGTACTGCATGGTAATATTTGTTTGTGTATTTCAAAAACAACTCTAAACATAGAGTTCGCACAGTGATTGAGGGGTAAATTGGAGTAAACCCTAGAAGTGCTAACACCACTCAGAGTGGTCTTGTTTGGGATCAGAACTAACAGTCAATTTCATTGGTTACTGATAACAAAGGAGAGGGTTACCAACCAATAGAATTTGTTTTTATGTCAGGTACAAAGAAACTTCATTATCATTCCCCAGGTAAAATGTCAGGTGGGATCTAGGTGGGATCCCGGCAATCCCGCATGGGATCCCAGGTGGGAATGGCGGGATCCCGCCTTAGGAGGTGGGATCCCGCCTTTCCCACCTGGGATGAAAATTTGATCCCACCTGGGATCCCGCATCAAATGCAGGATTCCAGCATCCCACCCGGGATCTTAGGTGGGATTTCTACATCCCATCCAGGATCTTAGTGGGACTTATGCATCCCACCCAGGAGTCTGGGTGGACATTGTGCATCCCACCTGGGATCCTAGAAAGGATTTGCAAGAGTCATATCCCACCTGGGATCCTAAATATCCTACCAAGAAACATACTCTTGCGTGTGATCTTGGGAAGTTTCCATGCAAAAAAGTGATGACTGTAGAATTTGCCACCCAAATTATCCATTTCAAACATCCATGGACATATATCATGAATTCGATCAGCCAGTAATCTATCAAATGTCAATCAAACGTTCCACAAAAAGTTGACAAGGTGCTTGTGTTAGTATTCCCTTACAAGCAAGGTTGTTAGGAAAACAACACGTAAATACACGTATACCACATTCCCTTGCGAAATAACTTTGAGAATTCCTAGGAATTCCTAAGAATTTCCTAGGAATTCCTAGGAATTTATTCCTAGGAATTCCTAGGATTTCCTAGGAATTCCTAGGAATGAGAGGTGTGAATTTTCACGGTAAATTCGGACTTGGAATTCCTAGGAATTCCTGGGAATTCCCAGTTAAAATAGTGCTTGTTCTCAATTCCCAGAAATTCCCAGAAATTCCAAGGCCATATGGAACAAGACTTGGAATTCCTAGGAATTCCCAGCTTTGCTGTTATAAGTGCTTAGGTTCCAAGTTCCTAGAAATTCCCAGAAATTCCAAGTCAGACATTGTATCCCAAAATATATCCCAGAATTAAACCGTGAATTTTAAGCAGTTCCTCTAAGCATCTAAGGTTAAGACCATGTTAAAATAAGTCCTTTAGTGATGAAAGCAAAGGATGAGACTGATTTGAAGTTGTCCAACAAATTTTTATTTACAATGAGCAGACAAATCACTTCGAATCATTAAACTACATAGGCCAACGGGATTTGTTTTTTCCAAAGTTTTACATACACAGTATCGGGTAAAGTTAAGCGTAGTTGTCTGAAACATACTAAGATTATTGTCAAACATTAAAAAATCTAAAAAATTATGTTACAAACTTGTGCATTCAAGGGAAAGCCAATCTTGAGATTATCTATGCATTTGAATTCTAAAATTTACATGAACTGGAACAAGATGAAAGGAAAAACGGCAAACAGTAGACTTAGCTTATTGATTTAATTTTTTGGTGCTGTTCTGGGAGCTTCCTTTGCTGTCCGCGTATGAGGTGATGTCAACAATGTCCTGCTCCAGCAGTTCTGTCTGAAACAAAAATAAGATTTCGTCAGTGATCATTAGCAAATTACATGTAGCGTCATTCATTCACTAGAGTACTCAAGATAATTTATTAGACCTAGCGAATAACTGGCCTAAAGTTAACTCGATCTGTAGTTTTACAACGGTTAAATACTGACGATTCAAAGATCTCAAGATACGAACGTCCGCGGCCGCGATGGATTAGACTTTGCCGCCGACGGCAGTTCAAGGAGCACTCTGTTACGCGATTATTTTGTTCTTTCAAGTTTTACTATGCTGTTGACAAGTTACGGGCTTCTATAATTTAAGAACTGTTCCTATTTGTAATAAAAGTGAGAGAGTATTTACTTACCAAACACTTTCAAAATTCCTGCTTTTAATATAAATGGCTTGCCTGCCGCTATTAAATCGCGTGCCGGCTGATACATCCACGGTGATACCTTCATTACGTTCAACATTGGCGCCACAAACTTCAGTCTTTCATTTACTACAATAACGCTGTTGTTATTCTCCTTCTAAACCACTCAAAAACCCATCTTCACGAACAATTATTCGCACTCTAGACCAAATGAAAAGAGAATTCAAACATGGGCGCCAAGAGGGAATGAATAGAAGTTCTTTGTTCAGTAAAAGCACGAGGATAGTCACGTGAAAATTCGCACACTATCATTGGCTGTTGCCGTGTAACATCCGCTGGACTGCTTGACTGGGGGCTTCAGGGAAACACGTTCTGTTCGCTTTCCAAGCGAATTATTCAGATCTCGGGGATGTGAATCCAATTTCTGGCGAAGATTTTGACGAAAACACACTTTATGAAGAGATGCATCTTCTGTTCAGTGTAAAACATCCTTTAGATGTTTGTTTGTTTAGATGATCGTTATCGAGGAAGCAAAGAGTCGAATGAGTTGGTGAAGGTGAGAAAAATCCGTCGTTAACTCTCGAGCTCGCTTTTACGTCCATTTCATTTCAAAGAACGCACAAGTTTCATGAGCTTTAATTAATTCGGAAAAGTCACTGAGTAAATGCGTGACTTAAGGATTGTATTATATTTTATGTAATTGCCTGTTTGTCTTTATTAGGGCTATGTTGTGTTTAGTAGCACTTTGTTTAGGCTTAGTCATAAATGTGTCTCCTTGAAAGAATTAAAGTCTTGATCTTAAAGAATCACAAAACTTTGCAGTCTTTTTAACTAAAGTGGTGGAACTTTAAATTGATGTTGATTGACCTCCTAATTCTCAAATTTGCATTTTGATGTCTCAGTTTACCATTGATTCCCAGACATTCCCAGCAATTCCAAATGCGATTTCTGTTTAGTCTTAGAATTTTTGGGAATTCCTAGGAATTCCAAGTTATTCCCAACTGGATAAGTAAACATTCCCAGATATTCTAAGAAATTCCAAGCCGTTGGCTTTATCCTAATTTGCATGACTTGGAATTGTTTGGAATTCCTAGGACTTCCAAGTTTTCTGGGAATCCTGAAGGATTCCAAGTCACACAAGAATGTTGAGGACATGCAGTCGTTGAAGTTACTGTAAGGACAAGAAAATACACGTTTTGTAGATATTAAAGCATTTATTTCCACTGTACTGTAACCTGTTTCTTCAACTCATATTAAACACGTACTTGCATCACTAAATGTTCGTAGTGCTTTGATCGAGAAAATAATTCATCCACCGCTTCCACTCCCAAACAAAAAAAACAACTTAAACAGTTTGTTGGTTGATTCTGTTGTAAATGAAATCTTCTTCAAAAGCTCCTCTTTTCACTGTGTTGTTTCCAAAGACGCAACTTTGATCAAAGTGACAGCAAAGCAGCAACAAGTGAAGTGTCATGCTCATTTTCGGACTTGACTGTTGTAGGAGCATTTTTTTTTCACCTGGTCCACTTTAAGTTTATGAAAACATATTCAAAGGTTTCCTTTCGCCTTTGAGTGCATATAAAGGTGGAAATAAGCGAAGCATGTCTCCAAGGATCGTGTTGTTTCCTCAATGGATCGATCGAACTTGAATACTCCGGGCCGCCATTTTGAATTTTGAGCAAGCTAGTTCCCAGGCAAGCCGTGAGATCATCAACACATGCGCAATTCAACTTTAACGTCACATGGTGCTTGAAGCAATCTCGTTCCCAGAGCCCACGTTCCCCTTATTCAGCGGAGCGGGGAATAAGGGGAACGTGGGCTCTGGGAACGAGATTGTGCTTGAAGACAATAGCAAAGTGTGAGTTTTGCTTTTAGCGCGTGGGTTTGAACAGATACAGAGGAGTTTTATGAAGTTTGTTACGCTGTTCTGCTAAAATACTTTGATTCCCCAGCTTTTTGCAACTGAAATATATCAGTTGAAGGAAAGAAACCGGACAGACATATAGTTCAAGAACAAACTGTCTCTCAGGCCGTCTAGAGAGAAAGGTTAGATGCTGAAATGCTTGTTTGAATCTCGGATATCATCGCATTGTTATATAGTTACGTAGAAGTTCGAATTTTGCATCTCTGATCTTTATCGCCTATTTTGTATCTTTGCTTTATCATTCTTTAGTTCTGAAGCGCTGAAGTTCTAGAATTGAGAATATATAAGCGTATCATAAGCTTTTGGTTTTTAAAGACTAGAAGTCCGAACTTAGGAATCATTTGTTCATACACATTTTATGGTAACCTGTCATACAATGTCAAGCCCGGAATATCTTTTTCTTTGTCTTTGATTTCTTTGAATGAGAACTTTCGATTGCAACAAGCTTCTTTCAAAACGTTTCTATGCAATTTCTGTGAGATTTTGTGAAAATTAATCTTTTAGGAAGACTATTAAGACTATAACTCAAGTACTAAGACTAAACTGTATTTTTTGTTATATTTACATGAATATGTTGCTATTATTAATAAATTGATGGCTTAAATTCAAAACTGGTATAGTATTAATTTGCTAATGTAAACTGGGAGGACAGTGACCACACTTGGAAAGTAGGATATCTCACCCGGATGATTCTGGCGGGATTGGTGGGATCACACCAATGATCTCTGGTGGGATCACACATGGGACTAAGGTAGGATCCCACCTAGAATGTTTCATAATCTTGGGTGGGATCCCGCGAACTTGAGAAAAGATCCCAGGTAGGATCCTGGTGGGATCCCGCCTGGGACGTTCCATAATCTTGGGTGGGATCCCGCCTACTTGAGAAAGGATCCCAGGTGGGATCCTTGTAGGATCCCGCCTGGGACGTTCCATAATCCCCACCTGGGACTGAACCGGGATCCCAGGTGGGATTGGTTGGATCCCGCCTCATATTTTTACCTGGGTCGCCTAACCATCATGTGTGAGCAACATTTTCCAACCTTGAGACTGCTTTGTGTAAAAGAAGGAAGGCAACATGGTGGCCATTTTGTCTGGTCCAATATTTCATTCTTGTTTCGAACAGAACCATGTTCAATGAAAATATTATTTGATAGAGAGTGGAGTGTCATGGATTTTCTTCTGGAAGATAAACTGTTTGATTCATTTGTACCTTGTGTTGTTTTCACTTTGCCACCTCAAAGGGAATGGCCGTGTGTCCACAAATGTGGATTTGCAGCATAACTTGCCATTTATCTTCATATATACATGTATATATATAATTATATATATATATATATATATATATATATATATATATATATATATATATATATATATATAGGAAAACTATGTTTCGATTATTCCGTAGCACAGTGCTAGATACGTTAAAGTAGAGCAAAATATTGAAAAATAGAAAAAAAAACTACTCTTTTTATCCCTACAAGCCTGTTTCGTGTTTGCTAACTCTTCAGGGGATTTTAATGACAAGAATATTCATAACCGTCGTTCTTATACTATAATATTTACATAAGCGATGATGTGGTTAATTCAAATGATTAAATGTTTAGTTGTTGCGTAGCAACGCTTTGTTCCTGTGGCGACAAGAAGATACAAGTTCATTACGTTTGTTAAGTGATGACAAATCAGGTCGGCAGATTATTAAAAATTTCTCTTTAAGACAGAGATTACATCTTTTACTTGAGCTGTTGTAGGATGAGCTTGATGAAATGATACACCATAAGATAAAGTGGTCAATGTTCTTGTCTTTAAGAGACCAGATATGTTTGCTGAGTTCGGTGGAGTTTCTGTGTTTTGCGTGACAGAATGATGGAGTGTGGTTCCTGTATCTTGTCTTGAAGTCGTTTTCTGTGAGTCCGATGTACATTTCAGAAGTGTTATTGTCCTTTCGTATGACAGTTGCTTGGTGGATGAGTGATGATTGGAGGCAATAAAGGGGCGACCAGGGGAGATAACCCGACAGGCAAATTGTAAAGTCCCAATGAGGGATTGGAGGTCACGTAGACAAAGAGATCTTTTGGAGGACCAGGAGGCAAGCATTGAGCGGGTATTGTGTAGTTTGTCAATTGGCAGCCTGGCTGCCATACGGACCGAGCCAAGTGTTATACCTAAAAACTCAAGGCACTGGGTGGGGCAGAAAGTCTTCTTTGGGGCAAGAGGGATATTTAGTTCCTCAAATAAGGTAAGGACCTGACAAAGAGCTGTGGCGCAACGGGAGAGTGGAGGGGGCTGGGCGATAAAAAAAGTCATCCAGTAAATGGATAATGGAGGGGATGTTAAGGTGGTTTTTGACTAGCCATTCCAGGGCATCAGAGAGTTGGTTGAAAAGGTAGGGAGCACTTCTAAGGCCAAATGGGAGAGCTTTGTCGAAAAAGAAAAGACCTTTCCAGGACATACCCAATAATTCCCAATCATCGGGATGAACAGGGATAATGCGGAAGGCCGACTGTATATCGGTTTTTGTCATGAAACAGCCAGGGCCATGTTCGAGGACCAATGAGATAGCGTCATCAATGCGAATATAGTGGAGGGTGAACAGTTCAAGTGGGATGTTGGCGTTCAGGCTATCGGGGGACCCTTTGGGGAAAGAGAGGTGGAAAAGCCATTTTTGGCTATTCTTTTTGGGGACCAGCCCAAGGGGATGGATCTGGAATTTGGGAAACGGGGGATTCAAAAGGGCCTGCAAGGCGGCCAAGTTCGACTTCTTCCAGGAGGTTTTCTTCAATGAGAAAGGGGTGTTGACAGGCCGAAGGAAGGTTTCTGGCTGTTTTGGGGAGACGGTTGCCTTGGTAGAACACCCGAAAACCCTGGGCTAGCCCAGCAGTGAGGTTAGCTACAAAGTTCTGATTGGGGTGGCTCTTAAGGAGGTCGGTTAAGAGGGAAATGTTCACGGGGTCTCAGGTTTTAAGGACAGCAGGGCTTCAGCGGTTTGATGATTTCTTATCAGTCTGGCTTCTAGTTTTTGAAAGGGGGGGGGGGTCATCGTGGTGGTATTCTGGGTGGTCTCCATAGCAGGTTTTGCAGCGGTGGCTGAAAGGACAGGGGGCTTGGCTGCATTTGGTCCCTCGGTTGTAATTGTTGCAGAGTCCGCGTTGTGTATTGTTGGGTCTAAGGGCGGAAAGGGAACACCCATAAGAATAATGATCCCCACTTCCGCAAATAGAGCAGCAAGATTTGGCTTGCCCAGTAAACTTTAAGAGGTATAGTTGGGTCTCACGTTGTCCCCAATTGAGAGAAAGATTGCCGGCCGCTTTCCGACGGAAAGCGATATCGTAGGAGAGCCATACGAACCCTGTGAATTTCTGTTGGGCTGATCGGATGATCTCCTGGTAGGTGAACATCTCGACTGCCCTCCGGGGAAAGGGGGCGAGCAAAATCGTACAGTATACAGCGAAGGCGGACAGCCATTTATCGATAGAATCAACATGTGTTTTTTTCTTGCGGGTGTAAGGGAGATCTACCTGTTTCCCGCCAACGGATATGGACAACCCGGTAAGCTCGTTATGGGTTAGAAGGAAGGAGTTTTCTGGCAGCAGCAAATCAAAGTCAACGTACTCACCGCGTAAAATAGCTTGCTTGGTCTTTGTTGAAACGTGGTCAGCGAGAGAAGATGATGGTGTTATCGCAGGTAGAGGGAGGTCGGCGCTTGCAGACGTAGACGGCGGTGAAAGTAGACTCGCCACAAAGGTCGGATCCGCAAGTTGTCGGGTTGTTGAGGGCTGAGATATTGAAGCAGACGCTAGAGGCGTTGTTGGGAGCGACGAGGCACTTTGCAGGAGTGGCATGAAGTTCCTCAGCTTTTGATCGACGATGTTGCCTATCAGCGTAGCCAGATGTGCTGGATCGGGTGCGGGGTTCGTGGTAAGGGAATCGTTGCGGTCGCCATCTTGGACAACGTCTTCTTGGTTGTTGCCGTTTTGTTCGGCTGTTGTGTCGTCGGGTAAACCGTCCTCAGGCGTAGGATCGCGGGGCTCATCATGAACATCGCTTCCACCGGGTTCTTGGCGGTTTGGGCGAAGACATTTAGCAGCCGATGCGGAGACGTCAGCGTTTCTCGAGAGTGTGACCGAGGGAGGATTCGAAGGAGAGATCGAACCGAGCCGCTCTATCAACTGCTCACGCGAACCTGTGATCTGCAAGTTATTCTGCGCCAACAGGAGACGTAGAACTTCGTTGCTGAGCGCAGAAAGTTCCATGAGGTACAATATCAGTCAATAGCGGGCAAAATGGCAATGCTTTAGAAGTTTGATTGCACTTGGAGCAAAGTAATAACTTGCAGGACTCAGAGAAGGGAGAAAATGATTAACCGCATGGTGTGTTACATTTGAATAGCGCTTACCAAATATGGGAACGCATATGCTGTCGAGGGCCGCAGAGAAGAGCGCGGGCTCGCCGAAGCTAAAGGTTGCTTGCCAACATTAACCTTAATTTTGTGCTAAAATAACAATAATTTTAGTAAAGTAATTCTTGTGTTTTTATCATGTATCTCACTTTTCGAGATCACTCCGAGCTCCCACCCACACAAAACTGTATTAAGCCATGCACAAAATATTATTATAAAAGGGACTCACCTGCTTGCTTTCGTCAAATGTATCAGTAGTTGTTGTCAGAAAATTTCCATTCCCAGCACTATTCATGAAAGACTCATCCATAATTATGTCAATGGGGTCACTCCCCTCTTGAATAGTGTTCAAATACTGAGAAAGATCCTGTTGAAATCAAAGTATGAACATTTTTGTTCTTGTACATATGTTGTAATAATTTTAGTAAGTAACGTAATTCTTGTGTTTTTATCATGTATCTTAATTTTCAAGATCACTCCGAGTTCCCACCTGACTCAATATTATAGCCATGCTATTTTTAGGTGGCACTGTCATTAACTATTTAACTATAAATTTTTGTTTTCAGTTTGAAACATGTATTAATAATTGTATGAATAAAGATTGTCATTGCTGTTGAAAAATTAAAGTAGGATAACAACATTATTCAACACAATTAAATAGTATCATGGGGCTTATATATACATTACCATTACCATTACAGAAGTTGACTATGTTACTGTTACACAAAACTGTATTATTATGCATGTTAAGCTAAATCTGGTTACCTCATCACCAACATTAAATGTTCCAAGAGATATATCTGAAAAATCCAATGGACCATCGGGTGTCGAGATAGTGGTGTTCACTAGATTATTTTGGCATTTAATATTTTGACTTGTTGATGGCGCTGATGAGAAAAATCACAGAATGATACTGAAAAGTAGTTTAAATTTTGAACTTTCTTAATTACTTAGACATAGAAAATGTTGACAACTATAGGCAAACAAGATATTGCAGAGATTAGCATTATGTTTTGGTGCAAACAGCAAACTCTACAATTCCTGTTTATGTTTTCTCAAAACAGTGTGGAAACCACACAAAACATTAATTTCTTTCATTATAATTAAATCTGTGGTTATAACATGAAAAAATCAAATAGGGAACACAAAATGCAATAGTCAAAATGCAAGGAGGGGACTGAATAGGGGTCAGCAAATCCGTCGATCCGTGCTAATTTTTCGCAAAATCCGACAATCCGCAGATATTTTTACAAAACTCCGAATCCGCAGCGACAAGAAAGCCAACTAGGCACATCGCGAAGTGTTACACGCGAGCGCGAGACGCGAAACAAAGAAAGGAAAGACATCCTCGTGCTTGCGCACGTCCCCATCGCTCTAAGATTAAAATGTTGGCTGCTGACATTTGAAACCTGATGTCATTAGAGCAGCGTGCATTTTTGTATTTGGGTTACGTTTTAGGTCTTTTCGAATCAATCAAAGGACAGGTTCCTACAGGTCTTCGAAACGTCAAGTTACCATGCTTAAAACAGTATAGCGAAATCTAAGGTTTAATTCCCACCATGACCACTGTTTTGTAATCATTAAAGAAATCTAATGTCAAGACAACAGAAGTCTCGTAGTATAAAACATAGCAATCCGTTTGAACCTCATATGCTCGTGTAGTTTCACTACGCTTTTCCAATTGCTGGAATCGACGCAGCACCGAAAGTTGTTTTTATGAAGGAAGTTATCGCCTTTGGCACCTTCTCGGTAAAAAATGCGACAAAATCGATGGTCTTTGTTTCAATGACCTGACCCTCCATGTTGACCGTGCCTATGGTACACGTGGTGGTGAGGACAATGGCTTTTTGTCTGGCCAGAAGCCGAGATCCTGGGATCCTAGGGGTCCTAGAGTTCTGGAGTCCTATTACATCGTAGGTGAAAGATGTGTTAGCCCTTTAACTACCAAGCATTTTGCCGAAAAACACCTTTTGAAGCTTGTCCAGCCATTTTCTGGCCAGAATCCAGTCAAAAAGAATCAAAACTGCCCAAAACTCTGTTTGCTGGTGGAGCTCCTCGCGCCCTTCTGTCCCTGATGATATTAGCTTTCCAAGTTCGGTCATGCATAGGGTTGAAAAGTTTTACCGCCCCATCTCCTTCTACCTTTCGCTTTTCTTGTCTCGCTTTCTTTTTCTCTTACTGGACATTTTCTTTCGGTGGGAAACGATTTGTGGAAAACTTTTAGGATCATAGGATTAGGTAGAAGGAAGTGCAGGTGGGTAGTGGAACAAGATTTTCATTCAAATTTTTGGCTCAACGTCACATGGTTTTTTTCGCGTTTTCTCCGGCCTGTTTGACGGAATCGTGCTCATTCGGGTATGGTTCGAAAGACCCATTCCCCCTACACATGCTACATGTAAAAGTTGTCCATGAGCATTAAATCTGATGACGTCACAAGAGGTACAAGGGACGTGGTTCTGCGCGGCCGGTTTTGGCCAGTATGGTAGTCAATGGTACTCGATTTGGCATCTTATGGGCAAATTACGTTGTTTTATGCTCAAAGGTGGATCTTTTTTTCAGAAAATTGTGTCCTTTGCTTAATCTAGTCTAGTTCTAAGGTCAAGCAGAAAAAAATTGAAACAGACCGCCAAGTTAAATTCCGCGATCCCCACTTCAAAACAAACAAAATCCATAATCCACCCTGAAGTATTGAAGAAATCCGTGATCCGCTGAGCGTTCAAAATCCGCCAATCCGCAAAATGTATCCTCAAAATCCGAAATCCGAGTAGTTCTTATTGCCAAATCCGCCGATCCGCGAACCTATTCACCCCCCTCTGCAAGCCTATTTCAGGCTTGAGTATGTGTGGAAAATATAAAAGATTAGAAGAGGGATGTCACTTCAACGAACTGAGAGCAACCCTGTGATTTCGTAGTGCTCTGATCACAGTTAGCTGCACCTTTTTCTCCGTCCAATAATCAATCCCAAGTTCATGTAGGTCAGTACTAAGGCCAAATTTACGTGTGTTTCCAGAAAATGTTCATACTCCCATCACAGAGGGAATTGAAAATTTCTGGGGGGGGGGGGGGGGGGGTCAAAGCCCTAGCTAGGAAAATAAAAAAAAGTGGAGGTGGGACGGATAATTATTTTTTCCAGTGGGTCGTGCAAAAGTCTCCTCTTGTCCCATGTTAATTATTTCAAACACAGTGGCGAAGAAAAAGGGAAGAAAAATAATTACAATTTTCTTGAGAATGCTATGGTCAAAGAAGTGCATGAATACGCAGGAGGTGTCAACATCAGAGCTTCTTCTGTAACGTTTCACTCAGGCCACATTTCATATCGGCTGCCATATTGATTGATGCAAGAAGCAAGAATCAAGGACGACGGAGAAAAATGAAAACAAAACACCAAGTTAAATTACCTATCTGATATACAGAATCAACAATTAAGGTTTCAGGAAATCATATAATCGAACCAGGAATCTGCAGGAATGATAAAAAAAATGCCTTTAAAGGATGGTTTTCACTAGCAACAGAGTCAGAGATGTCAGAGTTATAATCGGAATCTTGCAGCATTATGATTTAGTGAAAATCAAAGTGACGGGGTCGGAGGCAAAATACCGATTCTGTTATGAGCTCTGATGCTTAAGATCTAGTGAAAACTAGATTGTCGCAAGTACTTAATTTTGGTATGAAACTATAATCAGAGAGCATGAGAACAAGCATCATCATTGGTTGGTAATCTTCCGCTTCTGCTTCCTACTCTGACAATCTAAGGTTTCACTAAATCATAAGCAATGGGATCATAAGCAGAATTGGAAGAAAATGGAATGTTCTGATTCTTCCAACTCCAATTTTGTCAAACTTATCGCTCCACTTACAACTCCACTTTTTAATTTTCAATAGGTCATAAGCCCTCTTATGACTCCAACTATGACAACAACTCCAACTCCAACTCAGACTCTGTCACTAGTGAAAACCAGCCTTCAGAGACTGTCATGTCCCCTTTACTCAATTGCACTTTATTTTTATTGCTAAAAGTTGTCTTTGTTGCTTATGTCTGTTCATGATTGCATTCACAAAGAAAATTAAATTGTGGTTTATAATTTTACAAATTTGGTCATCGCTAAAAAGATTTATGTCCTTCAAGGTAATTTACATAACAACCATTTTATCTTTGTTCTGCAAACAGAAAACTGAGAATATGGCCTCAATATTCGCAACTGCAACACTTAAATAATATTGTCTTTCTTGTCAAAAAGTTAACTTTCCAGAGGGGTTGGGGGGGGAAATGATTCTGGAAATTCCAGAGGGGTGGGGGGTTATCGGTTTTTTAAAGCAAATGGAAAACCTGGAGGCAGGACTGGAGGGGTCTCAATCGCAATTCCCTCCATGGTGGGGGTATGGATATTTTCTGGAAACACATGCACCATGCAATTACAAGCCTATATTATTCCCCATGGCACTATATGAGCTGAACCTCTGACCAGCATTAATTCAGTGCCATATAACAGAAAGAGTGTAGCTAGGTTGGACAAGAATGGTAACAATACAAAGCTGAGGGAAGTTGCTCCAACACTTAACCGCCACAGATATGTGCAGAGCCGGTGTGTATTCCCCCAAGTGAAAACTTAATGTTAAGAGTCTATACCAATATTTAATGAAATGATAGCCATGCATGGGTCATGCATGTACAGCGGATAGTCAGGTGTGTGTATGTAAAACTGGTTACTGGTAAGCAATAATTATTAACTTGATGACCATAATACACTGTAGTTATTGACCTAAAAGTTTCACTTGGTATTACATATATGCAAGTACCTTGAAACAGAACCATATGCTCTTGACCAACACTGGGTACAGAAGAATCATCTGGCTCAGCTGTTTCAGAGAAACCTACAAAATTTGTAGGTTTTACAAGGTTTGTTTCTGCAATTTATAAATATTACCAAAAAAGTTAAATACCATGAGGGTTACTTTTAGCAAGTAGTTACAAACATAAAATACATACATTTTATGCAGGTTAAAGTGAATAAACGTTGATCAGGTTAACGTTACAAAAATATCCTGCATCCTGTTGATAAATTGGCCATATACATGTATATAATAGCCATCTATCTATGACACTTAAGTAAATATTGGTGGTCAAAAATGGGAGAAGCCTGCAAGTTAATCATAAAATAAACTTTATAGACCACAGCAAGTTCACAGATCAGTTTATTGGTATAACAGTATATAAAGTGTCTTTTCAGGAAAACACTTATTAAATAACAGTCACTGCTAGTACCTACATCTCTCTTACCATTGGAAGATATATCCATCTCTTGTTCGCAAAACCCAGTGTCACTTGAACTTGAATTCTGAGCTACCTGAGCCTCAATCTCACCCTTGGAGAAAACAGTTTTAAAATGGTATGTCAAGATACATTTACCATGCACTTGACTACCACGCTGCACAGACTCTATATGAAAACATGGTAGCACTTGAATCTCTAAAATTTAATTGAAATGTGCAATATCCATTTTTAACTCATTCAAGTGCTTGTGCAATGAATGAGTTGTTGCAAGTAGTAGAAATGACATGACTGCAAAGAAGGGCCCATGACGAGCTCATTGTTTTGTTTTAGTCAGCCATTGGGAGTTGGACACCTCTGTCAAAAGATTGTCTTTTCATTTTCAGTCTCATGTATTTGGTAAGCATGATTGTCTGCATTTGTTTTATCGCATGCAACACATAGACAGCCATTGTTAGCAGAAATCTGTGTAAAATGATGACAATATTCGGAGGGCGCCAAGCTCACTACTCAGTTAGCTCGGTTAACTGACCAAATGGCAGTAAACAGTCAGAAGAAGAAAAGTACATATGAGCTCCAGTTAGAAAAACACTTAGTATTCTTGTAAAAGATTCCCTGTTACAGGGATCTTAATAGTTCGTACTTCAAAGGAAAAAATCAGTAGGAATTCCTGTTATCGTTCTTGTGAATGACATACACTTATAAGTTAAATTACAAACACGTTCTAGGAAGCAATCAATAAGTGACTTGCACTTAGAAAAAATCAAATGAAGAATGATCCTCGCAGTTGTGAACGCAATTTATGCAATTGCAAAAAGAAGCCTGAAAAAAAATTCAGGAGTTCAACGGGGTTTGAACCAGAGTGACCTCGCGATTACTGGTGCGATGCTCTAACCAACTGAGCTATGAAGCCACTGATGTTGGGAGCAGGTCAATTGTAGGTTCATATTTTCCCATGAAGGAAATGAGTGTGAATGATATATGAATTAAATCATATATGAACTACAGAAATGAAATCAAATGAAGAATGATCCTCACAGTTGTGAATGCAATTTATGCAATTGTGACAAGAAGCCTGAAAAAAATTCAGGACTTCAACCCACGACCTCTGCGATACCGGTATCACAGAGGTCGTGGGTTCGAATCGCCTACAAGCCTGAATTCTTTTTCAGCCTTTATTTTCACTACTGCTTAAGTAGTGTTCATAACTGCGATGATTATTCACATATTCAATCATTAATCCGCAGTTCAAATATATGATTTTCATATATTCATTCTCAATTTAGTGTCAATTTGTTCATGCATGAATGCGTTGGCTCATTGAGTCCTTGATTTACCTCATACATAAGAATATAAAGAGCTGAATTGCCCTTTATTTTCTGCCTGAGGAACTGCCCATTCCAGATACGAGGCTGGCCATGAAAGTCTAATCTTGTTCTAGACTTGTCAGCTGCAGCAGCACAATAAAATCTAAAAAAAAAAAACAGCAACAACAAACAAATGAAAAATAGCTGAGGTAAAATAATGAAATTCTAATTTAGGATGTTAAAGTGCCTATGAAATGAAAAATAATTGCTGCTTATTTGAAAGGCTTTTCAAAATAAAGAAGAATGGCGTTTTCCTTTTTGGAATATCTTTTTTCGTTCTAGAGATATTAACGTTTTTGTATTATGCAAATTAGGAAAGTGATGATGTCATAAATTGTGCAACTAAAATGGCAAAATACTGAATCAATGATATCTTTAGAAATATTGGAGCAGTGTTCTTCAAACGTGGCACCAGAAATGTACACCACAAAAGAAACAAAATGACACCTGTGACGCTGTTGCCATGACAACAGTTTTGCGGCTGGTCCTGTCTTAATTACAAATGAAATTCCCAGTTTTTGTCTTAACCAAGTATCATCCACCCCCAGCAATCTAATGAGGAGAGTTAACACAATATTAGAACCATGTCTGTTTCGAGCAGGATCCTCTGTCCCACTTAAAAGGGTTGTAAATAGGGATATTTGGTTTTTGACAGAAAGAGACTGGAGCCAAGAGAGTTGCCATGGCAATGGCACCACAGGCGTCATTTTGTTTCTTTTGTGATCTGCATTTCTGGTGCCAAGTTTGAAGATCATCGCTCCGATATTTCTAGAGATATTCTTGATTCAGTATTTGAACATTTCAGTTGCACAATTTATGACGTCATCACTTTCCTCATTTGCATAATACAAAAGCGTTAATATCTCTAGAACGAAAAAAGATATTCCAAAAAGGAAAACGCCATTCTTCTTTATTTTGAAAAGCCTTTCAAATAAGCAGCAATTATTTTTCATTTCATAGGCACTTTAAACAACAAAGCATAATATACCACTTACAAATGGTAGATTTTCGGTTACCATATTACGGTTTTTCTTCAACAATGATTAGTTTTCATGACATTGCAGGCATATGGGTGCATTAATTATCCTGATTTGCCCATGTACATTTTGCCTAAAACACCTTTTGAAGTTTGTCGTACTGTTTTCTGGCCAGATTATAGTCAAAGAGCACCAAAACTGCCCAAAACTCTGTTTGCTGGTGGAGTTCATGGCACCCTTCTATTCCTGATGCTTAATATTAGCTTTCCAAGATTGGGCATGCGCAGAACACAAAATTTTGAGAGTTTTTGGGTTGAAAAGTTTCACTGCCCCCTCTCCTTGTAACTTTCGCTTTCTCTCCTCCACTTTTCTTTCGCTTTTCTTGCCTTGCTTTCTTTTTCTCTTGCTGGGCATTGTCTGCGCTTCCTTTCGGTGGGAAAAGATTTGTGGAAAACTTTTAAGATCACAGGATTAGGTGGAAGGAAGTGCAGGTGGGTAGTCGAACAAGATTTTCATTCAAATTTTCGGTTCAACATCACTTGATTTTTTCATGTTTTCTCCGGCCTGTTTGACGGAATCATCCTCGTTTGGGTATGGTTTGAAAGATCTCTTCCCCCTACACGTTATATATAAAAGTTGTCCGTGAACATTAAAACTGATGACGTCACAAGCAGTACAAGGGACGTAGTTCTGTGCAGCCAGTTTTGGCCAGGACAGGTGCCAATGGGTTAACTCTGCAGACATAGAGTCCTAACGTGATGATGTCAAATGCTAAATTTGTGAAAATATGGGATTTGTTCAGCTATTCAGAAAGAACACGATAAAAAAGGCCTTATACTTGCCAAAAATTAGCATTTTCTTACACTTTGAGAGCAAGATATTAATACTGTTATGCTCTGCTAACTCCATACTCATCCTTCTAAAAATGACTTGGTTCATAATATTATAAACCAAGTAAAATTCAGAAGGATTTATATGGAGTTAGCAGAGCATAATGTTGCAGACATCTCAGAGTCAATTTGCGTCTTAATGTGCTGATTTTTGACAAGTTAGCATTTTTCATCTTGCTCTTTGCAAAAATCTTAGCAAATCCCATAATTTCAAAATTCAAACAATGTCACATGTTAGCACTCTATTTTTTGCCAGAGTTTTTGTTTTTATGCCATGTGTCAACTCCACAAGTGGTTTTGTTTTTCTCCTCACATAGTTTGCCTGATCATAGACTCCCCACAAAATTTGGCAAATTGGGATATAATTTGATATTGAGACATTTGGAGTTGTCTTTAATTTCCACGTTATTAGGGGACTGAATAGTGAAAACAATAGTTCACCTGCACTGTCAGGCATCTTCCTTTTCCCTCCCTTCCTCCTGCTGCATGCCTTCCCTCGCTATCTACATGTACCGGCCGGCTTCTCCCTTCCCTCCCCCCCCCCCCAACCCACCCCCGCCAAATTAACAGTTCCTAATTTCACTCAGTCAGCTAACACAACTGCTACGATAATCACAAAAACTATTACCTTTGATCCTTAAGAATGGGAAATGAGTCCATTAACAAACTCTTAACTTCTGATGCTGTCATCTTTGATGAAAACTGTACATTTGTTTTGAACTGCCCCTTTCCTGGTTTCACCAGTTCTGCCATTTCAATCGTGTTTGGCATGAATACAATTCCATTCTGTATCGTAACATCACTGCCTTTTAGAACCCTAACACTTTTTCCCTTTGGGGTATAACCAGGGTCCTTCTTCATCCGTTTAAAGGTACCTCCATTGCGGCCATCATCCAAAGATAGCTGATCATGAACAGAACCATCCATCATGGGGGAAGGTTCTGTCAATGCTAAATGTACATGTAAAAAGTGACTGTGTTATTGATTAATTATATTAATTCAGGAAGTCAGGGTTGAGGTGGATAAAAAGGGATAAAACTGCCTGGCTTGTTGAGGACTTCACTGAATAAAAATTAATGTGGTAATTTCACTTCGTTTTTCAAATTTTCTGCAATTAAAAGTTTAATTTTTTTGTTATCATGACAATTCAGCTTAAGTATGACATACTTCAGTGAAACATCATGCAGTCATTCACCAACCTCAGACAAAACTGAAATATATATACTCCTATTTTTCATAGTGATGTTTAAATCCATGTGAGGTTTGGGTGAACATAGAAAAATGAAACCTTGGTGACTTAAGCAACTGACAATGTATTGAGCATGAAGGGCCATGCGCAAGTGGAATTAGGCCCTGTTTACAAGCAGGTAGGGTAACCCTAGCACTAGGGTTACCATAGTGCTCCCACGTTGTTCTTTTTTTCATCAACATGTTTACAAGGCAACTACGGTTACCCTAGCAGTAGTGTAACCATAGCTGCTTGTAGGGTTAACTCGCCTACCCAGGACAACTTTTTAATTGTTTCCAGACCGTTTCTGATGTTGACAACAAACGACCATCATGACAGACCGAGTACAATGCAGGGCTCAAGAAGTTATATAATCTTCCTTTTCTCTCAGAATCAGAAAACATTTCTAGTGCAAGGTCAGTAAGCATCCTTCCCTTGAATAACTTCCTCCACCACTGATCTGTATGGCCAAGTTTTCTTCATAATCTTCTTTGTTGAATTACTCTCCTGTCCCATATGTTGCATTCAAACGAGTGCTGTATTGTATTCCAGGGTCGCGTTTAACATTGCAAATTCTTGTTCTTATCCCAGCAATAAGAAGGTAACATATCAGCATCCCAATAACAGTGGAAAGCAGCTATAACAGGTAATAATTATACAGGCCGGAGAATCAAACTGAGTACCTAGCAGAACTCTTCCCTTAACAATCATTTTGTTTGCAATGAAATTGTCCCGGGTGGTAGGGTAACGTAACCCTACCTATGAAATTTTGCTTTTAAACCCGAACTATCTTTGACCCTCCTGCGAGGGTAACCCGGCCAAGCAAATTTTGGTTACCCAGCTCTCTGCTTGTAAACAGGGCCTTAGCCAGGTGACTATAATGCGGCCCAAACAAAAGTTAAAATTATCTTCATTATCTAAGAAATCTTTTTACTTTTCAAAATCGCTTTCTTGAGGCGAAATTACGCTAACCTTGAGCTTAAGTTTATCCAAAATGAGCTACTAGACTATACACCCATGCATGTACTGTCCATCGGAGTTAATTAAGCTTGAATACCGTTGGATTTCGCTGACAATAGCATCTAAAGTTATCTTCGATTCCTGCCTACGATTCAGCACAGGTAGCCCAAACGCTGTTTTGTTTAAATATAAAGGGTTTGTATGGGAATTGCAATCTATGAACATTTTAGCGGAATATTTAGGTTACATTTCTGCAGATCAATAAAATAAACTTACTTTTGGCATTTTACTGTCTCCTGTTGTATGCCTCGAGTCTTTTAGTGACGTCCTCGGCGATTTTCCTCATCATGTCGTTTCCTTCTTAAGACGTAGTCAAGGTAGATCACTGCCACCGGTAATCGCTGTGTACGCAGGCTAGCTCTGTGTGGTCGAGAGCGATTTTTACGCTGAAAATTGGTTCTACCGTCCTCTTTTCCTTTCTCGCTTCAAGGCAGATAATTTCTCTTCCGCCAGAAACCCCTCATTTTGGAAGTAACCCATCCGTACCCTTCAAAATAAAACGATTTCCACAGCGATTACCGGTGGCAGTGATCTACCTTGACTACGTCTTAAGAAGGAAACGACATGATGAGGAAAATCGCCGAGGACGTCACTAAAAGACTCGAGGCATACAACAGGAGACAGTAAAATGCCAAAAGTAAGTTTATTTTATTGATCTGCAGAAATGTAACCTAAATATTCCGCTAAAATGTTCATAGATTGCAATTCCCATACAAACCCTTTATATTTAAACACAACAGCGTTTGGGCTACCTGTGCGATTCAGCATACCGTAGACCAAGATCAAGCTTTTGTTTATAAGCTTATCTGACGTCTCTTCGCGTGAGTCATGGTATACACATCATGTAAGTGTACGTATAGTAACCCATGTGTTTCTAATGAAAATACAATTTTACGTTCAACTAAAAAATTACATGATATCGATACTGAACAAACAAAATCTGTGTATACTCTGCAAACTTGGAAAATCGACGATAGGAAAGCAAGGCAACATGTCATGCGATGGCTTAATACTATTCCGTAATGTGCTCAAAATTTCCTAGGGACTTTTCCCGCAAAAATTCGGACGCCCGAGCAAAATACTTTCCCTCCGATCTCTCGATGAAAAAAATCCATCCAACCAGTTCGATGGATTAGCTCTAGTCGTATTTAATACTTGAGAGAAACGCTGAACGGATATCGTGATCGACAACATAAGTTTACATTAATTATTTGTCGCTTTCACTTTGATACAAACTTGTATCGCGTCATTCTGTTGTGAGTAAAAAGTGAATGACTGAACTTGAAATTCAAGCGACAGATTGTTAGTTCTGGCCTTACATGAATGAATAAAGGAAAGCTATGTGTTTGTCCTCAATGATTAAATCGAAACCAACCCGAAGCCCTGCAAATGCAGTCACTCTACAAAAGGCGGAAGTGGAAATTCGACGGCTTTTCTCACGTTACGAGCTTTTGAACTTCACGATCAGTGTCTTACCTTGTAAATAGCTGATCTCTGTAATTTAGACGTACTTCCCTGAATCGAATAGCGAGTAGTAAAACAAACGGTGCCAACAAAGTTAGCGGTACACTGTTACAAAGTTCTCGAATCAGAGCGTTATATATCAGGACCATTTGGTACAGACACCACGTGAATGTTAAGTGTGTACTTTCTGGACTCAACTGGATTCTCATTGGTCCTTATTATTTGACATGACAGATAGTCTGACAGATAAACCACGTGTGACTAGAGTGCAAAGTACCAAATCATTCAACAATATCCTCCTGCCCTTTCGACTTAAAATTCACGGCCCGAATATGTATTATTGGTAACGGTTTTATGATTTATGTATTTAAGGTTCTGTAAAGCGGAAAAGTTGCTATCGTTCCACATTTCAACTCCTTACGTTGCGAAAATTACACCTTGTTTACACTTCAGTCTGTTCACGTACTTAATTGGAGCAAAGGCCGATCACTAGTGATCAGCTCCTGATTAGAGGCATTAGTTTAGCCACGTGAGAGTCATGTGGATGGCCTCTTTGATCCTACCGCCGTGTCAGTGTTTTGGTTTGTCAGTGTTTATCAAGTTTTCCACCGGAAATCGAAACTGAAAATAACGTTCTCCTTCTCGACACATTCGTCGCGCGACCAGTGACGAATAAACCTGAACTGCGTATACTGTAACATCGACGGCAATAAAGTAAAGCAGCATGTCATGCGATGACTTACTGAGCTCAACAAACATTCCGACGCCCGAGAAAACTAATTTTATAACCTACGATTTCCATGTGTGAATGATAAATGAAATGAATCATATATCATTCATTTCATTTTGATTTGCACATGACAAAATTCATCCAACCAGTTCGATACTCTACTAGCTGAGCGATATTTCCCGTCGAACCGCCGAATCGATATCGTGGCTAGGCGGCTAATCGATATTTTTTGCCGCTTTCACTCGTAACTTAGTTCTATCTGGCCTTACTCGAATGAATAAAGAAAAGCTATTTGTTTGACCTCAATAGTCAAGTCGAAACCAACCCCAAGCCCTGCAAATACAGTCACTTTATAAAAGGCGGAAGTCGAAATTCGACGCTTTTCTCACGTCGGGATCTTTTGCCTGAACTTCACGATCATATCTTACCTTATAAAATAGCTGAACTCTGAAGTCGATCGAAGTTCGAATGGAACTCATTACTACTAACTTCGCGCTGTGCAATCTCAACCCAGTCATTGTAAAATGGCGTGTCTAATTTAAACATTTCAAGGATTATTAACCCTAGTCACTATTATAGCTAAGACCACTGATCGTACTCCTGTATCATATATATCCCGCATGGGAGTTTCATACGGTTCCCAATTTAAATTTAGATTTAGAAGTTTAGTCGTACTTCCCTGAGGAGCGAGTGCTAAAACAAAGGCTACCAACGAAACTAGCGGTACACTGCTTACAAAGTAAGTGAAACAATTTCCCCGAAACATAGTTATTGAAAAAAAATTTGGAACAGGCATCACGTGTCTGTTAGGAATGTATGTTTATAGACTTAACTGGGCTCTCATTGGTCCGTATGTATTTGGTCGAGGACAGAGAGTCTGACAGTTTCACATGTGACTGGAAAGTTCAAAGTACTGGCATAACTGGCAGCGTAAGGTTTATGATTTATCCAATTAGATTCTGTTTATAACACAGCTGCCAACGTAGTGAATGCCGATCTCAGATTTCAACTCCACCAAAATTACACCTGTCAATCTTTTCACATCTCATCTGGTAATTGATTGGAGGAGTTAGTGGTTTGAGGGTTGAAATCTTGAGTGGGTAGCCTCTTTTATCCTACCGCTGTACCAATGTTCTCCATTGTGAAACATTTCGAAAACGAAACTGAAAATAACTTCCCTTCTTCGACACATTCGTCACGTGACCAGTGACCAATCAACCTGGGATGGGATGTCACACCGCTCCTTGTTGTCTGTGAGATTCTTAATTAGCGGATGATCATGAAACCCGATCACCGAGCAGCCGACCTCTCAAGAGCTAATAACGAACAAACATGTAGGCATAAGCAGAAGAAAACCTATTTGGCTTTCTTTCATCTTTCAACTTCATTAATAATTCATGAATGGATATCGCGTTTGGATATATGACGATGATTAACACAGCTGTTACCATAAAATTTGGTTAACTTCTCTGGGAAATTCAATGGTTTTAGAAGCTACAATCGTGGCGGAAACTCTTGTGACACTTGAGATAACTTTACACTATATACACTATATCTTATAATAGGAAATTAACGCTTCGTGAATTTAACGCCGATTTGTAAAATTCGCGTTAATTTAAGTCGCGTTAATTATTTGTTGGCGTTAATTTCCGCGATCTTAATTTCAAATAATTTTGCCTCACGTCACCTCGATACACTCCAGACATTCTTGACAACTAAGAAACAATAGCTTTTTATTAGCGTATTGTATTTCAGATCAATCTTTCAAAAGTTTAATCATAAATAATATTTCTAAAAAAGGAAAAATTAAAGCATTCTTTTATCAGGGTGAAAGATCGACAGGTATCATGGACACTGTAAAGAACACTTGAAGTGGCCAGATTCCTCAGTTCGCTTAACCCCTACGTTTAGGGACAATTACACGAACATTGCTTGCATTGCAGATTTTTACATTTGATGTTTGAATAAATTTGCTCCTGTTGCTTCAACAAATTCTGTTTCGCTGAGTAAGTCGCTTTAATTTCCCTTATTTTGAAATTTAAGCTGCTCTTTCGCGTTAATTTCTTTTATTGCAAAGTAATTTTTCTTTCCATTCGCGTTATTTTAAGTCGCGTTAATTTTAAATACCTTAATTAATACGGGCGTTAATTTCCTATAATAAGGTAAGTAGCCTGCGAATACAGTTGCCTCTCCGCATGGTTAGTAGAGGGAGATGGTTAGGAAACCCGGCAAACATCAAAGGAGCAACATAAAGAGGCCAAGACTTATGTTGGAAGGCCCATGACCGTGCACATTTCTTTGTTTTGCACTCATTTACTATGGATGAATTACGTAATCGAAATGTTTTTATTTGCTAGTTGCATGAGCACGCGTAACCACCTATTGTTATTTGTGCACGGTCAACCCCCAAAATAGCAAATAAAAAGATATAACAAAGAACTTTGCTAGGTTTCATAACCATTTTCCTCTATAAACTATGCTCTCCGCGCTCCGACTGCTTGCAGCGTTTGGGCGGGAGAGACAAACGCTGCAAGCGGTCGGAGCGCGGAGAGGCGTCTGTATTCGCAGGCTATATGGTAAGTAAGTAAAACCTTTGTTTACGTGTTAATGTGTTTAGCCCAGATAGACTAATAGGCGCTTTGTATGATCGTGTCACATGACCTTGTCAATCATAAAAAAATGGTTATGGTGCAAAATAGATGCCAGAAATGGAAAGAGCGCGATGAAATTAGTAAGACTGCCAATTTTGAACCCATTGACGTTTGGGTTCGTGATTTTAGAGCGGAATCAATGTTTGAAAAAACAATAAAAAGAATTTTATGCAGGATGGCAAAGCTTGCCATCCAGCAGTTATTTTTCTATACAAGTCTTTAAAAATTTTTTAAGCATTAAAATCACAATAAGAATGGCTCGAGATACACTAATAGAGTGTTTGCCATAGCGCGAAGGTGATACGAAGTCACTGTTAAGACCAAAGTGAGTTAAACCTTTGCTAGATCGAAGACACAATCGGTACAAGGCCATGCTTGACTTTTTACACAAGTACTGTAACATCTTGAAGCCTTCTGTTATGTAAAGAAGGTATATCAGCACGTCTTAGAACAAAAGATCTGTTCTCTGCTCCTACTCTCGCTACCAGAATGTTGTGGTGGGGGAGGGGGAGTGCAGCTTATTATGGGAGCAAATACATGACCCCCATTACAAAGATGTATTTTCAACCTGCTAAGAAATTTGAAAGAGTGTTTAAGTGGAAATCCCAGCACCTTGCCGTTGGTTAAAAAAAAAAACGGCTGCCCCTCAGTAACTCAAGGATGACGAAGTCATGCCATGAGGTATAGGAGGCAGTCTTGTGGCAGTCATTCACTCACTCACTCGATTCTTATTAATTTATTCATTTAACTTGGGTTAAATGTTTTTCCCGTTCCTCCCCTGGTAGGTATTGTATTTGTTCCCACAGTCCTCTTGGCTCAACGTTTGCAAGTTTCAGGGGGGGGGGGTAGAAGAAAGGCGTAGATACTTGCTCGACTGTTTATATCATGAGGTGAATTTATGTCTGGCGTCAATCGGGGATGTTTTTTTGTTCGATCCTCCAATATTCCTTTTTGGAGTTGGAAAGTGGAAAGCTAATAGTGATACTGCGAGAACTGAACATGAAAATCTTCAGAGCGACGAAAATTGCACGCCGAAATCTTCCAAGAGATGATGAAATATCTGCGATGACCGTGGTTTATTATTTACGGCTATTTAGAGCAGTGGAGGATTATTCTCGTCACCCGAAGGAAGAATGCAGCAGGGAGGAATGAATGTCTTAATAATCAAAATAAGCTATTTCGATACAACTAGCACTGTAGGGCTCGGTCGAAGTTCAAGAAAAGGGAAAATAATGCCAAAGTATGCTTATATAACAGAAGGCAAATAAAATTTCCCGCGACCGTAAGCAAGGAAATAATAAATTTTCTATCCTCAGAGGCTTTGGACAAGGATCAAAAGAAACTACTTCGTTTAAGCAAAGGAATGGAAAATTCAGCAATGAATTAACCCCCCGTCGCCTAGCGAGCATACAGGCTCTTCATTTGGGCATTTCAGAGAGGTTGGCGCTCGGTCAAATGCTAAGGGTTGGGGCGAGCGAGGGAAAGAAGAGCCTACCGCGGTATTTGTTCAATTTGAGTGTCTAGGTTCAGATTCTGAATGTAAAATACTGATTGGCTAATTCGATAGCCTGCAGTGCGGACTTGTCACGAACATGACAAGTCTCAAACAAGTGAAGCTGTGCTTCGTCTTACCTTAGCTTGCTTGCGTTTCTAGGCATGATTTTCGTAGTCTCGTTTTTCTCGTCAGTTGACTGCTTTTTTTAGAACTGTGTACCATACGCGTCTATATAACAATTAATAAAGGGATTAGTTTCTAAAGAAACTGTGATGCTGCGTCGGTGGGGGAGTGAAACACGAAAATTTGGTTTATCAGCGGAGTTGATAATGTAAATTGACCACCGTCGAATCAAATCCCACCACATCGAATCCCTGTACGGTGGTCAATTTACATTATCAACTCCGTTGATAAACCAAATTTTCGTTTTTTATATAACAATTAGATTGTGAGCTCGAGATTTCTATCGCGTGATAGCTAATGAAGGAGCAACCCGAATCAGCTATCACGCATAGAAATCGAGAGCGAATAATGTAATTGTTTTAGTATAAATCTACAAGTTGTTCAAAACCAAACAAGTGAATTATCTTAATCCTCCTGTCAGACACTTCAAAAACGCGAAGAAGCAGCCACCATTTTGTTGACAACAGTTACTCACTATCTATCACAGGATAGGTAGCGAGTAGCGTAGCCAATCAGAGAACAGCATTCGTGACAGAACGCTAGTAGATTTAGATAATAATTGCTAGATGTTAAAATTAGCTTATGTTGATGATTGCTGGTATAAGATCTCTCCCCCAGGAGTTTTTATTTCTGGGGAGTGGGTGTCCTCTGATTCGCTTGCCATTTGAAAGCTCTCCATACAATTGCCCAGGGATTCTTTTTGATTCAGTATCTCTGAGAATTCTGTGCGCAATCTAATAAAGAGCTCATTCGATCCCAGAAGCCACAATCCTGTATTGCAGGACTATGTACTGATGTTCTACCAAAACTGAAAGGAAATAACGCACCTAACAATGACAGTTCAAGGTTGGCGCGGTGGTGAGAGCGCTCGCCTTCCACCAATGTGTCCCGACCCGGCGTCATAAGTGGGCTGAGTGTGTTGGTTCTCTACTCTGCTCCGAGAGGTTTTTCTCCGGGTACTCCGGTTTTCCCCTCTCTTCAAAAACCAACATTTCTCCCACACGGCCCCACAAGCTTGCAGCTTTAAATTGTAACCGTGTATAAATAAAGTTTCTTTACCTCTACATTTTTACTTGTTTTTACTTGCAGGTTGTCATCTTATGGCCAGTATGTTATCATGCTATAAACAATGTTTGTAGCGCGTCTAAAGGTTTGTGATGGCTTTTAACTTTTGGCTTTTACAGCCGATATCGCAGTAATCAAGATAAGGATTTATGTCATGGATAAAATGTTAGTGAGAGACCTTTATGGCCATTTAAAACGGTGAGCCGTTTTAAAGCACATAAAGGTCGGATGTGAATATTTTATCTTACTTGTGAAATAAAATAATAGATTGTGTTTGTCACGTTAATCAGTAGAGATTTGTATTAGAGTTAATGCATAGGAATTAACTGAGTAGGACTCCCGGCTTTTAGGAAAGTTAATGCAGCAGTTGATTTGTAGTGGGGTTTAGAGAGGTATACATGTGACTCAAATACTACCCGTAGATTGGTCATAACTCTTATGAATTATTAATAAATTTTACAATACAATTAAACAGATTCATACATGTTTTCTTTCTCATTCAAGGTCTTGTTACTGTTTTTCCTGTTCGTCATGGGATTCGGCAGCACGTTTTATCTGCTTATGAACAAGGAAGAGGTAAGATCTCGTTTTATACAATGGACGGTGTAAACCTTGCGTTTTGATTGGTTTAGAAGCGTTTGCGATTACGTGTCACACAATGCCGTTTTAATTTCCTTTTCTTTGAAGCTGATATTGTGGTAAAATTAAAAAAAAAAATTGGCTGTGAACTCACTTGGCTGCGCCTCGTTTAACCGCTGCCACGACGAATATCGTTGTCGATAAGAGTACAGACAACGCTAAACCTAGCCTCCCACGCAGTCGTTTTTAGGGGACTCGTATTTCACCTCCTCCCCACAAACGCCGTTAGTGGGGAGGAGGTGAAATACGAGTCCCCTAAAAACGACTGCGTGGGAGGCTACGCTAAACCCAGCTCCTGCCAAACCACATTCGATTTATTAAATGCACGCACGAATGGCGTCATGAGCAGAAGTGAGTCATAAAACCAACGACCAAATGAACAAATAGATTCTACCGTGAAAGCTCTATTAAGCCCCCGGGGGCTTATTTCTTTTCAGGCTTTATTAACGGGGGACTTATTAGAGAGGGGGGCTTAATAGAGAGGGGGGGGGGGGGCTTATTTCAAATCTTTGAACACGCCGTTTTCGTGTTAAATATTTTCTGAACAAGTCTCAAAAACTGCAGTAAAACTTTATGATTTACTACCGAGAAGGAAACAGCATTGTGTTTTATTGTATATTTGTTTAAAATAAACCAACTGGGCCGCATAAAGTGTATTTCGTAAGAGGGAATAGGAGGGAATAATTATAAAATCTCGCGTGCCAAACGGGGAGGGGGACTTATTAGAGGGGGGGGGGGAGGGCGTATTACAAAAACCGACGCCCAAACGGGGGGCTTATTAGAGAGGGGGGGGGGCTTAATAGAGCTTTTACGGTATTTGGCAGCGCGCGTGTACTCTGATCAACGGGCAGAGGACGCCAAACGTGGCAAAAACATCGGTCACGAATCTTCTTTGTTCTTTGATTCCACGTTTTGACGTCATCCGCGCGTTATCAGAGTATACACGCACTACCAAAGGAATCTATTTCTTAAATAACAAACTAAGCCGTGTTGTCCTATCCTATAAATTTTTATTCGTGCCAGTTTACTGTTCTTTCGTTGCAAGGTAAATGTTAATTAAAAGTTTTTGCAGTGGGGAAAATTAACACCCATCTGTACCGTCCTTTTTACGATTAAAAGCCTTGTTACATTAGTTCTTTGAAAATATTTTTTTCTTGTCGACCACCGACTATTAAGTGCTGTTTGTGACTGGAACATTTTACTGGACGATGTCAAGAATATTTCCAGTCTTTTAACTTTTAAATGTCGCATTCGTAACTTTTAGTTGTTTTTTACTAGTTTTAATAGAAATTCTTAGATACCTTTATTAATTCATTCATTTATCGCAGGGCTCCACTGAAAACCACTATCTGTAGCGTGGGCTTCCTGTTAAAATATTATTATTAACATTGTCCTCGTCTTTGTCCTTGTCGTTTTTCCTTCTCATCATCATTATTACGACACTACAGAGGTGCACAGCATATAACCGTATTAGTGAAACCTCGGGGGAAAACGTCACAAATAACTGGGTATAACCTTTCTATGGACCACCCAGGAGGGAAGGGGGAGGGAGGTCATACTTCCCTCAGCTGCGTTACCGCGTGCTAAAGACTGAGTTAACGTCAGCTCTTGTTGACAAATTGTCGTTTGTGTTCGGCTTGACCTTTACCGCCAACGACCTATTAATGTTGTTCTTATTATTGCTGTTATTTTTATTATTATTTTTTATCAGCATCCTTACGCTACGTTCCCCTACTCCATGATGACGATTTTTGTGATGACGCTTGGTGAACTCAACTACGCGGAACTGTTTATGCCGTGGGGCGAACTGGAATATCCTACGCTGACTAAAATACTGTTCACACTGTTTGTACTGGGAATGGCCATCATCATTATAAATATGCTGGTAAGCATGACCCCTTCTTTAGAGTCGTTGTGAGTGTTGGACTCTATGGAGGTTCAGTAATTTGTTCTCATAGAAAAGTCAGCGTCACTTGTATCCCTGAGTAATTATCATCCCCCCCCCCCCCCCCACCGTCCTCTGGTGTTCCCTTTAATACAACGGTACTCTTACATTCTTATGGTTGCCAAGGGTGTTTTGATAAACTATATCTATCTAGTGACTATGAATGTATGAAGATCATATCTTTGAACTGCGGATTAATGAATGAATATGTGAGTGACCATCGCATGCAGTTATGAACACTACTTAAGCAGTTGTGAAAATAAAGCCTGATCTTACACCAAGTGCACCAACAAGTGAGCTTTTCAGTAGAATCTGAACAACATACTTTCTTCATCAACTTATCGTAATAAGCGCATTGCTGCCAAGTTTCCTGTCATAAGAGCCACCTTTTATAAGCTGATAGCCTACCTTACGCTTTCCCTTAGGTTGGTCTTGCTGTTGGAGACATAGACAAGATTCAAGAGCACGCTGTGATAGATCGCTACGTGATGCAGGTATGTTATATGAGCGACTCTAAAATTCGTAAGGAAGTGGCATCTAGGACGTATACTTTCAGGCTTTAAGGAAAATTAATTTGGCGAAGAGAAAATGTGCATCTTGAATGCTTAATGTTACAGATATCAATGTTAAACATCACTCTGGAAGCGGTAGCCGCTTAACCCTTCCTCCCCACCCCCGCAACCACCACAGCTTGGAAAATGGTTTGAAAAGACTTTTTTGCTTTTCAGGTGGAGTTAGTACTAGAGATGGAGGAAACCAGTCCAGAATGGTTGAGGTAGCGTGCTCACATCTCGAAGTATATTGAGTTTCCAAACCAGACATCCAAGATACTTTTTAACATGAAACAGTATATTCACGTCGACGAGTTTCTGGTAAATATAAGGCGATTAAAGAGAAGATTTAAGGGAGCAGAAAGGAACATGTAGGAGTAGAAAAGGCAGCATGTCAGAGTGCAAAAAAGAAGAAAACCAGGGCACTGAAAGGGACATGTAAGAATGCAAAAAGACATGAAGGGCACAGAGTGGAAAAGGTAAGAGTACAAAAGGGAACATTTAAGGGTACAAAAGGGACCATATTAGGGTACAAAAGGGACAACATTAGGGTACAAAAAGAGACATACTGGGGTACAAAAGGGAAACTATTAGGTTACAAAAGGGAACTTATTTGGGTAAAAAATTATGGGAACATTTTAGAATACTAAAGGAAATATATTAGGGTACAACTGGAAAGGGTAAGGGTACAGAAAGAAAACAGTAGGAGTGAAGGAGGGAACATGTGAGCTAACAGAAAGGAACATAATATTAGGGGGAAAAAAGAGCATCAGTGAAGGGGTGCCAGAACGACCACAAACGTGTTACAAATGGGACTGTTGAGAGAGCTCAAGAAGGAGACCGAAATGGGGGAAAAGAAATCAAAAGCGAGGTAGTAATATAGCCATTTTTCTTTTCAGTTGTACGAGAAGCTCTTAAGCTCCAGCCGTCCAGGAGAAGACAAGCATGAGGACGAAATCTACCCTGGCGTCCCCCCTGCGTTTCATCCATTGATGCAAAGAATGGAAGAGCAAGAGAACAGGTAAGAGAATACATTGGAAATTAAGCAGGAGGAAGTCAACAGCTCAATCAAAGGAGAGGAATTGGTGTCTTTTCTTTGTTTACCGAAGCCATCTGGCTACAATCGTGGAGAAAAGTAGTCGAGACAGCCCCACACCCCTTCCCCGAAAAACCTTTTTCGTTAAACGCTTGAGTTTTCCAATCTCCAATTCTCACATTTCTACCACCTCCTCCCTTGTCATTGTTGTAACCACGTTAGTGTCCACGGAGCGCATTTCAACATTAAAAAGGGGGAGAGGGGGATTTGGTTATCACACCATAGAGCTCATTCCCCTTTTTTGAATGCACTTAACTATTGCCGGCAAATCCACATTTCCACCAAGTTATTAAGGCATAAATGTCAAAACAATAGGAATTGGTTAATGAGCTGAAAAGTGTCGCTTCCATTTATGAAAACAAGTACGAACTGGCACCAAAAAAGTTAGAGTTGGCAACAAAAAAGTACGAGCTGGCAACAAAAAAAGTACGAGTCGGCACCAAAAAAGTACGATCTGGCACCAAAAAAGGACAATCTGGCACCACGAAAAAAGTACGAGCTGGCACCAAACTAGTAAGATTCGGCAACAAAAAAGTACGATTTGGCAACAAAAAAGTACGAGCGGGCACCAAAAAAGTACGAGCTGGTACCAAAAAAGTACGAGCCGGCACCAAAAAAGTACGAGCTGGCACCGAAAAAGTACGAGCCGGCACCAAAAAAGTACGAGTCTTTATTTCATTCGTCTTTATTTTGTTTGAATATTCATAGGTGATTTTCTCCTTTTCTACGAAAGCTCTTGCGTTTTCACTGCCACACCATATAGAGCGTGTCCCCCTCTTTTTAACGCACTTAAAGGAGCACTGTCACCGGGATTTTTGCTGTTTTTGGTTCAATTCTGCCAAAATTACTGCCTTTTACCTGTTACCGTGCAAAAAATGCTCCTACAGAAATCAGCAAGATGAATTACAATGAAATTTTAGCAGGAAGAGCTAACCATAATAATTTTTGGTGATTTTTCAATGCATAGCTTGAAATTTTGAAAAAACTGGCAAGTTTTTTCAAATTTCAATCCATTTCCATCCTCGTCATCTTACATGGAATACAGAAGTTTATGGTGCCAATGCAGTACTACAATCTTTGGCAGCAAAACTAGACCATTATTTTAAGGTTTCCACTGATGCATAGGCAGTTTTAAGCTTTTTAAAGTGATGGTACAATAGCGTGACAATGCCCCTTTAACTATTGTCGGCAAATACCCATTTCCACCGAGTTATTAAGACATGAATATCAAAACAATAGGACTGAATTGGTTCGTGAGTAAACAGTACGAGTTAGCACCGCACATGCGCGTTCACCGGTAGGACGGCCACCATTGACCACGCGACCGGAGTTGTACACCTCAAAGAACGCCACAGCTGCACTACGACCAGTGCTATATATATCTACGCAATCTCCTGTACCCGCTGCAAAGTTATGTACATTGGAGAGACTGGTCGTAGACTCGCAGATAGATTCGGCGAGCATCTCCGTTTGGTGGAAGGTTACCAAGAACATCAACGGTATCAAAATGGAGGCTTCCCCGTTGCCGAACATTTTAACCTACCGAACCACAACTCCACTCATGACATGTCAGTCTCTGGGGTCAAGCAAGTAATGGGAGGAACTGCCAGGAGACAGAGGGATGAAATAAGAATGATATTCCGCCACAAGACCTTAGCACCTCATGGAATTAACATCGAATTTAAATTCTGAAATTTCCATGAGGCAACATTGTCCTTTCAGACTCTCTTTTTCACGTCAAATTTCCGAGCGCCAAGCGCGCGCATTCGTTTCTTATTCGTTTTAATTGTTTATTTTTGAACATCGTGCACGCGATATATTAGTGAGCTTTAGCAACCACGACGGCGACAGCAACAAAACCATCATTTCAAAATCTAACTTTTCGTTTTTGTAACTCTTTCGCAATTATTTCAATTTGTTTAACTTGGAAAATGCAGGCGAACAATTCAGGAACTATATTACTACCAACGGCGTTAAAGGAACGAAAAAGAAAGAAAAATTCACCGTCATGGCGTTCACGTTCCCGAGAAAACCTAAAATTTGGTCATTTCACGTTGTTGTTTTGCCGAAGACGGCAAAGAAATGTACAAAAATGTAAAACGCACGTGCATTGCCCATTGTTTTGTGAAGGTCTCGTTGCCGTTGCCGTCCTCGTTGCTAAAGCTAGCATGCACGAGCGTTTGTCGTTAACACCGGCGAAACACTGATGAAGGGCTTTCCCCGAAACGTCTGACTGTTAAAAATATAGTTTGTAAGCACTCAAAACAACAAAACTTTCATTTGACAAATTATGAACGCCTAACAAGATGCAACTGGTTCTATAAAGTACATGTGTTTCTCACTTCTCTTCCTTTTTCATTATAGAAGTGACCTTCGTGTTAAAAATTGACAGAATTCCTCAAGGACGTAGTTGTTCAGGGCGCGATTAAGCTAATCCCGGGTTTGCGTGAACTTTGATTTCAGTTTAATTACTGTTCAACAAAGATATTCTAAAAGATTTGCCCCCACAATTCTACTCAGACTCCTGACTTTAAGCCATTGGCTATAAAGAAAAAAACCCGCCAATCCGTTAAGATGTGAACAAGAGAATGCGAACAACGTGATGGCGGACGGACGCGTGTCTGCGAGCTCTGAAGCCGTAAGCACCGAACAAGGTGAAATCTCCCCTGAACAAGATGCTCCAGATCCGGCAACATATGTCTCGTCTCTCAAGACGGACGAGTTAAAAGCAGAACTGAATAAGCGTGGACTCAAACGTAGTGGAAATAAAAGCGTATTAATCGATCGACTACGAGCCGCCATTCAAGCTCAAGACCATGACCGTGGTGAGGAGCCGATTGAGAGGAGCAGCTCGAACGCTGAAATGGATAAACGAGAAACGGCTTGGTCTTGTTCTAATTGCAAGCTCATAATTGAAGATTTATCTTCTTTTATTGAGGCTAAAGTCAAAGAAGTCTGCCGCCTGGAAATTGAGAATCTTAAATCCGAAGCGAGCGCGTCTTATGCAAATGAGCTGGTCATATCACTGCAGAATGAGAACAAAGATCTTCAAGAGAAATTGCAGGAGTTGGAGTCCCACCACATCATTTTGAAACAGGAAGCTAATTTGCTGCGCGAAGAGAACAAGAGCCTTTTAACAGCCATCCGACTAATGAACAACGAACTCCAAAATCCCAATGAAGAAAAGTGTGTTCCTACTATTTCTACAAATTTGCATGACCAAATATCTGAAGGTGTGAATGGTGTGTCACCAGTGCATGACAACGAGGTAGGATACAGTGCGAGCCAGCGAGCCATGCGAGTCATGCGAGGCATAGCAGCGAGCCGTGCGAGCCATAGTAGCGAGCCATGCGAGCCATAGCCGCGAGCCATGCGAGCCATGTGAAAAACTCGTGAAAAGTCGTAGGGCGAAGTGTTCCGATCCAGGTTGTTGACCATTTACCACAAATTCCCAGAAATTCCGGTTGGAATGTGAATGGTAAACGTTTTATTGGTTCGTCCCACTGGAAAATTCCGGGGACAAACAGGAGTTCTGAAAAGGTAGTCCGTTTTTCCAGGTTGGGACGTTCCCGATGGAAATTTGTTTACCATATTTTAGTTTCTATGTTTCGTACTAGTTTCAGTCCTCCTGGCTTTTGGCCGAGCGTAATCTATCCAATCAGCGAGCGCGACATGACAATCCGGAAATTTTAGGCCAATGGTAAAGAAAACGTACCATTCCTTCCGAACGAAAAGTCCCAACCGAAATTTTCGGAATTTTTTTCTAAATTGTAAACAACCCCAGTCCCATTCAAAAGACAATACTTGCAAATTTCCTTCACAAAATGAAACCGTTTCGTTGTCGGGGATTTCGTTGTCGCAGTTTCAAATTGACACGCTTCCATAGCCTTGAAACCCCGTCGAAAATGGCACGGTTTCGAAGTGTTTACACGGGACCTCTCTAAGCATTTTGTAACCATAGTTAGATCGGTTTACTCGTCTCAAGCCAGCCATGCTCGCGCCACCATAGGTGACCGTTTACACGACCAATTAAACCGACACGGACCGGTACCGTGTCAACGAAAGGCGTAACCGCATCAAAGAGAACATTGTATTAAAGACGTCCAAACTTCGACAGAAATGGTGCGGGGTTGCGCTGCAACACCGTGATCACGTGATATGTCATGGACAAGGTTGTCTACGTGGCACAGGGCAACAGTGAAATGACATGGTCAACTGATGTCATGTTAGGATGGGCAACAAAAGAGAATTTAGGTTTTGATACCAGGATTTAAAGGGTTAAATATAACAATCTCTTAAGAGAACACCGAATACAAAATTATGAAAAGGTAAAGCCGAAATCAAACTCAGTCATACATTTTTGACAACGCGGACGGCAGCAATGTTCATGGGCTGTTTCTAACTTCATCGCTACTTTCTCAAATCCTGGAGTTATGTTCGAGTGCCTATTATGAAAATACGCTGACATCAACGATATTTTTCAAAAAAAAAAAAAACAATATTCATAACTGTCTGCAAACATAACGCAACCATAATAATATGTAAAAGTATGAAAACAAGAAGTACAAGCGGCAGTTCAAAGCTTAGTGTAGCTAAGTTCAATACTACGTCTTTGTTCAGGAGTCAAGGAGGGACTGACTGTCAAAAGGATTGAAGATTTTTCGACCCGGCCCGGGCCACGAGCACGCTCAACCGTTCGCAAGAACGAAGCAAGAGAGAAAGACTAGTCGAGATTGTTTATGCTGTTCATTCTTTTATCACCCAATCAAATCGTTTCTCTTAATTGAATCTATCTATTTATTTATTTATTTTATTTTATTTTATTTTTATTTTATTGTTTTAACTTCTGTTGTTGTCGTTGTTGTGTCTTAGCTTTGATAATACAATACAATACAATAGTTTATTGACACTCCCCTGGTGGGGCTTTTCAGGGACAATGCAACTAAAAACTAATTAAGATAAGAGAAGTAGTTAACAATTCGATTAAAAAGGAAAGAATGCGGTGAACAAAAGCAATATAAACATACCTATTTAAGAATTAATCGTATAATAAATATTCTCACTACGTACTATACAATATGCATATTTTAAAGTTAAAATTATAATAAAATAAGACACTAGTAAGATACTAAAATACTATCTTAACGTGCTATTTAAAAAGTCAGTAATCAATTTATTTTTCAGATAAAATTTAACAGTAGAAATCGATTTTGCAGTTTTAAGAGTACTGTCTAGATTGTTCCAAATGTGCACCATACGGTAGTGGAATGTTCTCTGTCCGGTACTCGACTTATACAAGGGGATGTTTAATAATTGGCAACTTCGAGTCACGCGCCCGGTGACCGTAATTCTGTTGTAAATTGATCGCTGAGGTAATGTGGAGCTTGACCAGTCATGCATTTAAATGCCATGAGAGCGTCGCGGAAGAACAGCTTTTGTTTAATTGGAAACCATCGTAGATCTCTTAGTGCGGGGGTTATATGATCAAATTTCCTGGTACCTGTAATAATGCGCGCGGTAAAGTTCTGCACTGACTGTAGTCTACAGATATTTTTGTTCGAGGTGTTCGACCACACTGTGGAACAGTAGAGTAATTTGCTAAAGACTAGGGCATTTATTACTGTCACCAGTTGGTTACGGTCAAGAACATGTTTAACCCGACTGATTTGTGCGAGGCTTGACATACAAGATGACGTAGTTTTTAAAACATGGTCATCAAACGTTAGTTGCGGATCTAGAACAACCCCAAGATCTTTGGCCGAAGATGTAAGAGCGAGATCTTTTCCTAGAAGAGATATTTTGAAGTCGGGGAGTTTGGCAAGTAGTTGTCGGCTTCCAAAGACTACGAGTTTTGTTTTGTCAGGATTTAAAAGTAGAAAATTGTTAAAACACCAATTACGTATTAAAAGAAGGTCGCTATTTAGATCGTTCATAGCAGTCGGACAATCACGCATCTTAAAAGAAATCTGAAGTTTAGTGTCATCTACATAACATTGCGTTAAACAGTTTCTAGGAACAGAAGGTAAGTCGTTAATGTAAATACTAAAAAGAAGCGGCCCAAGAATACTTCCTTGTGGAACACCACTATTTAAACGCAACGAATTCGAGAGGGTCGAGTTAATATGCCCGACTTGGTGTCTGTTGGTCAGGTAGCTAGTAAACCACGCAAGAGCGTATTTAGAAATACCGAGATGTTGTAGTTTTAAAAGGAGAATATCATGATTTATACTGTCAAATGCCTTACTCATGTCCAACAAAACCATAGCAGAGAGTTCCTGCTTATCCATGCCAGTCAAAATGGCATCTGTGGAGCGGATAAGTGCCGTTTCTGTGGAGTAAAATTTCTTATTTCCACTTTGTTTCGCAGAAAGACGGTTGTTTGTTGTTAAATATGCCGTCAACTGGTTCAACGCAATTCTTTCACACACCTTTGACAATACTGGTAATAACGAGATCGGTCTGTTATTACAAGGTTTTTCATGATCTCCCTCCTTTAGAATAGGTGTTACTTCTGCTTGTTTCCATCCTCCAGGGAAGACGCCACTTGTGAGAGAGGCATTGATGACGTGAGTAATCGGCGACGAAATAACTGACAGTCCATCCTTGATTACACGTGCAGAAATTTTGTCAAAGCCCGGTGCTTTGTTTGATGGTAACAATGCGATGATCTGTTCAACTTGCTTACAATTAACAGAATGGAATGAAAATTGTTCAGACAATGGATAGTGCGTAGGGACAAAGTTTGTTTTCGTAAGATCGTAATTACATTCAGAGGCAAGTGCTTTGATTTGGTCAACAGTGGTTCGGCCAACTGAGGTAAAAAATTCATTAAAGGAGTTTGCAACAGATTCCTCGTCCTGATTATATACCAAATGAATAAAGGGGATTAGTTTCTAAAGAAACTGTGGTGCTGCGTCGGTGGGGGAGTGAAACACGAAAATTTGGTTTATCAACGGAGTTGATAATGTAAATTGACCACCGTACAGGGATTCGATTAGCTGACGTTTCGAGCGTTAGCCCTTCCTCGGAGCGAATCGAGGAATTGTGGGTTGTGTATGGTTTATATACAGAAAATGGAGCTACGCTATTGGTGGTAACATGGTAACGTGAAAAACAGGAATAAATTAATTGAATGAAAAGCGCTCGTTGATACCGTGGGGATTAATAGTGCCAATTTGAAAGATCAGTTTTTGCTCGAGATTTTTACGGCTTTCCGTGGTACCTTGATGTAGGGAAAGGCCGGAGATCGACATGTGTTGTTTGGAATGGTTAGGGAGATTAAAATGCCGAGCGACAGGTTTGGATGCGTCTTTGTCATCTTTCTCAACATCACGAAGTTGTGCTCGGAATCAGTCACCTAGTCGTCTTCCTGTTTCGCCGATGTATAACTTTTTGCATAATGTGCAGGTTATGCAATAGATAACATTTGCGGAGGTACACGTGAAACGATCAGTGATCTTAACAGATCGCTTAGGGCCCGATATTTTGTCAGTGTTTTGGCCTAATTCCTATACAGGGTTCCCCCTCCCCCAAAATTAGCTAACCCTAAACAGCCTTGCCCTCCCCAAAGTGAATAGGCCTATTCCGTATACAGGATGTTCCCTTCCCCAAAATTAGCTAACCCTAAACAGCCTTGCCCCTCCACAAACTGAATAGGCCTAATCCGTATACAGGGTGTTCCCTTCCCCAAAATTTGCTAACCTTAATCGGCATTGCCCCTCCCTAAACTAATAGGTCTAATCCTTCAAAAGGGAGTTTCCCCCTTCCCCATGTCTAGCTAACCCTATCCCTGAGTGTGATACTCATCATTATCATAATGTACATCAAAATGAGCTCGAGAGTGCTGTTTTGCAGAGGTCTCTCGCTCAATATAACCCTAATCCCTATAATGAGTTTCCACCCCCTAAATTCCCTCTATTTATTTCATTTTCTTCACCCCTCTATTTAAAACTACTAGTCCTAATCCCTATAAAATTATACGGAATTCCCCATTCCCCATTTCCAATAGTCAGCTAACCCTAATCCCTTCACATGTTGTGCCCCTCACCAAATTACTCCCTCGATGTGGCTTTCTCTGGAATTTTAATCTAACATTTCTGCTAGGTTTTAGTTGGTTGTTACTTTTACACTAATTGTTGAGCTTGAGAGTGCTGCGTTGCAGAGGTCTCTCGTTCAATATAACCCCTTACTAAGCTATCTATTTTACTAATGGTCTTATTTTCTGCTCACAACCACCTTCCCTTGCACACACAAAGATTCCCCTTTACCTGCTGATTTTAATCCGGTGGAGACTTGGGAACCCATACTTTTGGGATTCCATACCATGGTACCTGTGAAACCACAAAGGTTGCTAGTGAAACTACTGAAACTGATTTTAACACAAATAGGTATGTTTATATTGCTTTTGTTCACCGCATTCTTTCCTTTTTAATCGTATTGTTAACTACTTCTCTTATCTTAATTAGTTTTTAGTTGCATTGTCCCTGAAAAGCCCCACCAGGGGAGTGTCAATAAACTATTGTATTGTATTGTATTATCAAAGCTAAGACACAACAACGACAACAACAGAAGTTAAAACAATAAAATAAAAATAAAATAAAATAAAATAAATAAATAAATAGATAGATTCAATTAAGAGAAACGATTTGATTGGGTGATAAAAGAATGAACAGCATAAACAATCTCGACTAGTCTTTCTCTCTTGCTTCGTTCTTGCGAACGGTTGAGCGTGCTCGTGGCCCGGGCCGGGTCGAAAAATCTTCAATCCTTTTGACAGTCAGTCCCTCCTTGACTCCTGAACAAAGACGTAGTATTGAACTTAGCTACACTAAGCTTTGAACTGCCGCTTGTACTTCTTGTTTTCATACTTTTACATATTATTATGGTTGCGTTATGTTTGCAGACAGTTATGAATATTGTTTTTTTTTTTTGAAAAATATCGTTGATGTCAGCGTATTTTCATAATAGGCACTCGAACATAACTCCAGGATTTGAGAAAGTAGCGATGAAGTTAGAAACAACCCATGTACATTGCTGCCGTCCGCGTTGTCAAAAATGTATGACTGAGTTTGATTTCGGCTTTACCTTTTCATAATTTTGTATTCGGTGTTCTCTTAAGAGATTGTTATATTTAACCCGTTAAATCCTGGTATCAAAACCTAAATTCTCTTTTGTTGCCCATCCTAACATGACATCAGTTGACCATGTCATTTCACTGTTGCCCTGTGCCACGTAGACAACCTTGCCCATGACATATCACGTGATCACGGTGTTGCAGTGCAACCCCGCACCATTTCTGTCGAAGTTTGGACGTCTTTAATACAATGTTCTCTTTGATGCGGTTACGCCTTTCGTTGACACGACCCACAATTCCTCGATTCGCTCCGACGAAGGGCTAACGCTCGATACGTCAGCTAATCGAATCCCTGTACGGTGGTCAATTTACATTATCAACTCCGTTGATAAACCAAAATTTTCCTGATTATATACCAAACGACTTGACGATTTCCTAGGAAGGATGGATCTTATGGTTTTCCACAAGTTACCCGAAGAATTATTTTGGTTATTTGCGATCTGATCCCGAACAAACTCTCTTTCGGCTATTCTGATTTCACGTATAACCTCTCGTTTATAATTCCTGAATCCCGCCCAGGCAAGAGGGCCGTTAGATCTATGCGCCAGTTTCTTCCATTTGTCTCTTGTTCTCATTAACTCGCGTATTTCAGGCGTAATAAATGGGTTGGGACGGCTACGAATTTTGACCTTTTTCACAGGTGCGTGTCGATCTAAGATTTGCTCAAAAAGCTGGTGAAAGGCATAGAGGCAGTCGTCAACATCCTCAAACGTTTCGATTATATGCCAGGGGACCTCTGAAAGGTCACGGGTAAATACTTCCGGTTTATAGTTCTTGTAGCTCCTAGTTAGAATGTATGTCGGTTTGGGACGGCTCTTTTTCATGTTCAAAACAACAAGTATTAGTTCATGGTCGCTTATTGAGGAAGGAGAAACTTTTGCTTCCTTCACTAAATTAGCATTTGAGACCAAGGCGACATCAATCAGTGATTCCGTGGACTCTGTAATCCTCGTTGGGTGACTGATAACTTGCGATAAATTGAAAGAAATGCAAAAACTCACGAGGGTTTGTGCCGGTGGGTCTTGCAAAGACCAAGATGTAAACGGGCAAGTTCATCGACAGTGCTGAAACTAATGTGTTGCTAAAGTCGGAATCAAAGCAATCCAAGTGTGTGTTAGGTGGTCTGTAAGCCGTGCAGACTAGAAACGATTTGAAATTACGTACTTGAATTTTTAGCCAAAGCTGATGCAAGCCAGACTCAGAAATGTAGGAAATGTCAGATAACCGTTCAGCCCGATATTCTTGTCTAACAAAGGCGCAGAAACCTCCTCCATGTTTGTTTACGCGGTCGAGTCGATGTAAGATGTACCCAGGAAATTCAACTTCAGCGTCGGAAACAGAGCTATCAAGCCATGACTCAGAGATTGTAAAGATGTTGATTTTGTTAGAAATGACAGTTTCCTTGGCCAGAATAAGATGTTCCCGGTTCTTAAGCGAACGAATATTCAAATGTGCGATCTTGATGTTACCAGTAGTTTCGCGTCGTCCTCGTGGTCTGCTTGATTTATTACAATTATTCGTTGGCATCCCTGGATTAAGTTCAATGTCGCCAGAAAGCAGAAGTCGTTGAATTGAAAAAGTGGAGGCCGAATTAGGGTAATAGGATGTTTTGGACTTGAAGTACTTGTCTCTTCTTGGAAGTTTAAACTCAGTTGTAGTCGCACCATTCGCTCGCGATCCAGTGTACGGCTGAGTTGAGAATTTTCTCAAAAAGCAGCTCGAACCGGCGAAATTCGTCGTAGAAAAAACACACCCGCCGTCGATAGAAGTTTTACTTGACCATTCCAAGAGAAAATTCCACGTAAGTCCCCAATACAACAGAGATATAAGGACAAAATTTAGGAGCGCCATGTTAGCACGTCTCGCCATGTTAGAAGATCGCAATAATAATAATAATAATAATAATAATAATAATAATGTAAACGGCATAAGCTCTCTTGATGAGCACTATGTGCTCTTAGAGCAAATGCCGTAGAAAAAATATTGTTTAAATAAAAAAATAAAATAAAAAAAAGAAAGTCAAACTTTGTCGCTCTCCCTTGACCCTGACTCTTACGCATCCAACATGGCGATCGCGAGCGATCGCGATTGCAAAACTCTGAAAGTCATTTCCAGAAGCAAAACCAATTACAAAACGAATTATTTCCAATAAAAAATAGAAAAATACATATATTTTCTGATGGCTCGCATGACTCTCATGGCTCGCACGGCTCGCTGGCTCGCAGATTATCCGGACCCCATGACAACGAATCCTCCTGGATAACTGTTAACGACGAGACGTTCAAACAGAGAAGCAGAAGAAAACGCAGCAAAAAGGAAAAATTTTCAACGAACGCAAATCCAACTGAACCATCACGGCCGACTATTAAGCGAAATCAAATCAGCCATCAAGATGAGGACACTCCGAATGCTGCACAGCAAACTCAGAATCCTTCTATTTCGGTCTCTAGTGGAAATCCGTCAACAGATCACATGCGAAAAAAGAAGTTTGTCTTCATAGCCGGGGACTCCATTATTCAACACGTCCAGGGTTGGGATCTATCAACGAATGATAAGCATGTGGCAGTCAAGTCCTTCTCGGGTGCTCGAATTGCAGATATGGAGGATTATTTAAAGCCCTTGCTTAGAAAGGAACCAGATAAAATCATCTTCCATGTTGGAACTAATAACATACGCGACGAAAGTCCGCGCAGCGTGGCTGAGGGCATTGTCAACGTGGTAACTCAGATTCAACAGGATTTCCCGTCTACGCGCCTTGCAATTTCACCACTGCTACCCAGGTCAGATAACTTAGAATTAAACGACAAAATCAAGGAGGCCAATAAGATCTTAAAGTCGTTTTGTAGCTCTTGTGGGCTTACATTGCTCCGCGTCACCAATATAGACTTAACTTGTTTAAATCGTAGGGGTGTCCACCTTAACCGCAAAGGCTCTTCACTTCTTTCGAATTGCTATGCTGATTTTCTTAAGTCTAATTGAATATTTGGTAGTGAGCCTGCTATCCCTACCTCGTCCCAGTCTAATGAAAATTCTAACCGGGAACTTGGTCATGACCGTACATGTGAACCAGACCTAACTTTCAGTTTACCCAAACTTAAGGGCTTTAAAATTGCATTTGTCAATATTGTCAGTTTGCCTAAATACCTGGACGAGCTTCGCCTAAGAATGCAATCTCAGTCATTAGACATACTAGCCCTAAGTGAGACTCGTCTTGACAATACCTTTACTGATTCTGCAGTGTCAATAGAAGGTTATACAATTGTTAGGCGTGACGGGTGCAGAGGTGGTGGTGTTGCCATGTACATTCGTAACGTTATCGATTATAAAATCAGATCCGACCTTTCTGATCCAGATCTTGAGTTCTTGTGTTTTGAAATTCAAAAACCCAAGGCCAAGCCATTTCTTCTTTCAAACTGGTACAGGCCTCCGAATACACCAATTGAGCTATTTGATAAGTTCGAGGTCCTTCTGGGAAAGACTGAAGCGGAAAATATTGAATCAAATATACTAGGTGATTTAAACTGTGACATGATGGCAATTACCCCAGCTAATGAAACTAAACACCTTATTGAACTCTGTGAATCGTATCAATATGCTCAATTGATCAAGGAGCCTACACGCGTCACCTCAAGTTCTAAATCACTTGTCGACTTATTTCTTACCAATGAGCCCGACAAATTTGTTACATTAGGCGTGTCTCATATTGGTTGCAGCGATCACAGTCTAATCTGTCTCTAGAAAATTAACATGCCCTAGGTCGTTCCCGCGAATCATTGAATCGAGACAATACAAAAATTTTGTGCCCGATAACTTTATGAACGACATGGCGCTGGTACCTTGGGACATAATAGAGCAAATAGATGATCCTACCAGAGCGTGGGAGGTGTGGAAACAATCATTTTTAGCAGTAGCCAACCTTCATGCACCTGTTAAGAAAAGGAGAGTTAGAAACTCTAAGGCTCCCTGGCTCACCCCTGAAATCAAGCGATTGATGTGGGAAAGAGACAGAATAAAGCGAATTACAACCGTCACCAATGATCAGTGACAATGGGCGGAGTACAGACGACTTAAGAATCGAGTAAACCATTCTATTAAGGCCTGCAAGAAGAATTACTATCATTCTTACTTCAAGGATAACGTTGGAAAAGCAAAAGCGACTTGGAATGGAATTAATACAATATTATCGCGAAAGAAAAACTCTGCCCCGGCGTCAAAACTGATTATTGGTGACACGGTGATAACGGACCCCCATGAGCTAAGCAACGCTTTTAACAGGCATTTTACCGATATTGGCCCCAATTTAGCGGCAAACATAAATCCCCCTCGAGTCAGTTTTCGTGATTTTGTAGAATCTTGTGAGAGCACCTTCGAGCTTGAATTACTTACTACTGACGGACTGCGCAAACTTGTGAACGATATCCCTGTGGGCAAGGCTGATGGCCTCGATGGTATTCCAACTTTCCTCTTAAAGTTATCATTTTCATTCATTGCGTCTTCCCTGACACACATTTTTAATTTAGTTATTTCCACTGGAATCATTCCCAAAGACTGGAAGAGTGCTAGAGTAACTCCAATTTTCAAAGCTGACTCGAAGGTTGACCCAGCCAATTACAGGCCTATTTCTGTACTTTCTGTAATAGCTAAACTCTTTGAAAAAGCCATTTTTAATCAGGTATATACATATTTAAATGACAATAAGTTACTTTCGAAATATCAGTCTGGTTTTAGACCTATGCACTCTACTCTTACAGTTCTTATTGATATCACAGACAATTGGTATCTTAACATTGACGATGGTTTGACAAATGCCATTCTGTTTATTGATTTAAAAAAGGCATTTGATACTATTGACCATGAGATCCTTCTGTCAAAATTGGAGCTGTATGGGTTTAAAGGTGCAAGTCTTAATCTTTTCCGAGACTACCTCTCTGATAGAACTCAGGTTACAGTTATAAACAACGTAAATTCTGAAACTAGCTTCATAAGTTGTGGGGTGCCTCAAGGCTCAATCCTCGGCCCCCTACTATTCCTACTGTACATTAACGATCTCCCAAACTGTAACCTTCTATCAGATGTGAGGATGTACGCCGATGACACTAATCTTACGTTTGCCTCCAAAGACCCTGATGAGCTGTTTTCATCCCTGACTCACGATTTAGGTAATCTGAAAGAATGGCTCGATTCTAACCGTCTAAGTCTTAATGTCCTCAAAACTAAGTGTCTGTTTACAGGTACAAGGCACAAAATCTCCTTGCTCCCTAGTGAACCTCACATATGCCTTGATGGACATTCAATTGAACGAGTCAATAATTACAAATGTCTAGGCGTTCAGGTTGATGAAACACTCTCGTGGGTAGCTCACATCTCCGAAGTCGTCGGTAAGGTTGCTAAAGTACTTGCTGCCCTGAGGAGACTAAGACCGATGTGTCCCCAGAGTACCCTAGTCACAATTTACAAGTCATTGATTCTTCCGCATCTCGATTATTGCAGCGCTGTCTGGGGCTGCATCGGTAATGGCCTCA